>OX392452.1:6980281-7528722 GCA_947623535.1 Coelioxys conoideus
CACTTTATAGACAAACAATGTGAAATGTGTCCGAGCTTCGATCGATTTTGAACAGTATGTTTGAACAGTTATTAGCGACAATGAAGTGGGTACATATGTGGAGGCTGCTTCACATATTGATCTATGTATATAATGTTTAGTTGATTTTATTTTTTTATGTAATATGTATGGTCATTCTCAAATTATTAGACTGTACCTACTCTATGTTCTATTTAGAATGCATCTACTCTATGTTCTACTTAGAATGTACCTACTCTATGTCGTACTTAGATTGTACCTAGACTACATTGTAGTTAGCCCACATCTGGACTACATTGTAGTTAGAGTGTATCTAGACTGCATTGTATAATATTTAGTCTGTACGTAGTCTAAAATGTACATAGACTCTGTATCTAGACTACATTGTACTTAGTCTATACCCAGACTATAGTATTCTTAGACTGTACCTAAACTAAAATAGTACAATAACTGCATGCATTTACACTACCACTAACAACCACAAAAACCACTGGTTTGGTCAATTTAGTCCTTGGCTACCTTTGATCGTCGGGGTAATCTTGCGAATGTTATCCAATGCCTAGATGATGTTCAAATGACTATGATACGACGTGCTTATATCTACTAAGTGCACGTGGAGTTAATCGTAGTATTTCGTTCGTGGTACGAAGAAGATGGGTGAAACTAAACTTGTTATAAATTAATAGCGTTATGATTATCAGCACATTTGTCCATGAAAGTCAGTAGACATTCAAATCACCACTTGCTAACCATTTAATGAAGCCAACCTGACGTAAAATTAAGTAACTTGTTCGTACGAAGAAGATCAAGAATTAAATATACCTAAACCCGAAACAGAATATTGTCGCGCCTCTCTCGCTTATGATCTCGGTTCTTTGATCTGTACATAAAAAATCGATCTAGAAAGTAGAAGGATAGAATGTAAGTACCTTTTCGGCAATAAATAAGAGTATTTTCACGAACGCGGGAAAAATCGTGGCGGATGGAGGAAGAAGTTCGGAGGAGACAAACGATTTCGCGTCACCGTATTGGAAATTCTATTTTCCGCGGCAACGAGTCGGACAGGAACGTTTTACTTTTTCCACGGGCGCGAATACCTTGCCACGTGTATCAGGATACATAATAAGGAGCGGGAAATACGGGAACGGATGTGGGTTTAGGTGGTGAGCTAGACTCAATATTCCGGTGCGCTGCACTCCTCCGCTGCGTTTCAGAAACGCTCTCCCGTCTCTGAACCCTCGGCCGATCCCGAATATATATGGGGAATTTTATTGAAATGCATTGCGTATTTCATTCATCGGCGAACAACCTCCTTTGTGTTTCCGTATCCGGTGGTTGTTCGCGCGTCGCGATCCTCCGGGCAGATCCTTCTTTCATTTCGTCTAATTCTTATGTGCGTGAAATACGAGAGGATTGCATCCCTCGATTATGGCAGACGGATCAGGTATTCCTACGCCTTTTCTGTTCTCGTTGAATTTTTAACTCGGATATCGAAAATTTCGGGGCTTGGAAATTTAGTCGCCCGAGTTTGCGAATTAAAACACGGAAAAATGTATATTTCGGAAGAGAAGTCTGGAAATTCAGGAAATTCAGGAGTGTTTGGAAATTGAAAAATTGTGGTTTTGGAGATTTAGGTAATACGAGAGCTCAGGGAATGCGGGAATTGAAAAATTGGAGAATTTTAGAATATGGAGAACTACAAATTTGGAAATTTGTGTATTTGAGGAAAATTGGAGAATCTAGAGATCCAGGTATTTAGAGATTTGGAAATTTGAAAATAGAGAGATTTAGAAATTTAAGGAGTTTAGAATTTTGAGATTTGGGTATCTCGAGATCTAGGAATTTGAGAATTTGTGAATTTGTGAATTTGTGAATTTGAGAATTTGAGGATTTATGAATCTCAAAATTTTATCATTTGGTAGTTCGAGAACACGAAAAGTTGGACTTAATCTATAACTATAATGTAATCTAGGTACAGTTTAAATACAATATATAGTGTAGGTACAGTCTAAGTACAACATAGGTACAGTCTAAATAGAACACAAAGTAAGTACAGTCTAAGTAGAATGTAATCTAGGTACAGTTTAAGTGCACTGTAGTGTAGGTGCATCGAAAACTAATAAAACCTCTCGTGAAGTCGGCGTCCAACGTTCTTAACCCGTCAACCTACAAACAGCTAAAGCCACACGGGTCCGAGGTGAAAGTAAAAAAAAAAAAAAAGAAGAAGAAGAGGGGGAAATGGTCGAAAAAGGAAATAGCACGCGTGTATTTCCCGAGGCAGCCGGTGGCCGAAAGTGCATCCGAGTGCAAACAGTCGGAACGATTAGTCGGTGGTAAAAAGAGAAGACGACGTTCCAGAGGCGGCGAGAGTGTAATGCACGTATCCGTTGAGAACAGACGAGATGGAACCGAGCCGCAACATTCAGGAAACAGCTTCGCCACGGCTTACACACGACCGTTACAGCCGTTATAGATAGCACCTGTTACCTTTGCTCAAGCTTCAGCCGCCCCTGGCTCTTTCCACCCCTTTCGACGCCTCACCCTACAACTATTCCGCCATCTCTTTTACATATCGCGCGCACACACACACACACGTCCACTACTTTCTTCTTTCTCGCTCGACGAGATCGAAATTTTGAAATTGCCGCTCGAAACTACCCGGAAGAAATTGCATTTTACTACCGGAACACGAGCGTTCGTGCTAACGAAGTATTCTTCCTGGAAGTATTCTTGGCGGACATTTGCGTGGCTCCAGGAATATCTCGTCAATTTCGATGATCGAAGATGTAGACCTAGAGGATTTGGATATAGAATTGGAGTAGTTTGTGGAATTTTCGAAAATCAAAGAGATTTTGAAATTTAGAAGACCCGAAGTTGAGAAATTTGGAAATTTGCGAGTTTCGGTATTCGAGAATTTCAAATGGAAGAACGGGAAAATTGAACGAGTTTGAGGGCATTTGAGTATTTTTTGATCCTGAGGAAATGTAGGAATTTGGAAATTTTGCAGATTTAAAAATTATGAAAGGAGATTTGGAAATTTGGAAAAGCGGGGACTGGAAAATTTGAGAATATGGGGTGTATAGATTACAAAAATTGGGAATTTTGGAATATGAGAGACTTGGGAAATTTAGGAGTTTAGGAATTTGGGAATATTTGAACCTTGAAATATGGAAACTGGTAATGTAGAAATTTAGTAATACAGAAACTTGAAAATTTGGCAATATTGCAATTTTGGAATATGGAATTTGTAATTTTGAATTTTGGAATATGGAATTTTGGAATATGGAATTTTAGAATATGGAATTTTAGAATATGGAATTTTGGAATATGGAATGTTGAGCTTTGAGAGTCTGGGAATATTGGAACATGAAAATCTTGGATTACAGAAATTGTAGGAATATCTCACCATGGGAATCAGGACATTTGGAAATTCGAAAATTTTAAAATTTGGAAACTTGGGTGTTAGAAAAGTTTACGATTACGAAACGACGAGAATTATTGGTATTCGAAAATTTGTAAGGTTTATAAAATTAAAAAATTTAAAAGCTCGAAATTTGGAATCCTCAACATCAAGTATATCTAAAAATGCTGTGAACAAGTTTCGCAAAATCCCCGCAAGAATTGCATCACGTCAACTAAACTTTCCACGAACTCTTAAAAATATGCATCTTCGATAAAAAAGAAAGAGTATCGAATTAATTCGTCCGCATAATACATTATGCATGCTCCTGTTCGTTTTGTTTCAGTCAATAGCATGCAAGTCAAAACATGTGTTTGAAACATTGGAACGATAGTGAATTTCAATTAGGTTGATGATACGGGAATGCTCGTACATACATACATGCATGTATATGTATATTCTTTATGAATATTTATTGCTTCCTGTACAATCAGCTGTATGTAGTCAAGAATGTAAAACGAAATTGTTCGTGACTAGACAAGTAGATCTCTCGTTTCTCCGAGAAATGTAAGTAGAATAGGATGTTCTAACAACTGAACAAACAAGTAGTATAAACACGCGTTTAACCGTGCGAGTAGAATAGACACGTGCTTAACCGTACAAGTAGAATAGGGTCACTCTAAGAGACACAGTAGAACAAGCGTGTTCTTAAGGAGACGAGCAGAGCCGGGTCAAGTTTGATTAGAACAAATAGGAGCAAACTAAAATGAAATTGTTCGCCTTTAAAACGAGCATAATCAAGTATTTATAATTAAATTATTTCTATAACCTCGATGCTTATAGTCGATGGGAAGTTACAAATTTTCTTGCAATTTTCGGGATAACTGCAATATTATTTTATACGTACGTCGATCGTAGTCTGAATAAATATTAATTGTACTTCAATGATTAACATATGACCATTTTTTTGATAATTCATTTTTATGAATAATCTATCTATAATTATTTAATCTTTATGTGATTTATTATACGATGATGTGATTTATTATGTGACTATATTTCTATTTTATAAAAATTTCTGTGCAACGTGGGACTATTTTATTTTCTAAAACCACGTGCCTCAAATGTTCGCTAAATATTGCCGATGCTTCAATACACCGTGCTATCCTCAAAAAACGAGTTGCATCGCATGTACCTGTTTTTAATCATCGCCGCGAAACGCGTAAAAGAAATTTCGAGGTAAACGTAGGATACAGAGGCGGCAGGGGAAGCCATGTTGATCATCAATATCGCAGAATGAACGAGGAGATGAGCCTATTTTCCAGCGTAAAGATAAATCCGCGCGTGTCGGTAAATCAATTTCCTGTCGTGCAACGAAATATCCTGAAGAAAGGACAAGTCGTTATGCTTTTTAGAACGATTTTTCAAGTCAATTTCCTTCCGTCGATGAAAAATTCTGCGGTTATACGCGAGACACGTACACCGTGTTCCACCTTCACCCGCTCCGCCTTTATGCGACTCAACCGGCACGCAATAAAAAGATCCATCGGCTTTTAATTCTGTCAGGTTATTAAACTTTTATTCCGAGAAAAAAAAACGCTTTTTGCAACTTACTTCCGTATGATAGTCTTCGGCTTTCGCCACGAACGGTGAACCTTTCGCTTCGAATCGAAATTAAAGGGCGAATTGGCTCGGTGAGAAATTTTTATTTGCCTTTTTGCAAGGGCGGAAATCTTACGTAGAAACGCGAGAACCGATCGGGAGAAGAACGGAAACGGTTGTGTACACGGTGTTCGTAGGAAAATGTGAGTTCGAACTCCAATAACGTTGCAAAGAGTTTTAAATTGTTACGAATACGATGATGTAAGTAATGACGGGAACGAAGCGAGAATGGCCGTGGAAAAATGATGGGAACTATAGAATCTTATGAAATCGATTCACGTTTGATGCAACAATTTCGGATAAATAACTCTTAATCGAACGCACGGTGCTATACGTATGATGTTTGAACATAGTGAAACATGCAGTATCAGCGAATTTCGATAAAATTCATCAAGCATTTCAGGTAAAATGTTTTCCAGCCGCTATTTGCCAGTAGTAAAATTACTTTCGAATGCAAAGGATTAATACTGAATCTTTTAAAATGTCGGTGGATTTTTTGAACGAACTGTGTGGAAATACATCGCTGTTTATATTAAACGAATTTCAATTTGATAAGCTGAATCCTGTCGAAAATATCGTACAAAACTTATTAAATACGCATATGTTTTCAATTTTTGCAACTCGATTCAGCTTTTCAAAATTGGATTTAAATAAAAATCTGGTTATTTATGTGAACAAGACCAAAATTATGTAGAAGGGAAATGGTAAAAGGCTTTGGAGCAAATTAGTGAACTTTTAAATATGAAATTTTCAAATTCTCATATACCCACCATTTTGCAATTAATTACTTGTACCGATAAGGTAAATAAATTTAATAATGAAGAAAAGATCAATCATATGATTTATAATATATACATTGATTAATCATGTAATTTACAACCACAACATCAATTGATTATATAATTGACAATCAAAACATCGATTAATCATATAATTTACAATCAAAATATCGATTCATCATATAATTTGCAATCACAACATCGACTAATCATATAATTGACAATCAGACCGTTCTGTAATTATATAATTTAGAATCAAAACATTTTCTAATCCTATAATTCACAAAAACCTAATGAATCGCTTAATCGTTCCAAGCAGTTAATTGCCAATCATCAATAATGGATCCCGCGTTAACAACAAAGCCTTATACTAGCTTTCATCGGTTCACTATGACCCGATAGAGGTAAATTACCACAAAAAGGATAAACTATCGATAAAATTCGAACGTTTGATCGCCGATAACAGCGTGACGTAGTTCGAAAGATATAAATCTTTCTGTAACAAGTAACGAGTTATTGCGAATGGCGCAGAAATCCCGCTGCCCCGCGGTGGATAAGATTATTCGCCGATGTTCCCTTAATCTTAATAGAATTACCCTTGAATCGAGAGCTCTCGAGAATCCCGGTAATCCCGTTGAATTTCGTTCGCCGAGACGCGATCGGAAAACCACTGAAACGTAACCGAAATGGCCGTACGGTCTGCGTCCACCATTTTTAATCGCGTTAATTCCATGACCACCGGCGCGATGGATCCACGGATTTCAACTTATTACGCGCGTGCAACGTTCAACTCTTAGGTTACAATCAATTCGACGAGCGGCAACGTGCCACGGACTGATTGTGCCAATATACTTCGACGTTTCCACCCGACCGCTGCATCCAATCGGTTCTACTCCTCTCTCGCCCTCTCTCTCTCTCTCTCTCTCTCTCTCTCTCTCTCTCTCTCTCTCTCTCTCTCTCTCTCTCTCTCTCTCTCACATCTTTCTTCCTCGCCCTTATGCATTTTTGCTTTGATTCTCACTTTGAACCGTTCCTCTGTTCCGCTCTACATTGTTCCGCCACCTGGAGGAATCCTTTCATTCTGTTCGATCGCTTAATCACCGATGCATTTGATAATCCTACAATACCCGCGAATTTCACTGCGATAATAACAGCGTTGTCACGGTTCGCTGTTGTTCTGCGCCGATTTTTAATTGCGGAGGACCATATCGAAGTGTCGTTTTATAAATCTCGGATCTATCACTATTTGATAGACATTTATTGGACGAGTACTCGCGCTTGCTGATATTTGTGGAGTTGGAACCATAAGTTCGGGTGCAATATACTTTGTTGAATACCTCGAGAAGTATTAGAGGTAAAAATATAATTTGCTACTTGTTCTGATTTTATAGATCTTAGATCTACCACTACTTAATAGGCATTTATTTTACGAATATGTCACTTTTGTAGGAGCCTGTATCCCGCTGCCTTCATCTATCTATTCGCTCGTTCCAGCAAAGTCTTCTCCGCTTCTCCTTCCCCGGTTCCCGACTTCTTTCATCCCCAGCGACTGAGCGCTCTGTTCGCAAACTTAGCTTCAAAGACCGGATGCAATTAGCGAGGAAAAAAGATCCTCGCTGAGAAAGCCGGGTATGAGAAGCGAGAGGGAGGGAGAAGGGCTGCAGGGGTGGCTGACTCGATCTACGAGCGAGATTTTCGCGGAATCACGATCGCGTCCATCATCGGACGAACGAATAATTGGCACTACTGCGAAATTCACGTAATTGATCGGAAAAACGTTTCCAACGACTACTCAAAAGATCTTCCTACGACGAAAGGGTAATCGATGCGCGATTACGACGCGTGTAAGATGTACAGGATGTTCCAAAATTAATACGATAAATATGGATATTCTTGTTAGCGTGAAATTAGCCTCGTGGTGACATTTTACCTTTATTTGTTCGTATGGGAGAATATGCTTACAGGATGAATTGAGGATGGTGGTTCTTGCGTCTTGTTGAAATATGGTAATTTGTAAATTCGGTAACATTGAAACTTGGTGAATAGTTGTTCGGCCCATGGCAATAAATAGTTGCTAGGGTTTATGTATTAATTAATTACCTTTTTATTATAACTATGTAATATATTTAGGATTTGTTGTACCAGTGAAACATAACAGTTTGGTTAATAATTATGAATGGTAAATTTCTTTTGTTGAATGTTTTGCAACTTGGAAATTGAAATACTGCAAATTACTAAATACCTAAATTTCTCAAACTTCCATGCATTGAAATTTGAGAACGTGAATATTGCTAATTTAGAATTTTAAACATGTACATCACTTCGAACCCTCAAATTCTCGGATTTGAAATTGTAGAAATTTGAAAATTTTGGGAACATGAAAATTCCAGCACCATGAACTCTCATATTCAAAACTCCAAAAATACAGGAATTCGATAATTTAGAAACTCGGAAGCGGGCAAAACTTGGAAACTCGGAAAAAAATACTTTTGAATACTGAACATATCCAGCTAACAAATTTACAAACTATTAAACACAGAAATATAGATCCAGCTCGAAATTTTCAAATTCCACGTATTCCCCTTCGGCGTGCAGCCAAATATTCGGATCGCCTAAACTGAAGCAGCCGGTACACACACACGCAGAAGTCGAAGCATGGAAAAGAAGTCGAGGCCAACTAGTTACACGGCTCCTTTCGATATCCGCGCCGTGGAGCAGGGCGAACGATAATTAATTAGCCAGCTAACGGAGTTCGAGTTCCTCGCGAAATAGCAAGGTACCTGCAGAACCTTTGATCCCCGATTTTGATCGAGATTAACGTCGCGACGACGTCATGATTCGACTTTGATTCGCGAGAAAGAGGAAGAAAGAGAATAAAAAGGAAGAAAGAAGGGGTGCGGGAGGGTGTAAAGGGTGAATGAGGGGTGCAGAACGAGAAAGAGAGACAGAGAGAGAGAGAGAGAAAAGGACTATGTAGAAAAGTTGCATCGGTGGCGTGGTCTGGTTGGCTGCTACTACCACTTCCAGAGCCGCAAGTAATTAGAGAAAAAGTCGCGACCCAGATGTGGGTGAGCGTGTCGATCGATTACAGAGCTCGCGCTCGCTTTTTCCACGAAAGGAGAATGTTGAAAAAGCGATGAAATTTATAATCCTTCGGAAAAGCTACATTTTAACAGCTCCCCGCACCGGTGCTCGCGCGTATCAGTCTGCCAGATTAATGCTCGACTCGATTCCACTCCTAACACTCCTATATGGTAACATGTTGAACAGGAACAATAATACTTCAATGTTCATTAACATCCATCAATATTCATCAATATTCATTGACATTTATCAACGTTCATCGATATTCGTTCACATCTATCAATATTCGTCGATATTCATTGACAGATATTAATGTTCATCGATATTAATTAACATCTATCAATATTAATTAACATTTATCAATGTTCATCAATATTCGTTAATGTTCGTCAGTATTTACCAACGCTTATCAATGATCATCGATGATCGCCAATTTTCATGTTCTCAACAATTATCGAGATTTATCTTTATTGTCCTTCAATCTATGTGGACGTTCATCAATATTTACCAATATTCATTTATGCTCATCGAAAGACAGTTCTTTAATACTCACCAGTGTTAATCGGTATTTATCAGTGAATATCAATACTGATCAATGTCCATGAATATCCATCAATATTCATCAGAGATTATCGATATTTATCCGTGTTCATAATTATACATCAGTGTGCATCAAAAATCAGCAATATTCGCTAGTGTTCATCAATGTTCTTCAATACTCATCAATTATTATGGATATTCATCAGTGCACACAAATATTAGTCAATGTTCATTACTGTTCATGGGTATTCATCAATGATTACCTGCGTTTAACAATGTTCGTCGATGTTCATCATCATTTATTAATGCTTGACAAAATTCATCCATGTACAACGACGTTCAGTAACATACACCACTATTCATCGACATGAACGAACAAAATGTTTCGATTCGCACGAAAAGTGTTTGGAAATGTTCCAGCTGCGAAGTGTTCGTTTTGCAAAGTGATCAAACCGTGCGAAACAAAGTCGTTGCTTGCCTCTGCTTTGTCAACATTTTGAAACGAACGTACTCGAAACGAGGCGGGCCGAAAATTCGGGGATTTATCGGGTCGTTCGTTTTCCGTGATAAATGCGTGGGCGGTAATTAATTTCCAGCAACCGTGTAACTCGGCGTACCATTGTATCGAACGAAGAAAGTTGCATCGTAGAAAATGTAGCTAATTGCACGCGTTAATTATCGATTGATACGCGGAACGTTAATGAGAGAACATGTGGGAAATATTTGGTCGCAATTATCGAGTCCGAACGATTGGTTGACGGAAAATCGATCGGTCGAGCCAATCCGCACGAGCGACGGGGAGAAATCGCGGAAAAAGCAGATCAATTAGTTCGGCGGATCGCCGGGCGAAGAGGTTCGGCAGAATCTAGCGGCTGCAACCACCACGAATTATCCGCTACGAAATTACTAGTAGATGGGTATCGATGTCGATGACAAATTAGCCGTCACCGTCGATTAAACGAGCCTGCTCGTTCCGCCTTTGACGCAAATTGCCTCGTTAATCTGCTATTAAATCGCGGTAGAAACGATCGCGAGCGCCTTTCTTTTCTTTTTTCTTTTTTGCGAGACCGAGGAAGAAAGTCGTATTTTTACGAGATAATGGAAACGCCCGACTGGCATCCTTTATGCGAGTATAATGGACGCGCGTGAGAACGCTTCTTCGTCACTATTTAACACGTCCAAAGTGATCGAAGACCCCGGATGCTGCGGCTCCTTTTAAACATTACCGAAGTTTCGTCCACGTTCTTGCCCCCACCATTTTCGGGATACCCGATGCACGCTGCGAGTATCGATTTTAAATGCTCTTGTACGGTCATTGAAATTTGTGAGTTTGCGATTTTTGGAACCTGACGATTTGCGATTCCTGGAACTTCAGAATGTCGGTATTTGAGAATAGGAGAATTAGCGATTCTTGTCATTTGTGAATTTGAGATTCGAGGAATTCGAGAATTTCGGGATTTGGGAATTTGAGAATAAGATGCCCTGATCCAGCGGGAACGGTCGCATTTTCGCGACACATGCTATTCTTGCAATTTGAGAATTTCGGGATTTAAGAATTTGAGAACGGGAGAATTTGCGGTTCTCGAAATTTGAGAATTTGCAATTCTTGGAATTTGCGAATAAGAGAATTAGTGATTCTTAAAATTGGAGAATTAAGCGATTCTCGGAATTTGAGAATTTCGGGATTTGGGAATTTGAGAATAGGTGGCCCTGATCCAGACGAAACGTATTCGCGACACATGCGAGTCGGCGTAGGACCGCGGATATTCGTGCCACGTAGGGAAAGCTCCACTTAACTATCCATTAAATACGAGCGAGCAGTCGCCATACGGTGTGTATGGCGGTGCGCGGCGTCGACCAAATCCACGGTAATCTAGGGAAAATTTCATGGCCGGTAAAAAGCGGCGTGCTCGCGCGTAACGATCAATACCGCACGTACGCGCGTAAAACTCCCTGCTGACCAGCCGCAAGGGAGCGACATTTGCCGAAACCAGGGACGCGAATACCGGCTCGAAACTGCTCGTAAAGGGACCCGTTGCTAGCGTACGTCTTTCGTTCGTGCGTTCGACGCTGTTTCTATTTTGTCCGACCCAACAACGATCGACGGACCTGCGACGCATTCGGATCTCTCCGCTTCCTCTGTAAACGAGATCGTTTTTTAACGCGAGTTTCCGATACCGGTTTGTGCGACATCCGAACTTTTTTAATTTTCACTATGCAATTTTACAATTTTTTACTTTGCACTTTTCAATTTTCCAGTTTTTCACTTTCCAATTTTCCAACCTTTTAGTTTACACTTTCCAATTTCCCAATATTTCACTTTCCACTATCGAATTTTCCAATTTTTTACTTTAGACTGCAATTTTCTAATTTTTTACTTCCCATTTTCCAATTTTTCACTTCCCGCTAACCAATTTTCCAATTTTCTACTTTACACTTTCGAATTTTCCAGGTTAAGTGACCTTCGATCCTGATCATTCGATAGTGTCCAACTTTATGAATCCCTGTATTTCGATTAAGTAAGAAATTTCGCTTTCTAAGATACCTCCTCCTCCGTTCGCTCGTTCGACGGAACCCCATCGAATCCGTCGCAAAAGGGAAGGGCAACAATGTTCGTCGTCAAAGCATCTCAGAAAGTCGCATGTTACCCTGATGCGATCAAAAGCGTTCTCAAAGTAAAAGCCGAAACCGCATGAACTCTATCCATCAAGGACGGAGTAGAAATAAAAAAAAAAAAAAAAAAAAAAAAAACGAAAAAAAAACGAACGAAAAGGAAAGAAAGAGGGAAGAGAACGACGAAAACCCAGCGATTCCGGTCAGGCATTGTTCCTCATTCTTTCTTAGAATAAATCGCCTCTCCGTAGGAAGCCGGAGCGCGATTCTCGATGCTCGGTAGTAGAAAGAAATCGCATTTCCGGGCGGGAAAGGGGCTAACCGGAGAGCCGGGCCAGCCGCATTACGGGAAAAAGGGCGAAGAGGGGGCTGCTGGGCGTATTTCGCGTGCCTTCCACCGACTGCAAATAAAGGCTTCGCCTCCCGTTCCTACGTCCCGTTATCTCAGCCGTATAATCTAAAGCAGGCCGTAAAAGCGTCTATAGGAATCGTGGCGTTCCATCCGGAACGGTCCGGCGGAATACGTGTTTGGTGTGGTTATGTTCCGGCGCGAGTACGCGGCAATCGTTTCTCTGCGCTTCGGCTTGCGCGCGATTACACCCTCGAGCGGTGGATAAGCGATTTTTCGCGATAGATGGCGGGCCACCGATCGATTTTAACCGCTTAACCACGCGGCCGCTTCGTTCTCTTACCGTTCGAGACACCATCGAGTAATAGCAACTTGTTTTTTCGGCGCGGCGAGCAATGGTCCGGGATAGAAAATCGTGAAACGTTTCTTTAAAAAATCGACTTTCACGAATCGGTATTTCTTAAGCGCACGCCGCTTCTTAAACGGGAGATTGAGAACTTGGTAAGTTAGGGATTGAAAAATTGAAGAATTGAAGAATCGAAGAATTTGAGATTTGATGAATCGAAAAATCGAGGAATCGAGGAATCGAGAAATCGAAGAGTCGAAGAGCTTAAGAATTGAAGAATTAAAGAATTGAAGATTCGACAATCGAAGGATCGAAGAATTGAATTATGTTCATTAGTTTTTAATAAATAATAAAATTCGTAATACTTTCGAATAGATACAGTTTTTAATTAAGCTCCGTTTTTTTAGCTTGCATATTATGCATGATATATCGGCAGGCGATGCCATGAATTTGTGGGCTGTTTTTGGCAGCAGAGAATTCTTGTCGTATGCAGCACACGTAATTCGTTTATCCTGCAAGAACATGTGAAACGACGGGACAATTTCATTGTTCACTGCTCGCTTTGCATTTTAAGGACACGCAGAATTCGAGATTAAGTGACGAATTAATCGGCTATTTTTTTTTCCTGAAATTTGAGAATTTGCCAGTTTGGCAATTTGAGAATTTCGCGATTTTGGAATTTCAGAATGGGAAAATTAGCGATTCTTGGAATTTGAGAATTCTGTCATTCTGGAATTCGAGAATTTCAGGATATGAAGTTTCACAAATTTGAAATTTTCAAGATATTTAGGAATTTGTAATTTGGAAGGTTGATATTTGCAAACTTAAAAAGTTTCGTTCAATCTGAAAATTTGTAAATCGGAAAACTGCAAAATTCTGCGAATCGGTTCTTCGAAAGTTTCACTATTATTGGCGGAAAGAAAGTTTCCCCGGGAACAGCGGGACTTTACGCTTCCAATAAATTGCGAGAGAACGTAAAAGCGTTGGATGGTGATGGGAGCAAGATTTTGTACGTAGCAGAAAACTGAAGCATGTCGGGTGAAAAGCGTGCACGTTTGACGCGCAATTTTCGATTGGCAACGAAAGGTATCGTATCGCGATAGTCGGCTTTGAACAAGACCGCGATATCTTTCAATTTCACGACGATGCGTATGAAGTATGAGAGTTGGCGAGGATTCGAGGGTGCCAACGCGGCAAATCGATATCCGACCTCGAACTCCGGCTCCATAGGTTTGGGAGAAGAATGGGCGGTGAACTCGGAGCAACAGCCAGCAACAAGGAGAGATAAAAACAGGATGGAAACGGGCGAGAATTCGGAGGGAAACGCGTTCAACGAGAAAAAGATTCGAAAGAAATCGAGGTTGCGGAAAAGGGCTCGGAGAAAGGGTTTACAGTTGCATCGAACGAAGAAACGATACTAACGTTTAAGAATTGCTCAGAGATTTCTATGTCTTATTATAATATAATGAAGATTTTGTAAATTGAAATTGCACAATTTTTCGAATTTTCCAACTTTTTACTTTCCACTATGAAATTTTCCAATTTTTTACTCTGGACTTTGCAATCTTGTAATTTTTTACTTTCCAATTTTCCAATTTTTCACTTTCCACTGTCCAATTTTCCAATTTATTATTTTACATTTTAAATTTTCCAATTTTCTACTCTCCCCTTACCAATTTTCCAATTTTCCAGTTTTTTAGTTTCCAATTTTCGAACTTTTTACTTTCCACTTTCCAATTTCCCAATTTTTCACTTTCCACTACCTAATTTTTCAATTTTTTACTTTCCACTTTCCTATTTTCCTATTTTCCTATTTTCCAATTTTTTACTTTCCACTTTACAATTCTCGATGTTCTGAATCTCTAATTCTTGGATGTGTAATTCTCCAAATTCCTCGAATTTCCCGAATTTCCAAATTTCGAAATTCTCAAATTCCCAAAATTCTCCAAAACTCGAAGATGTCCCCAATTTTCCGAATTCCAATATTTCCGAAAATCCCGAGCTTCCAAATTCTATACCTTCGAATCCAAAAATGCTCGAAACTCCCCAAACACCCTGAACCTCCCGTTTCCCAAAAACCTCGAATTTCCCTAAATCCAAACTTCCTATTTCCCGTGCCGTTCCGAGAGCGGCTGTAACGGATCCGGAATTTCCGCTTGCATCGCGCGTGCGGTGTTCGCGCACGCAATTTTTCGTTCCGTTTCTTTTTTTTTTTTTTTTTAAACTACCCGGTATTATTCGTGAAATAAACGTAGAACGTGCCAGACGGAAGTTGCCGGTAACTTTTTCCGCTCGAACAGCCACGTTTCAGCCCCGCAATCTGAACGTGACACGTACGCAGACTCGCTATCTGCGGCAGCCTGGCGTTGCTCGTCCGCGGCCGACACGTGCCTGATAACCTCGATAATTCATCGAGATACAAAGAACTAATTTTCAACGAGACCAGCCGCTCCGCTCTCGCGGAACACAACCCCGGTAATTTCGTTCACACCGAGCATAGTAGTTTCGCGGTTACGCTTTCGTACGCGAAGGTCAACGCGGGTCAATCCCCGAAAAAACATCCACCGAAATTGCGACCTTGCACTTACATTGCCTTCGCTCCTGCGAATTATTCAATTTCCTTTCGTAGCATTATTCTTTTTTTTAGTGCTTTACTATGGGTTTATTCGTTCCCGTTTGTGTTATGTTTCTGTGGAGTTATTCTAGTTCTTGATGTACAATTATGAGGCTAATCTGCTTACTATTATATTACTGTGCGGCTAGTTCACTGATTATTACATTATTGTGGGATTGTTCTATCGGATATTACGTTGTTATTGAGTTGCTGAATTTATTACTATGTTATTACAGGGTTACTCGGCTTGTTATTGTGTTACGTTACTATGGAGTTATTCCAGTTATCATATTTTTATTGCAACCACTCTCAATTGGAATGTATATGTTTTTAAATTCGATTAGCGTACCTCGTAGGAAAGATGAGATGTAGTATTTACTTCCAAGATAGTCTGATTATGCGTAGTCCTATTCTACTTATTCCATTATTCATTGTATAATAAGTTTAAGTTGCATTCTACATATTATTGAACATATTTAATACCTTTAATAAGAGACATGAAATTAATATGCTTAGCTGGTCTGACTATAGATTGTCTTATTCTACTTGTCCACTTGTGTGATTTACGAGATCACTCTTAAGTGAAGCTAAATTTATTTCAAAGTGTATTTAGTGCGTTTAACAGTGATTCAGAAATCATTTTTTAATTAATGTACACTTACTTTATAAGATCAATTTTTAATTAAACTAGATATATTTATAAGTACGTTCAATTAATTCAACAATAATTTTCAGACCCACTGATCGAATTGGTCTGATTACAGATTTCTCGTAATCGACTTGTCTGATTATCTATTTTATAAAATCAATTTTTATGAGGCTTGATATATTTTTAAGTACATTGAGTGTATCCGACTCTGCCGATTCGATTATTTATCTAAAAAAAACAACGTCACGGACACCAGCAACTTTTAATAGACTTCCACCGAAAAGTCAACGTCAGAAGTATAATATATTCCTAAACTGCAAATTACGGACAAAATATGGCTGAACAAATACGTCGTATTTTGCGCTTTCTACGCTCTTCCAGAAATCGGTATCTGGAATTACTGTGCGTTTCGAGGCGAGCAAGAACGGCGGATCGCGTCGTAATATGAAGTGAATCGCGATCGAGCGATTCGCAATGAAAATCAAGGGCTATGACTGTATAATAATCGCATCGTGCCGGATCCAGCGTACAGAACGACCACTTTTCCATCGCACAGACGAAATTGCATCAGACGTTGGTGGCGCGTTGCTAACCGGCCAGCATACAGAGAACTAGTCAAAGCCTATTGCCAGTCTCCTCCAATCAGCCGTTTAAGCTCTTGTAACTAAGCATTTACGTTTCGACGATGTTGTAATGCGATTATGTTGCGCGAATTAATCCCGTGGAACGTCTATTCGCGAACGGTGTGTACATATACAACGTGGCCGCGCGTCACGGACAAAATCGAGATACGATCGATATGGCCGAGGTGTTCGATCGTTGCCGATTCCAGCCGCGAATTACCACGTTTGCGGGGGTTAACTCGCCCCGTGTATCCTGTTCTTCACTTCGTTAATTCGCCTGAAGATCAGCAACGAGGCTGATGTCCTCGATCGAGGAGATTTACCCCTCTCTCCCTTTCGTCCTAATATTGAATTATAACTTTCGCCGATCATCTTAATATTTAAATCAAACAGACCACTTTGTGAAAACTGTAATTCGGTACTATCTATTGAACATATTTTACTGGAATGACGAATTGATGCAAACATTAGAACCAACGAGAAATTACCTGCTGAAATTCAACAAGGTTCAAGATTCGTAGATTACTAGATTCTTAGATTTGCAGACTCCTGGGTTCATAAATTCCCAGATTCCTAGATTCCGAGACTCCTAGACTCCCAGATTTCTAGGTTCCTAGAGTCCAAAACTCCTAGATTCCTAGATATTTAAATCGCGAGCGTCTGAGATTTCTAGGTTCCTAAATTCCTAAATTTCTAAGTTCCTTCCCCAAATTTCTAAATTTGATGATTTATAAATGCATGTACTACTAACTCGATTCCTGCAAAATTTACCGATTAATCTCTTTTAGAACCGATGAATATCCCAAATCATTAAATAACCGAAACTCTAACATCACCGAACAAGAAGCCACCCTATTCGCGGGGAGAATAGGCCAAAATCCGAAGAAAAGAGTACTAAACCGATACTCGCGACCCGGTTAACCAAAATCTACATTATCTCACGGAAGAGATGCCTGATCATAATTCAGACAACGTTAAAACTGCGGCGGACGTTTGTTCGGGGTCCAATTAGGATGGGTGGATCGTGTTGGTGTCATCCTCGCGTGTTTATGACAACGTCGAAAGACCATCCCCGGGTGTGCTCTCGGCGAAAACGAAGAAAGGCAGAGCGCGTGCGGCGATGTTGAAAGAAAATCGCGATTCATTAAAAGCCCGATGTACGCGTCGCCGTTTTATTATATGCGTTGAGCGTTGATTTAGGGATCGCGGCGGGGAACAAGCAACTACGCTGCATTGTCTCGGCACTCGCCTCATGCTGGGCATTGTTAGCTCCTCCATTGTCCGGTACATCGTCCCCTCTCCTCCCTTTCGACCCCAAAGGCTAGTATCCACCGCAAACACATACGCATGCTACCCCGTTGACCAACCTCGAGTGACGCCGACAATATTTTCCACCGATTAATCGTTTCGCCGTGTTTCCTCGATCGGGGCGAACAGACATCCTCCGCCATCTTTCTGACGAAAGGCCTTTATTAATGTGGCGGTGTCCACAACCTGGTCACCTGTCATTATATCGTAGGTCGGTGTTAAGAGCACAATTTATTTTTACAACTTCGACGGGTCCTTCGCCGATTCCGAATTTTTCATTTATTTCAAAATTTGTAATTGGAAAAATACCTAACTAGGTATTTACTTCCCACTTTTGAAAATTGTTTATGATAGGTACGTGAAAAAAAAGTCACTGATAGTTTGTAAATCAATTAATATAAACATTGATTCTCCCTTTCGGTGAAAATCGATAATTGGGAAGAGCGAGTTAATAAATTCTGTGATTTGACCCTTTCGACTCTAACTTGAATTAATATTTTTTTAGATAAATTCATAGTGTTTTACGTGCAATGAACATAGTAAAATGGGCACCAATGACAAATAATGATACAAAATAATAATTTCCAAAAAACCGATTAAACTTTTAGAGATACTACTCGGTGCTAAGAAAAATGCTCTCGAGTATGAAATTAAATAGAAAATCTGCGAATGAATCGAACAACATTTACATTCGTTTAACATCGATTTAATAGTTCGACTGACTATACACATACCGCTACTACTTGCAAACTGTTCACGGTACATGCTCAAAGTTTCTGCACGCATTTATTCGCGCGATCGAATATGAACAAAAATAAATCGTTAACCCATTGCCCTATAATAATTAGCTACACTCGTGATGCACTCGCAGTTCAAATATGATAAACCTCGTTTATATTTTTAATACAGTTGAATGTTCAACTTCATTCTTATTAATTGCACAGTCGAGGATCACTAAGTGCAAAACAGCGTGGACATTCGAACTTTCTTGAGTAACATTAATGTTTTATGAATTAATAGTTCGTTGTGTCTGACGCACTTGCTGAATAAATTGTAGCACAGGGGGTTAACTGGAAGCAACGAGATGCTCGATAAGTTTCTCTTTAATTTCGCACGATAATTCGCGGCGTTTCGACGGTTCCTGTGTCGGCTAGGACGAACATGCGACGAATATCGATCATGTCCCGATGCTCGAACGAGTACAAGGTTCACGGAAACATAACCGCGTAGACAATCCGGCGAAGGATTGGTTATCGCGAATCGTGACAGTGCGTTGTCGAGAACAGCGACACGACAACCAGACCCGGAATACTACACGAGGTTAAAGGCTGGTCCGCGTGTGTGCAAGCTCGATCGTTTCTACGATATTCGACGTAGATGGGGCTTTCCGTGTCACTTGGAAACGAGATAACGCCAAATTTATACGTCGTTTATTCGAGATTTGACGTTGGCTTTAACACGCCGACACGACGCGTCGCAGATTCCTCGTTCTCGGTGATGGAAATTAGGATACTTTTCTCGAAATTTTAACCCTTTGCACTCGAGAGGCGACTCCTGTTCAGTTTGGCCCAATAACTAGGGAGGTTTGTTTGAAGCATTGAATTTACGCAAATCGAGTGTTATTTTATGGTATTTCTCCCATAAATTCATGTTGGGTTTCCTGATGCCTTGAAATCGGCCATTTTACGCTGCACCTGTCGGCCATTTTGAACTACGAACGTTCGAAGTTGGCTCACACTGTTACTTTCAGCACTTCAAATTGATCTGAGATTAGTTAGGTACTTTTGTGTTATCAAATAGTATCAGATTGTTGATGTTATCATGTGAGCCACTGCTTCCTGCAACTGTCCAAACATTTTACATTATGAACATTCATTAATTATATTGCACAGCCATTTTTAGCAGACTTTGAGTTTTAAATTTGGACAGACCACTTTTATTATATGGTATTTCTCGCATAAATTCATGTTGGGTTTGCTAACGCTTTGAAATCGGTCATCTTATACTGCAACTATCGGCCATTTTGAACTACGAACGTTCGAGGATGGCTCACATAGTTACTTTCAGTAATGTTCGAGCTTCAAATTGATATTGGTTAGATATAGTAAATGTTCAACCAGCCGTTTTATGTTATGAACATTTATTAATTATACTGCACAGCCTTTTTTAGGGAACTTTAAACCTTAAATTTATGTGGATCAAGTGTGATTTTGTGATATTTCTCTGTCATAAATGTATGTTTAATTTGTCGTGGTTTTGAAAGGGTTTGTTTGCTGTAACTACCCCATCAACCATTTTTAGCCTTCTTCGACAAGCTTCACAGTTTAATCACACATAAAAAGAGTCTTATTTCGTGATGTTTGTATGCCATCGAATCATGTCAGACTTCTAATACTTTAAACTTGAATTATTCCATATTTTGAATTGTATCATATCTACCAGATATATACGTGCACAAAGAGCTTCAGCCGAAAACCATGAAATGGGTTCAAACATCGCATATTTGTCAACTGGTCAGCCAATATTAACCTAACCTTTTGACACATTTATGAGTTAGGTGTATCAATAAGCATTAACTGTCTATCGCTGAAACATTAAACCAAACAAAGAAAGTCAAGACATTATGTCAATTCTGTATTCGGCGATCATTGACAATACAAATTATAATTGTATTTAAACTTCAAGTTGAAACCTATTAATAAAACCAGTAAAATTTGTCACGTTTACACAGTGTGCGTCACGAGTTGAACTCATCAAAGTATAGCAATGTTTTAGGTTAGATTGGTTACAATTTCGTTTGTTCACACATAACCGTTTCCTTTGTCCTCCAGACTCGAGAGGTGACCTCAAAAAATTGTAAACTAATTAAAGATTCGCCGAAAAATTGACCGACCCGAAAAAAAAAAATGATCAGTGACCTTTCGGAATGTAGAGGGAAAAGTATAGAAACGAAAGAGAGAAGGTAGAAAAAGAAAAGCGACGGATAGATTGACATTTCGGTAAAATGTGGTAAAAGCTTATACCAGTGGAGCATGGTGCAGCAAGGAGGGTAGTTGGAACCGGTTGTAAGCCGCCTGTAAACTCAGCTTGAAGAGTTGACATTAATTGGACCGTCTTGACAACTTTCATTCATCCCCTAACAAGCTACATCCGCCTCTATCCGTATTACCAGTTATCCTTTCTGCTCGCAGTAAATTCGACCTCGTCGAGCGTTGCATCGGAAAATTTATCGAACGGGAACAGGTATCAAAGTTTGCCGTTCGAATTATCAAAGGACGATGTTCGTTTGCGTCAACGATGATATTTAATTTTCCCATAACGAAAGGTGCAAACATTCTCCGGCTTTACACGATACTTCATGATACTGCGCCCACTTTGTCCTTTGTGTGTTTAGTTTACGATGGCACTCGGTAACGAAACCCGGCAATCGGAAGATGGCTGCCGGAAAACCAGATTTTGACGCGAAATTCATAACCCAGGTACGTCTAGTCAGCTGCTATATTTTTTTTTTTTGGATTGGAATACACATAATCACATTGGATGTGAAGTCGACAATTTTTAAAATCCCAAATTTCGTATTTTTTAATTTTTTAATATTTAAGGCCTCGAGTTTTTTTACTTTTTAAATATGAAGCTTTTCAATTTACAAATTTTTTATGGATACATTATCCAATCATTATTCAATTTCACAAATTCTCAACTTTCTATATCTTCAACTTCCCCAAATCCTCATATACGTAAATTCCCAAATTCCTAAATCCTCATGATTCCCAACTTTCTCAATTTCCCAATTGCCAATTCCTTTCCAAATGAAATTTCCAAATTCATAAATCCTAATATGGCTAAATCCCCAAATTCCTAAATGCCCAAAATTACCAACTTCCCACCGTTCCAAATTCCCATACCTTCAAATGCCCAAATTCTCAACTTTCCACATCCTCATATTCCCAGATTCCCAAAGTTCCCAACTTTCCACACCCCAAAATTTCCAAGTTCTCAAATCCCCAAATTCCCAACTGTACATATGCCCAAATCTCCAAATCCCCAAATCCCAAATCCCCATATCCCCAAATCCCCAAGTCCCAAGTCCCCAAGTCCCCAAGTCCCCAAATTCTCAAATCCCCAAAATCCCTACTTTCCATATCCTGAAATTCCCAACCTCCCAACATTTCCTACCCTCAAATTCTCATATTCTCAACTTGCATGTCCTCGAATCCCCCGATTCCCAAATTCTTCGACTTCCAGCTTCCGAATAGAAGTTCTCGTTTCCTAAAATCCGAAAGTTCAAAACTCCCGAGTATAAAACAGGTACCCGTTGAAACCTCCCCGTTTCTTCCACCGCTCCAACTGACGAACCTCGATTGAAAGTTCCGCGAACACCCTGTATACGCGTCGAACGTGTACCGCGAATACCAAGAGGCAACCGGACCGCGCAACGAAATAAATGCGGAAAACGGTAAGAGAGAAAATGTTTCGGTCGTATCGGCACAAAGGACAGGGAAATTTTCCAAAGCAAATTCTCTTCAATTTCCCGGCGATACGTCGCGTTCCTCGTTTCGCGGCGAAAGCTCGTAGCCGGGCACGAATTTCAACGTCGAGCCCGACTGTTTGACTTGTTGGGCTAGTAATAACACAAGTTAAACCTCGGTATAACAAACGTTCGACGGCGGAATTCACCGGCAGTTTCATCGGCATTTGTACGCACCCGGAAACTGTCTGTCTGAGACGTAACCCGACGATTGTGAATTCATCGTGCCGCGATTTCGAGTTAATGAGAGAACGAGGACCGCGTCAAAACTATGCCCGTCCAAGTTCATAGCGATTCGCCGATATTCCTTGGGAAAACCGTTGCTGCCTCTGCAGCAATTACGCGAATTAAACCAGCTGCCTCGGTAAAATACGACCGGCTATTTATAAACGACCGCTCGTAATGGTAACTTTGTTACAGTTGCGTTTAACGCGAGGGAGCTTTACGTATTTCTAATCCCCTATTAATTATGTCTGCGTATTATGTTTGACGCGATACGCAAAAGAGACAGGATGAAAAATTCTTATATTTCTGTTGCCACTTTTTTCCGTTCAACATTTCATTATGAATGAAAATGATCGTTATCAAAATGATTCCATTACCATTTTATTATCCGTACTTTTAATAGTGCTCAAGGTAGAATAGCGATATAAAGTAGCACTTATGGCACGTTAAAATAACATTTAAAGCGTGTTAGAGGTAACTCGCTGAACTCTCTGGCAATGTTCGCAATACAAGATGGCGGACCGTAAAATACAAAATGTCGCGATCGACTTTGAAACGTATAAAATTGAACATGATTCGATGACACAAAATTATTCCAAAACAGCGCTTATGGCATATCAAATTGTCGTTTAAGGCAGGGCAAGAATAACTCGTTGGTTCTCTGATAATGTTCGTAATACAAGATGGCGGATCGTAAGATACAAAATGTTGCGATCGACTTTGAAACGTACGAGATTTGATGTGATTTGATGTTATGAAAATATTGCAAAATTGCACTCGTGGTACATTGATTTAAAGCTTGAAATTCGAAGAAAATGATTATATAAATTGCTTATCTCCGTACAAAATGGTTGGTCGTCACTTACAGCAAACAAAGAATCGCAGTGAAATTTATGAATTATTCAGGAGATTTCACGATAAAGATTATTCATGATCTAAGGCATTAGAAAGAAAATAAGACTAATGATGTTAATTAATCTATTGTATCAGAAATTGAAACTGTCGATACAAAGAACCAGTCTTTCACATTATTAGTTCATTATCGATAAATAATCTGATCAATTAAAACTAATTGACTTCGTCTGTAATAAACTACTAAATTCTAATGAAATACTTTCACAATATTTCACTTTTAAAAGTGCAAGTTGGTAGCTGAATCACTCTTTCATAATTGCAATGTTTAAATTTGACCAAAAACTTAATATCTTGAAACCCAATAGTTGAATCATGCTTTCATAATTGCAATGCTTAAATTTTCCAGAAAATAAATATCTTAAAAGTTATCAGCTGAATTACGCTTTCATAATTGCAATGCTTAAATGTGAGAAAAAATTAGTTTCATAAAACATGCGACTGTTTAAACACCGTTCTATTTACGTTAAGTAAACATTAAACTCTGTCGAACAGAAATCTTATAACTTAGTAAAACAGTGTACATCTTGGAAGTGGTAAATTAATGGTAAGCAAACTTGCCTAAACTCGAAGTAGATTTTATCGTTGAAGTTTCTAATGGATGACCACCTCAAGGGTTAACATCTGCTAGACAAAATGTCCAGAAACTAGTTTCGAGTATCACAGTTTCCCCCGTTATATTTTAACCGGAGATTTACTCTAAAATTTCGAAAATTCATCAAACTTCGCGAGCACATTTCGAGAACGCCTTGCAACCCAGTTGCTCGAAATAAGGCAAGTGCGCATAACTTCGCCATACTAACGTTCAGAACGTTATATATCACGCCCAAACAACAATTTAGAAATAGTTTCAAATGTACAATACACTTCGAATTTATGAGAATGAACTACTTAATTGTGTAATAAACAATTGATGAATAAGCATAAATGAAAAATTACAAAATTACAAACGTGGAAATTTGAGAATTTGCGTACTTCGAAGTTCGAAAATTAGAAAGTTTATGAATGGGATAATTTAGAAAGATTTAGAAACTTAGAAATCTAAGAAATTGGAAATATGACAGTTTTGTCATTTCGGAATATGGATATTTCAGAGCTCGAAAATTTTTTTGTATGGAAGTTTGAAAGTTGGGATATTTGAGAATTTGAAAATTAAAGAATTTTGACATTGGAGAATTTGGACATTGGAGGATTTGGACATTGGAGAATTTTGGCATTGGAGGATTTGGACATTGGTGAATTTGGACATTGGAGAATTTCACAATTTGTGAGATTGGAAGTTTGGACACTTGGGAACTCGGAAATTTGAGTGATTAAAAAGTTGTGCGTAAGTAGGTAAATTTGAGAGTTCGGAAACTTGAGACTTCAGAAATTTTTAAGTATGGGAACTTGAAAGTTTGAAAATTTGATAATTTAGAAATTTGTGAGTTTGGAAAGTCGAAAATTCAGAAATTGGAGAGTTTGGAAAGTTGAGAGTTCGGGAACTTGAGAATTCAGAAATTTAAGAATATGGGAACTTGAAAATTTGAAAATTTAGAAATTTGAGAATTCAGAAATTTGAGAGTTGAAAAATTTAAGAATTTAAAAATTCGGAACTTTGGAAATTTGAAAATTCTGGTCGTAAAGTATAAAAATACGTCTCGAAATGGACGAAATACGCATGACTGGATGAAAATGAAGCACGGTTTAGGTCAGGAAGGATAGGTAGTTAATTCAAACGATCAATAATGTTTCTTTTCCGTTTGTGCGAGAAGCGGGAATACTTTGAAAGCGTGTACATTTGAGAACAGTTTGAAAGAGGACGGTAAACAGAGGAGCACTTGATCGTGGTCGTAGAACGAAGGATTCAGGGTAAGCCTACCAAACTCGAGGAATTCCTCTTTCGTTTATTCCCTTGCTCCTCGTTTCCCTGCTCGTCGATTTCTGCTTTGTCTCGCAAACCACTCGAAGACCACGAACGTGGAATGCCATATTGGCCGCATCCTCGAGGACACCTGTGGCCTTACTTCAGCATTTTTCTTTGTTTACGTCGCGATACCAGCCAACTTGTAAGCCACTCGTGATGTGTACACTTCGCTATAACCTATACTTCCTTTCCCTAACAACAAATACGTAAACTTCGCAATTTTTGTACAACTTGATTCTCAAAATTCTATGCTCTCATGATTCTACGTTCTAAATTTTTCAACTTCTCGAATTCCTAAATTCTTCGATTTTACAAATTCCCAAATTTTCGAAACGTAAAAATTTGACATTTTTAAATTTCTACATTCTTCAATTTTGCAAATTTCTAACTTCTGGAATTTCTACATAATTCGATTTTGCGAATTTTAAAAATTCTACATTCTACAATTCCTAAGTTCAACACTATTACAAATTCATATAAATATTTTCATATTCTCAATATCCTAAACCCTTCCAATTCCAAGATCTCAAATTTCTACATTCTTCAATTTTACAAGTTCTCGCATTTCCAAATTCTCAAAATTCTACGTTCTAAAATTTTCAACTTCTCGAAACCCTAAATTCTTCAACTTTACAAATTCCTAAATTTACAAAATGTTAAACACCGAAATACTCAAGCTTCAAAATGCTTAGGTTTCAAAATTATCACATTTTCCAAATTCTATATTTTTAAATGTCCGCGTTTCGAAATTTCGAAATTCAATGCTTATATTTATATAAACATATAAATGATATTTATATATAAACATTAATAGCAAATTCTCCCCGAAATTCAGCAATGATTACGTGGGTGTGTTTTTTGTTCTATTATCAACATGTAACGATCGATATCATACAGAGTCGGCGCACGATAACTGAGACGGTGAAATTTAATTAACAGCAGCGTAAACAGATGGTAAAATTCTATCGATTATCAGGCATAATTATTTGACGTTCTCAATATGGTTAATTAAAGATCGTGTTTGCTCGTCGAGCAGTCAGCTTTTTCGATATATCGGTAAAACGTAATTAGCGGCGAATATTCAGACCCGTTTACATGCATCCTGCACGAACGCTCGTGAAATCTATTTTTCCGAATCGTTCTCGGAATTATTTCATCCGTTTCAACATGGATTACACGGTTCGAAGCTTTTCAAATAAATCTCTTTATATAAATGAAGCAACGGATGCAGAGAACCATTCTTACTGACCTGAATCTCTGTTTTTTTTTTTCTTTCAACGCTGTACATATACATACAGAGTGTACCGAAAAAATTCACGCGTATTTAATTATCGTTTAATACAATGAGCAAAATAAACAGTATTGATACGTCGAACTACGTTAAGTTAATGCTGGTTATCTTAAAATTATAGATCGTTAGCATTTACAATATACAGGGTGTCCCACAAATATGGTACGAGCCGGAACGTGGTGGTAGGTGGGTTATTCTGAACAACTTTTTCCTTTGCAAAAATATTGGATGAGGATTCATTTATAAATTATTATGGAAAAATAATGACCAATAAGAGCGCGGGAACCGCACGAGTTCAGGGGCGTAGTGTAGGGACGAGTAACAGTGACCGTCAGATGTCCAGCGGAATTTTTTCCGCCGGCGTAAAAAAAAAGATTCGACACCTGTTCCTTCAATTTAACAAACACTTTACGCTTTCTGAATCACCATCGCGAATAATCGGGTGAAAAGTAGCGAAAATCGTGACGGAATTTAAACGCAGCCTAGTCGAAATATTAACTAGCAAAAAAAAAAAAAATACCAACACACACGCGGCAAATATTCCTTTCAATGAATAATTTGAAAAACGCATGGTGGCTCTTATGTGTTCCTCCACATTCGTTCTCATTCATTCGGGTCGTTCGTCCAAATTCCGTCGGGCGAATTTTTTATAACCCCTCACGCGTTTCCGATTCAAGTAATCCAACCTGAAAACGCGCTCAAATTATCCCGGACCTTGAATCCCCCGCGTGTAGTGGCTTTCATTCGCTTTCAAAGAAGGGAAAAGGGAAACAGAAGATTTCTCTTAGGCCGTTTTCATTCCTCGAATCGTGATGGGACGATAAATAGGCTGCAAACGGTGCTGCATTAACCGATAAACAAAATTAACGATAGCTTAGGGCATCAAGGAAAGGATCACGTAGTTTTGATAATTTTAGAAATTTTTCACATTATCGAACTTTTTGTTTCTCACACTTTCAAATTGATACGCTTCGCGAATCAGGAATTTTCTAATTTCCTAATTTTCACATTTTCAAATTTCCGAATTCTTCGATATTCAAAATTGAAGGTAAATTTACAAGTTACACGGGTTTTAGAAATTAAAGTAAATTTATACACCTCAAATCCACAAATTCCCCATTTTTTAATTTATTGAATTCCTAAATTGCTATATTCCCAAATTATTGAATTTTTAAATTCTTAATTCCCAAATTCTTAATTATTGAATTCCTAAATTCATAAATTTCCAAATTTCTAAATTATTGAATTCCTAAATACATAAATTCCTAAATTATTGAATTCCTAAATTCCCAAATTATCAAATCTCTAAATCCTAGAATCTCCACTTTTCCAAATTTTCGAATCCCGACATATGAAAACCCTAAACTGTCGAATTTTCTGATTTCCGAACATCCAAACTCCCCGATATCTTCGTATTCCCGGATCGTGGCAAAGGAACCACGAAACAATTGAATCGCCTCGGGTCCCCGAGGATCTTTACCCGGCACTGCGCGTACAGACATACTTTTCCTTTCGCAGAAGGAAAACGTTCGAGTGAAATCGCAAACAGGAGCAATGGAGGGTGGAAAAGCGGGCAGGGTTCTGTATTTGTCACGCGATACAGAGTGCTGGCAACACGTTACCCTCGTATAACCGTAATTTGCTCGACTCGTACGACGTCATAACGCTGAGCCATTAATATTCCTGCCACGTCACACACTTTCCCAAAGGTGTTTCGTTGCGTTGTTTCTCTAACCCCCTCGCTCGCTCGATGGAAACCGAATTTGCGGCTGAAAGTCCTCGCCGTGTTTCGTTCGTTATTCGAATTTCATGACATCCTTAACTCCCGAAATCGATCTAGATGCATTCTACGCTTTGCTGGAATTAGTATGTACACGGCACGA
Source organism: Coelioxys conoideus (assembly GCA_947623535.1). Lineage (NCBI taxonomy): Eukaryota > Metazoa > Arthropoda > Insecta > Hymenoptera > Megachilidae > Coelioxys > Coelioxys conoideus. The sequence continues at coordinate 7,009,012 of OX392452.1, forward strand.
TGAGTTCCACGCGTACCAGTATCCATATTGATACGGAATATGTTCCGTGTGTGGTATCAAGTATAGAAATTTGGAATTATTGTATGAACTATACAAAATTATAATTATGGTATGAAGTATAAAAATTTAGAACGATGGTACCAAGTAGAGAAGTTTGGAATTATCGTACTTGAAAAAATTCGAATACTAGAATTTTTTAAAAATCTTTACTCGAGAGTGTCCATACCGTCATGTCCCAAGATTGCCATTCCTTCCGAAACATTTTGTACACACAGCCCAATCGGAAAGGGTGGTAAAAGCTGTAATACCGCGACCGGGTTTCCGCCCTCGAAATTTCCGTGACAACGATCGAGTAATCCGATCGATCGAGCATTACGATCGTCGGCAATCGAATTCGTCCTCCGACGAATTGAATTTTTGCCGGAATTCGAGGGAGAAGGAGCAGGTGGTTGAATGCGTGGCGTCGAAAGAAGAAACAGAAGGGTCAGACACGGGATCGAAAGGTCGACGAGAGGTTGGTACCTGTAAAGTCAGCTAAAGTCGAACCGTACCATCGAATAGGAGTTTCACCCTTTCCCATCGTGGAACGAGAACGAACAGTACCCGACCAACGTGCTATACAGGTGCTCGCTTAAGTCCATCTTACAAGAACCGGCAGATAGAAAGAAGAGAAAATGAAAAGGGCGGAGGGTGAAGAATGGAATAAAGGAAACGAGACGTGAACAGCGTCGACGAGGAGAGGATAGAGAAACATCCGAGAAGTATACACACCGTCGTTCGCAACTTTCCTACCATTCTCGGCCTTTTCTTTTTCCGCCCGTTTCTTGCACGGTGGAAATTTTTCTGCTATCTATACAGGACGCACCGTGAAAAGTATTGCGAGACTCTTTGTCCGGAAAATTCTTGTTTTATGTTCGGAGACTAAAGACGAGCTGATTCGATGTGCACCGCGCGTTCGCAGGATGGGACATTTTATTGATTCCGAGGTTACCAAAGGATACTAATCTTTTACCATTTTCTAACACAAAGGGTTTTGTGAGATTTCGTTAGTGTTTGGACCAGCTAGAAAACACGGTTATGCATTTCTGTTAACGCTAGAACTACCAACCAGTCAAAATGACTGGTCTCGGGTTTGGCATTTTTATTGGTCAGTGTTTTTCCTTAATAATTTAAAAATTAAGCCTGATCCAATATTTTTCAAAGGAAAAAGTTGTTCAGAATAGCCCAACCTACCACCACTTTCCGGCTCGTACCATATTTTTGGGACACCCTGTATGAATGCGCCGCAGCAAATGCTATTGTCCCTCACATGGCATGAAAAATTGCTGAGCAACAAAGCGTTGATATGTAACAAGGCAAACGGAAGAAAAATCGATCATCTTCGATCAGCTTCATTTCATCGAGATCATTACGAACCTAATCGAAGCAAAACAAGAATAGCACCGTGCGAGTTTCGGCAGCTGACGGTATACGTTGACCTATCGAATCGTCTTGGGCCCGGTTCGATCGTAATCCGTCGACGTTGACGAAAAAATAATATTGTCGGTGGCGGTGGGCCAAAGTTGTCCGAGGCCATGGGAAAGTTAGCACGTGCCGTGACGAAGTTACTTTCAGCGTTATCCTTCTGTCCGGTTCCGGTACGACGTGCCGTCTAAAAAGTTTCGTCGATAAAGGAGTAGCTCTTCCCTTCCCCGAGAATAACGCAAAGCGTGTTCTTAATAACGTTTTTCACCTCCTTTATGAAGCCACCGTAAGTCCGTTCGGTGCTTTCGACTATCATCGACGACACTTTTTCCACGTCGAGCGACACCGGTACCACACTAGCTAACACGCGATCGCATTAGGGCTCTTCCAGAAAGTTTACGTGCTTCTCGAGTCACTGCGAGATCATGCGTTCGTTATATTCTCAGATAACACGGTCCAAAAAATTTTCAATTTTTCTCGACGGTCTCAAATCCGATCAGTGATTATTGTAGCGTTTCTTGTATCGATTACGAATCTGCAATCCATTTTCCTCCAACACGTACAGTTCTTGACAAATTTGATTTTGAAAAAAATCAAAGGAGCAAGTAAAGTGAACAAATAACAAGAGGTGTATCGAGTAAATAAGAACAACCCATGATAAATCAGAACTATCGAAGTAATTAAATAGGAACAATTAAAGGGAATAAATAAGAACAATTAAAGTTAGTGCAGCACAGCCGCGGCAGTGTGGAGAATCGAAGAGCGACAGTCTCGAGGGAGATTTGATAGGAATGATATTGGCAGCAAACAAGATCCTTCGCAAGAAATCGTTTTCCGCGAATAAGAAGGGCTTTTATGGGGTAGCTGAGTCAGGCAGGACGCATAAACGAGATGGGCGGTACCTGGCAGCCAAATATACTATCTTCCTCCCTTAAATCCTGCACCGAGTCGACGAGTGGCTGAACAGGGCGGTGTGGAGAGGAAAGGAGAGATACTTTCTCATGTTCAATCTACGTGTGTACGTGTTAAAGCAACGACGATATATCTATACAAAACCGTGTACACACGCTGGGCCAAAATACGATCACTAATCAACGGGACCGACATATCCGGACATAGTTTCCGGTGGCGTTCGAATAACATCTTGGAAGGAGTATCGAAGCAACGATCCACGAAATAACCGAGAACAGGAAAGCTACAAATAAATACGAGCTTTTGGCTGTATTCGCTGAGGAATACGTGTTTTTAAAGTTATACATTTGCAGACTTGTGAAATTGTTAAGTCTTACAAATTTCGCAAATTTACGAATTCATTCGGAATACCGAGTTTCATCTGACGATGAAATTCCAAATTCCTAGATTCAAAAATACACGAATTTGGTGAACCACAAGTTGCAGAAATTCAAGTCTTCTCGAATTTCTAAATTACAACTTCTAAATTTCTATTCGAATATCTAGATACCCGATATATCCAACTTTCCAATTTCCAAATATCCAAATTTCATTTTTTAAGTTTCTAAATTACCACATTTCCAAGGTCCTTAAATTCCACATCTCCCAAACTTCTCCAATTTTCTAATTTTCCAAGCTTCTAAATTTTCAAATTTCGCTAACTTCTCCAACTTCTAAGTTCCAAATTTCGAGGTTTCTTCAACTTCTCCAATTTTCAAAGTTTTCAAGTGTCCACATTTTCCTTGTTTCTAGATTACCGCATTTTCAAGATTTCTAAATGCCCAAATCCAAAATTCCTATATTTCTCAAATTTTTCTAATTCTCCTCAATCGCATCCGATTTAGGTGGCTGACATCTGGAGGCCATTCAAACAAACTTTTTCTGAATGAATATAAACTACAATTGAACCACAAGATGTCTGGCATCTGGAGGTAATTCGTTTCACCAATTCATTTTAAATAAATATAAACTATAACTAAACTATAAGGTGATCGACATAAGGAGATTGACCATTGCTCTAATGATCTACTTCTCTACCAAATTTTTTCTAGATAAATAACCGTAACGTTAATTATGCAAAGTTTATATACGGGGCGTATCGATCGGGTCTTGACAGTTCCAGCATATATCGCCGTATACGCCGTCTGAGTTCATCGGAATCGATAAATAAGAGGATCCTCCGGGCGACAAGGATTTCCGTTAATCCTTATCGCGCGTTCAGGCTCCCTTCGGCTCAGAAATTCATCTCGACTATTCCTCGTCGACCTGGCCTCTTCAATTTGCATCGTCTTTATCCTAACTTCCAACCGCGTAATATTATATAGCATCGTAGCCCGCTAAACTTTTTATACGTTTACGAGATTAAACTTTGGCCCCGTGGGTACAACGAAGCCCGTACGTACTTCCTTTCTATTTCCTTCAAGCGGCAAACACCCCCTCGACGTCCCTCGCCATCACTTCCGGCGGCAACCGCTTCGGCACAAGCGTAGTTTTCACGTAGTCGGTTACTCGAACGAGCTACTTAGTATAAGTACGACAGAGCAAATTCTCGGGTTGCAACTCGTCTCGGTTGCATCCTCTCTGATGCTAGCCGAGTATGATAGGCGGCACGCCGGAAGTAATGCAATTTTTCCGAGCGATCTCGCGGGGGATTGAATTAGTTTCGCATAGTAACGTTCACCTGTTGCATTTCTAATTAATAGCTGGTACGCGTGTCTTTCGGTAGGCTAGTGTAATCGTTTTATTTTGTGTTACGGTGCTTATAGATCTCGTATAGCTTCAGAATTCCTAGATTGTATAATAATTAATCATAAGACCGTCGTCCCGTCGAATGTTTTAAGAACCGCACCGTGGCAGCCATAAACGTCCAAGATTTTCACCCTGCCGAGGTGTCATCGAATTAACAAATTAGATAGTGGAACAGAACACTGTTCTACATTTTTCCAAAATGCTGGAAAACGATTTAAGGTGTGCGATTTCGACGGTGAGTCACTTTGCGTAGAAACAAAGTTCGCGTCGCGTTTTCCTATTTTCAGCGAGTGTCCTGTCGCGTCGATTCCGAGAGAAGTCCTCGTCTTGCTGGTGAAACGAAAGACCTGAAAATTATACGAGGGTTCTCGTTTAAATTCACTCGCGCAGGATACAGTGGTCCCTAGCCGGCTACTTGAAAGTCTCGTGGCGAAGAAAAATGGCGAAGGGAAGACCTCCTAGCTAACCTAATTCCGCAGATAAATGCTAAACCAGGGACAGAGATTTCAGAGATACGGAGGATCAAACTACGACCATGATTCAACCCTTCTAGCATACTTATACACGTGTGGACATATAGTTTGTTTCCAAATTCATTACACATGTGGACTTCTAGTTTGTTTCAAAATTCATCATCCAGCGATCACATATGTGTAGGATTAGTTTTGTTCCTAAATTCATCAGACAGAGATTACATATGTGGAGGATCGGTTTATCCTTACATTTCTCAATTTAAGATCACATGTGTGGACGCCTGGTTTATTTCAAAATTCATCAACCAAATCACCAAATTAGCTTATATAATTCACACAGACTCAAAATATAATTACAGCAAAAAAATTTCATGATTGTATTTCGCCAGTCAACAAATTTCCCAAATACAACCCACGCAATAACCTTAACCAGCAAGTAGCGCTTGCAAAAACAACAAAGTTTGTGCATCACGCGCCGTACCGCGCAAGCGTCAAGTTCCTATTTCCACCCTTTCTTTTTCCTTTCCATTTATCATAAAAAACTCTATCTCTGCGAAAGGTTTCCTTTTTGTTCCCCCGTGGTCCTCGTTCGAACAGTATTTCAGCGGCGATGCGCGACAGCCTATTGTTCTCCCGCACCGGTCAATCATCCAGTAGTTTGCGGGTCGACTATACAGCTAGAAACACACGCACTTCCGTGTGTCTCCATATTATACATATAAATGACAGGAGCGTGTATGTACACACGGCCGCCTATATTATTCCGACGGCTAACAAAAGCGGCTGGTGCACAGCATTTATCTGGCCAACCGTGAACGCAAATTTAGTTGCGGCCATCGTGGTGGACCGATAAAGTCTTTCATCACGGACACGCCACCAGGTACATTCGAGTGGAATCGACGTACCTATATACCCGATTAAATGATTAAAAAAGGACAGAGAAACGGGGGTGTATTATGCCGATGTTAAGGACAGGGTGAACGCAGTTTGGTATACTGCTTTCAACCTCGGGGGTGAACTGGCTCTTTCAACGCTTGTAAATCGACGATCTGGTAATATGTTTGTTGCAGGTTGTAGAATTTAATTGCAATTTTACGTGGAGTTTATTACAACAATTTTTTGCTTTTTTACAATTAATATTCAACTTTGTGTTAACTTTTGTTGAACATTAGAAATATCCAAATTTCAAAATATTTAACATTGTGCCAAGTTTTGTGCAACATTAAAAACATAAATTTTTCCGATATTGATGTCGTTTGGGCAATAATATATTTTTTAAATTCTTGCTCCGTTTGTTACCGAAGAAACAGCAACGAAGAAAATAAAAACTTTCGTATTGAAGAATTGATACGTTCGTTTCACATTTTCACGCCCTTCCGTTCGGTTTGATATGATCTCTGGTAGAATTGCTTTTCCACCAGTTTATTTAGTTCTGTCGGTAAGGGAACACGAGTACACTTCGTTCCCTTTTTCCACGATGAAACGCACCGTACAGTTCGGCGACATAGTAGCAGGGTTCTGTCATTTAAATACATATCTTTCTTGCGCGGCGGCCAAAGAAGGGCTCGGTATTTGCATAATAGTTGGGAATTTGCATAATGGAAAAGAATGTATAATAGAGAGTCGCGTGAGCACGTGTGCATTTAGGACGAAGCCGCCCAGAAAGGAGACTGTCTGCGATGATAATGAAGCTAACCGTAATTACCTGGTTTAATTAATTAATAACGTAAGCATTTCTCGTTGGAAAAAATTGTTCTTGCGTTAAAGCATCCTACTATTCGCGTTCCGAAGAAACCGGTAGTAAATTTTAAAAACGACACAGATTCGTGAACACCGGAATTTCCCGAATTGACGTAATAATAGTTTCCAGCGACAATAACGATTGTCATGTCTGACATGGACTATTCGTTAAGTTGTCCTTACACTCGAATAAGAGTTCAGATGTGAAAACAGTACGAACCCAATGGTGCAATCTGTCTGTGTCACCGGCATCGACAACCTTTCATGGACCTGTAGCTACTATTCCCCTTGGAGATTTAGAAAGGATGTTTTAGAAATAAAACACGATAATCCTAGCGTTCGCTGAAAAGTCTGGTCCAAACGAATCGACGAATCAGACAATCAATTTTGGAAGAAACGTTTATCTTCGAAATTTCAATATTAAATTTTCATTTGAACTGATAATTGAAGTAGATGTTTAAGGGTAATTAATGTCTAGTCACATTAAAATTGATTTAATATTGTTTTTAACGTGGACACGACGAAGAATAAAATAGTTGTTTAATTTTCAACTATCTGTCTTTCCGAATCCTAAAGTCCCGAAGTTCCCAATAAAACAGTATAAATAACCAGATCGGCAAATAAAAAGAAAAAACAGCAAATGACCAGAACCAAAATGCGAGAGCATCTCTCTCTCGACAAATTAGAGCCATCGATCAATCGTCGTTTCCTCGAACTTACGAGTTTCGAAATGTGGCTCGGTTTTGCAAGAACTAGCGAGCAAATCAGTGAGTCGAAATTAGTCGAGCGTAATACAGACGCATAATAGAAAACGTGAGCCCGAAGGAAAGACGAGAAACGTTTGCCGGCGCACGTTTCACGGGTCTCCGAGAACGTAATGATTAAGACACTCAATTTCTCACCCGTTCTACTGTCACGGGACGGTAATAACAACGAGCGTGGAGCGACGGTAAACTCGGAACATTTTCTATCCACAACCGAGCCCTGTCCCTCCTTTCATTTCACGTAGGAATAACGAGGAACAAGTCGACTTTAATGTCTGCCTAACTTTAATATCACCGACCGTCATTTACCTTCCACGTTAATGATTCATCCATTAAGACCAATTCCCGACAAAGAGGCAACTTCAAAGAGCCGGGGATCAGACAACGAACCCCGGCCACCATGATTACGTAAGAAACTAACGTTCTTAGAGCTTTTTTCTTCGTTTCGTCGGCCTCGCTCGTCGAATCGACGACGAGACGACCGACGAATCTTTGTTTAGACCGGTAACGAGACAGAGTTCTGTTTGTTCTTTATATACACGATACCGGGAAACGAGAGTTCAAGTTTCTTGCAAAAGCGTCCTTTCATTCGGTCGATGCCGATGCCGTTCTTTGTGGGTCGACGTTTCGTTACAGTCCCAATAAGCCTCGGCTAATTATTCACGGAACTCGGACGATTTCTGCACGGAAAAATGGCGGAATCGTGCGAAATAATATTCAGAATTGCGCGAAAAGATACGCCGAATTGTAAGAACAATGCGTGGTTGTATCGCACTATTAAAGGACGAATGTTTATGCTAACGCGTCGATTAGTACGAATTAAGTCGTGTCTCGTTGCTGATTAATTACGGGACGGAATGTTCGAATGGAGAATTGGAGGTATACTATTTGTGCGATGTAGCGTGAGAGTTTAATTTGAGAAATGGAACGATTGCGTACGCGGTTGTTTGGTTTGGATATCGGATGATCCGAGACTTTCGACGTTCTTGAACTGAGAATTCGTGGATTTGGGATTCAGGAACTCGAGAACCGAAAGACGCAGAAAATTCGAAGAATTTTTGGAGGCTTGAAAAACTGCGAATTTGATACTCTGAGAATCTGTGAATTTGAGAATCTGAAAATTTGGGAATTTGAAAATTTGAAAATCTGAAAATTTAAGAATCTGAGAATCTGAGAATTTCAGAAAATTTGTGGGATTGAGAATTTGAGAATTTGTGAGTTTAAAACTTGAGAGCTCAAAGCTCCAAAAATGCCACTATTCGAAATTTTCCCAATATCCCAACTTCAAGAATTAAAAAACGGAAAACCGTTAAACACGAAAATGAGTAAACTCATCCCATAAATTAGGAAATCGCGAAACCATCGGATCGATTGAAAACAAACCAACATCCCTAAATGACGAACTACAATTTTCCATAAAACAGACCCTCGAACAAGATCTTCGCAAGAATCGTTCACGTCGCGATATTCGCGAGGTCGCGAACGACGAGATATCCGCATATCTCGCGTCCTCTTCATCGATCCCCGCGTTCCTTGTGCAACAACCCACACTCGCGCATCCTCGTATACGTGCAGAAGCTCCATCGTTGGCCACGAAGAAAGATTTCCGTAATCCGCGCACGTCCAGAACTCGTAAGCGTTCGGAACAAGCTGTCCAATTTTTCGGTACGGTCAAGTTTGCGCGGACTCCAATTCCTCGTTACCTCCTACCATCTCTCTTCTCTCCTTCTACTTCTCGTCTCAATCGTTCGTTTTTCCACCCTTTTCCAGCCGACATACCTTCCCTCACGGTTTGACCCGTGCACCTACGTTGAATACAGGGGCCACCTGCGATCGTTACGGAGCCAGAAAGTTTCGCGGATCGATCCCGTGCGGAAGAAACTCTTCCCACTTTTCTTCTCCTTTTATTCGTCCCACCATCCATCCAAGCCATCCCGTTGCCAGTTCTCCTCCTCTTTTCTTTTTCTTTCTTTTCTACCCCGTCACTCGTTTTTCTTCTTCTCCTTTCACCTTATTCCGCTCTCTTTTTCTTTCTTTCTCCTTTCCTCGATCTCCCTCTCTCTCTTCGCTATTCTTTCAGAAACGCTATCGCCGACTTTTATCCGCGGTTCCGAGGCTGAAATCCTTTCGGCTTTTGTTTCTTTCTAACCCTTTGTCCCGTACGTTAACATGCAGAAACGGCCGCCGACGTTCGGAGCCGGCATTTTTTTGTACACGGAATGATTTTTGCAGCAACGACACGAAATGTATCTCGCTCGCGGAATTTAGAGCCGAACGTTTCGAACTGTTATGCGTGTCGCGTAGCGAACCCTCCTTAACATTTTGTTAATTGAATAACAAAATGTTTCGACTGACGCACCTGATAGATAAATCATAAGGCAACTAGTCAAATGGGACACGTATTTATGCGAACATACGAACATGCGCGCAAGTTCCAAGGTGACAAATCCTAATATTTCTGAATTTTCCAATTTGATAATTGCTAGACATCTGTAACTTAAATAAAGAATCTAGTGAAACAGCCATTCGACCGGTTTGCTGGTTACACAGTTAAATGACTATATTTGAAATTTTGCAGACGGTAATCCGTTTCGTCACAAAATTGATTAGCGATGGAGGGAACAGCAATGAACGTTCGGCAGACGGTTATTTGGATTGCAAACGATACACGTACGCGTAAACCGAGTACGCCAACGAGCATAGAGCATTATGAAAGCACTATATCAAGTTGCAGTACGATGACGGGTTAATTGTTACAAAGGTATCGATGAGATCTATTTCTCGTGGCCCGGTTGCTACTATTGCGTTCGCATAGCCTGCCAGGATCAGACATCAAAGTTAACCGTAAGCAGTGAACGTTCCTGCAATACGACTCTGTCGATACGTATGCACGTATGTACGCGATCGATTTGTAACATTCGATAAGTTAATCAATCATCCAGCCACATTTTCAATACATATTTAATACATCACTAAGACTTATTTTCGCGAATCCTAATTTTCAATCGATTCCTTCGAACTTCCAATTTTTTAATTTTCTCCGATTTCCAAATTTTCTAGCGTAAAAATTTTCGAATTCCCAAATTGTGAATGTTTAAATTTTCAAATTCCCGATTTCTACATTTTTTTATTTCCAAATTTCCGAACTTCTACATTTTTTTAATTCCAAATTTCCGAACTTCTAAATTCCGAATTTCCAAATTTTTTAATTCTCAAATTTCCTAGCCTCCAAATAGCCAAATTTGACAATTTGCGGATTTCCAAACTTACCATTTACCGTACGTAAAAATGTTCAAATTCCTAAGGTCCCAAATTTTCATCTTCCTAATTCCCAAATCCCCAAATTGTCAGAACCCCACACTCCATAATTCTCTGAAGCTAAAATGTTCAAAATACCAACATCATGGAATTCTTCAACCTAAACATACCCACACACAGTAACCCCAAAAATCTTCAACCACCCAAATATCCGAAACTCGTGCGATACTCTAATACATCACTAAGACTTCTTTTCGCGATTAAGTCGCGCAATTTAATCGAATCTTAAATCCATTTCTCTGTCTCGTTCACGCGGAACAGTTTGAAAATTGAATGCAAATGCGAAAACCTTCGGTACCGAGTGCGCCCAACCTTGATTTCTTATCGATTCACCGTTCTCCTCTTCTCTTTCTCTTTCCTATTTTTTTTTGTTTAAGCCTTTTATCTCCGTTCTATTTTTCCTTGAAACTTTTTTCTTCGCGAGATGGAGAGCCGCGTGGCTTCCACACGGTTCGGACAAAAATTCTTATCGCCTCGCCGCTTATCGTCCGGTTTTCTGAAAGCTTTTCAAGACGTTGTTCACGCCTCGGAGCTGATCTTCCGATAAAAAAACGATCACCCGTTGTATCCGTTCATTCCGGTTCATGTTTTCGTTGTTTTCGTATTCGTCGACGCGTTAACTGCTGCGACGATAATGCTGACATGTGGGAATCTATTTTATAGAGTTTATGTTTCTTTTCTTTAATTGTTATAAAATGAAACATTTGTAGTCTTTCGTTTATTATAAAATAAGACATTCGTTGTCTTTCATTTATTATAAAAGAAAATGTTTTTCTTTTTCATTTACTATAAAATAAAGTATTTGTTGTTCATTTATTATAAGATATTATATTCTATGTCTTTCATTTATTATAAAATAAAATACTTGCAGTCTATAAATTACTACATAATAAAATACTTCTAGCCTTTCCCTCACTATATAACAAAATGTTTTTACTTTTTTTTAAATGTTTTTACATTTACTATAAAATCAAGTATTTGTTGTTTTTCATTTACTGTAAAATAAAATACTTGTAACCCTGTATTTCTTACAAAAACAGATATTTGTAGTGATTCATTATGAAGTAAAGCACGAGTATAAAATACGATTACCGAAGATACCCTGATTAAAGAACCTGTTAATTTTAAGTACTCTAATGGATTCGCTCGCGATCAACTGTTCGAAACTCCTATAATTTATGAAGTATTTCGTTGTATACGTTATATTGTCTTAATTTAAGGATAATAGTTTGTTATATGATCATAAATTCCAGGTAGATGAGGCTTTAATAGGTACACCGATAATTTACTTTCAAGTATAGTATCGTCGAAACTTTTCCGAAAGCTGATAAAGATGCCGAAAGTTTTGTTCGGCTCGTGTATCAGTCTCGCACTTTGTAGCGAGCTTATAAAAGTAAACTAAGTTTCTCTGCACGAGATCAGCACTGCTTGTAGAATCTTCTATAGACCCTGAACTATGTGCACAAGTACGTACAGCTATAATTCATTCGAGGGAAACGCGTTTGACTGTTGCTATGAAAACGAACGTATGCCAATTCAACTTTATATTGAACTTCATTTTCAGCTAGAAAATAATTTAACGATCAATGTTTCTTCTTTATATGAAATAATTGTTATTCACAATTTAAAACATAATTTCTATTTACAGTTTTAAGATTTACTTCTTGACATAACTATACAGATATGAATGTAATATTAATTTTTCGTAGAATTTTGTTTGGTCCTCTTTCAGTTCGACAAAGAGATTTAGAAGATTTGAATATTTAACAATTTAATTACCTGTTAGGCTACCTGTTATTGAATTGTTAATGTATACCTACTAAACTTCATGTTTGTACATCATATCAATTATGCTTGCAATATGATTTATACAAATGCGTCAAACACATCGAACTGTCCGCTGCTGCAATATTAAATTAACTACAGAAATCTCTAATGTCAAGACTGTCTTGAAATTATATTCAAAATATAAACAAAGTGTATTTGAAGTGCGAGTGCGTCACGAGTGTAGCTGATCCTCTTAGAAAAGAGTTGAACGTCCTTGGGAAGGGTTAAATTGCCATAATGAACTTAAATTTAACTGAAATTGCATACGAGTACACAGGAACGAATGAAAAACCAGCAAAGCTGCAAAATTAAGTAGATAAAAATCAGCAAACAGAATGTTACGAGTACGGTGTATAATTTTCTACCCAAATAGTGGGACCACTCGATAGTTGGCGTACAAATGAGCCCGGAGTTCTGCCATAAGAAAAAATAATACTTCGCTTTTCATAATCATCCCCTGCCACGCGAATGCGAGTGCCCGGCTTAAACATTGGTGACAGCTGTTGCTCCCATGAGAAGCAACCGTAAGGAGCTTCGAGTCTAGTGTCGGCTGTAGTTTATATCTCCGCATTAACATAAAGAATACGAATCGTCTGTGATGCCGTCTTCGACCCGCAGCTTTCGTTCGAGCACGTTAACAGTTATACGGTATAGTTTCCTCGAGACGGTTTAAGCCAACAAATTTGACCGTTTACCTCGTAACCGTAACCTGCATCCCTGTTCGAGAACCACCATGGATTTCTGCACGGCCACTTGGAACGCTCGGGACAAAGGAAGTGTTGGAAGTCCCGAAACATCCGGCAAGACAATACACGGTTTCCTGTCGTTTCCGTGAACCACGGAATTGGCCTGTGCGACCAGACCAGACATACAGAGAGAGGGAGAGAGAGAGAGAGAGAGAGAGAGAGAGAGAGAGAGAGAGAGAGAGAGAGAGAGAGAGAGAGAGAGAGAGAGGAGCTTTACACGGCAAGAATAAGCAGATGCAAAGTGGTACAAAAATATTCGCCTGCTGTTCTCCAACCTTTACCCTGAGACCCTCGACCACTGATTGCGAAGGGAATTTGCGGAGGGAAGATCTTCGTTGGTGCAGAACGAAGAAGAAATGATCGTCGGTATTTCTGATTTCGGAATCGTTCGAAGTGTCTTTAGAAACTGTTGGGGGGTTGAAGATTTTTGGTGTTACTTGTACGGATATTTTTGGGTTCCATAATTTGAAGATTCTGTAATTCGGGGGTTGGAAATGTGGAAATTTCAGCTTTCCAGAACTTGGGAGCGTTTGGATTCGGATCATTCGGAATTGTGGGGTTCCGAGAATTTGGGCATTTGGAAATTTGAGAATTAGGGAATTTAGAAGTGGAAATATCAATCTTTAGAAATTTTGAAATTACGGAATTTAGAAGTGGAAATACCAAACTAGAAATTTGGAATTTCGGTATGTAAAAATTTAGAATTATGGAAATGTGAAAATTTGGAAATCTGGAAATCCTAAATTTTGAAATTCGAAAATTCGATAGCTTTGAAATTTGGAAATTTCGAATTTTTAAAGTATAAAAATTCTGATATTGGGCAATATGGAATATGAGAATTGAAATTTTAAGTTAAAAAATTTGATAATTCGCTTATCACAGAAACCTGCAAACAGAAGTATGTAATATCAGAGATTTTTGTACCGATAGTGCAGCATGAAAAGAAACAATTCAATGATTAAAATAGTTGAACAAAGAGGGGTTTAAAATCAAATTAAAATCGTCCCGGTACGAGAATTAATTATGCTTTGAATAGCTTCCATACGTCATACCTTTGCATCTATTTGTTTCGGTGCTTATGGAACTAGAGGAATTCCTTTTCGAAAGAAATTACGTAAATCAAGCGAAACGAACAGAGGAATCACCGATGACAATAAGAATTCCGTGCAAGCACGTATTAAAGCCTTCATTGATTCATTTCATTCCAATTACAATCCCTCTGCCGGCAAATGAAATTTTATTCTATTAACGAACCTGAGCGGAGAATAATAATGGGCGTACTGAGACAATTGGATATTATAAACACTGATTCCTTTATCGATGCACTTCATTCATTTATGCATCGTTTAATCTGAATAGAATCGAATGAAGTTAGCGAAGCATTAAAGGGAATTATCTGCAATTTCAGCTGTACGGAATTTGTCTCTGAGATCGCAAGGGACCTTAATTAATTATATTATCAGTCAGCTAGATTCGCTGTCGTAAAAATTACGATCTACCATGACTTTAAATGGTTGGGTCACTTTTGAGGCTTAAAATGCATGTTTCCACATTCACCATTTATCAGACATCACAATTTTCAAGTTCCAAGTCCCACAAATTTTTATATCTCCTTGTTCCTAATCCCCAAATTCTCGCGTTTGCAAGTTTCCCAATCCCCAAATTCACAGAACCCCGCAGTTCCGTATGATCCGAATCCCCACGCTCCCAAGTTCTGGAAAGCTGAAACTTTCAAATTCCCAACTCTCGAATTACTGAATCCTCCAATTCTGTAAATTTCCAAATCCCCAAATTCACAGAACCCCGCAGTTCCGAATGATCCGAATGCCCACGCTGCCAAGCTCTGGAAAGCTGAAATTTTCAAATTCCCAACCCCTGAATTACTCTACCTTCAAATTCTGGAACCCAAAAATACCCGTACAAGCATCACGAAAATCTTCAACCTCCCAAATATCCGATATTTTAAAATTCGTAATCGATAGCAGATATAATTATCGTTGAGACGACGTTGCTTGTCATCGACGAGGGATGTGCCAGACGAAAACATTATTACGGTTGCGTCGTTCGCCGGTATAGCAGACAAAATGACAAGAACAAAGGGAACGAGACACTACAGACGTAACCAGGGAGGAAGTAGAGAGAGGAAACAAAGAGAGGATAGACAGAACATCGAACGAATGGTCGACGAGCGTAGAATTCAAAGAAAGTGAATCCCATCTAAGCCGTCCTGCTTCACCCTCGTTTGCTTCCTCCGCTACTTCTTGACTCTCGTGTGGTCCGAAGCTTTTCTTCTTCCACCGATCAGACTCTTTTCCTGTTTAGTCTCTTTCCCTGTATTTTCTTTTCCTTTCGACTCTGTCCCGTGGTTCGTGTTTCGGTCCGCGTACGATCAACGACAAATCCGGTAAAGGGCTCCGCCGTTCATTGATTTTTAGAGATTTTCAGGATTTGACATGTTGACGGGTTAAAATGTTGGATACCCACGGTTTCGACGACTCTGGGATTTCAGGATCTTGTGGATCAGAGAATCTAGGAACTTTGCGGGGTACAAATGTACCTGGTAATCTTGCGATTTGAGGGCATGGAGATTCGGTGATTTAGAGACATGCGTAGACCAAACTAATTTTAAACCAGTGAATCTTAAGTGGTAGTCAATTGCAAACGCGCGAGTTTGCAAATTTTGAGCTTGAACATTTAAAAATTCAGAAATACAGAAATCCAGGATTTAAATGATTGATAACTTCGTATGGGTGTCCTTGATGCTTCCCAAAGGAGCTCGCATTGCATCCGAGTATACCCGAGCATATAAACAGAATGTACACCCTCTTTTTATGCTTTTCCTACCCTTCATCCGTTTTTACCTACGGGTACCAGCCTTTTACCACGTGGCTCGGTCCTTACGCACTCTTCTCGACCTTCTCGCTGTATCCCTACGACGACAACGACCACGACGAGGAGGTTCACGAAGACACGTAGCTACGTGGGTGCACGGAACGAGGATTATGGAAGTTTTCTCTGGGAAGGTAAAGTTGTCGGGGTAATGCTTAAAGCCTCCCACCCTATTCTTCCTCTCTCTCTCTTTTCTTTCTTCGTCCCCTTTTGGACGCGTCGCGACCACCAGAGCAAAGGAGAACCCGCTTGGAACCCGACGGCAAGGTTCAACTACACGAATCCATTATTCCCTTTAGATTTTCACCATCCTCCCGAATGCAAGACACGCGTAGAACGGGAATACACCGCCACGCAATGTTCGGTCGGACAAAAGGTTTCGTCGTTTGTTCACAAGATATTCGATTACGAATTTAACATATGTCGCTTCGATCTTATTGTACCTGGCCGTTTTCAACGTGTAATGTTAATTATTGTAATGTAATTATTGTATTTCGAGATTTTTAATCTTCGTGACCATTTGGATTTGTACTCGCTTTTCTGTGCAGACGTAACATCGATAACATATGTAACATCGTTAACATGTGTAACACTCAACATACAGTTGGTTACATATCACCATGAATCACATTACGTGGATATACCTTTGAAAGAACTGTTTTACCGTAAATATTTTCACTCTTATTCAGCTTCTTTTTGACACTCGAATTTATTATATAAAAATTCTGCGACATCTCCATGACGCATATAGTCGTCAAACGCACTGAACTAGTTAAATACAAAACCGAAATTTACAATCAAATAATACTTGACAAACAAAATGCGACCACTGATGTACGAACTTTCAGTGATACATCGAGAAGAATAATTATGCAGGATACGAATTTCATACGAATCAGAATTAAATATTTATGGAGTGAATTAGAGTACGCGTCAATCAGGAGAGTATAGCGACGAAAGGAGAGAATAGGAATCGTGTTTCGGCAAGATTCGAATCGAACACAATTTCTCGGTGGGTTTTCGAGATGCCAATTGCACGCGGTAATCTGAAGCTCGCTTAAACGCTTTGCCGACGCGTATTACGATAATTGATTGCCTCAGTTCCTGATTAGAGTTTCCGATCGTTTGACACTCGCTCTGTTTGCTTCCCACGTCTCATCCTGTCGAGACGAACCTCGAGAGCCAGTCGATCTCTCGAGCTTACGGCTAAGCTGCTTCCTTCTATCGTTATTCCGCTCGTATCGAAGTTATGTATCCTAGATATCCGGATTAACGTCACCCACGTACACCTTGCACGTTGTCCCGAAGTATCTTCGTGTCATTTGTTCGAACGGGAAACCGATCGAACGATTTCTTTCGTTTTCATTGGCTCCAGCGATATTTCAACCGGCTATGTTCGCCGTGAAAAATCCTGCGATGTTACGTATACATCGGAGTTTCACGAGGTATCGTAAAGGTCCGATATTTTCCCGCGGCTGTGGCTCTATGTAAAGGACAGGAAATTATTGAACTTTAGGTACATATATCGCATCGACGAACTACGATATAAGGCTTTATACGCACAACTGTTGATTATTCGAATAGTTGCGTTTTATTAAATTTATTATTATTTATTAAATTTGAGTATCTTATTATAACCTGCAATATATGTACGAATGTACAAAAACCACCTTGTTTGACATCGCCTACTCGTGCATAAACGAATGAATGATTATCTAAAACCGCACAAACAAACAATCATCTCGAGTTTGCATTTCCGTATAAAATATCAGTGGTAAGACGGAAACCAGTTAGGCGATGTTTTTATTCGTCAACGGTTTGCCGTTTTCCCCTCTGTTCCACCCTAATCGTTCCTTCCTTTCTTACCCTTTAGCTCGCGTCGCCGCGTAATGATCCTCTTATTGTACGCCTTCGTTTACGAGCCACCCCCGTTCCACCCCTTCTGAAGCGGGGAGATCCACGATGGCGCAACCTGTGTGCCACCGAAAACGACCAGAATTATGGAAGTTCCCTTGCCGCTGACGTAAAGCTCGAAGCAGCCCTCTTTTCTCCGGGCCGTACTCTAAATAGCAAGAACGAGAAGGAAAGTCTACCGCGCCGGTTGAAGCAACAGCGATTCATTATTCTCTTTGGATTTTTGCTCTTTTCGCGAGCCACGTTCTGTACACTGTGTCGAGAGTCCAACAATGCGGTCTGTTGTGGATAGAAGAGAAAATGTACCTCTAGTTCTTTTGTTTCCACGCTGTCTGAATGAACTGTTGGTAACTTAAACAGCGCGACTGTTCGCCAGGAAAATTCTGATCCCGTGGTTCGCGATACAATCGGATTCGTGCGTCGATCATTTATTATACCTTCTCGGAGCATAATCGTTTAGAAACGTTTTCATTACTGTAAATTGTAAATCGTTGAGATCATTCGGAGGGTGGTCGCTAAGGTCACTTATGTAAAAATATATCTTGTAGTGATAGCTTTATAGTATAGTATACTTTTGAAACTTTGAAGTTATTCAGTTACTTCGACCGTATTATTATAATTTGATTGATGATGATTTTGCTTGTATTTATATAATACTTGATCAAATATATGATTCGATAAATGCGGATGATCCACAATATCCAACGGATAAATGATTTATTAGAAAAACTTAAAGGGTAGATACAGCTAGGTAATTTACTAGAATAATGTCGTTTATGGGAACAGGATATATCATTTGGTAAAGACACTCGTTTATAAGATTGACGGTACTTAAAACTGTCTTGAACGATCGGAAATGTCGATATAGTTAGACTTTACACGGTTCGGGCAACAGCCAGTAGACCGGGTCAATGCAATGCATCGCCCTTGTTTTGGCATTCAGAATGTTGCAACAAGTGGGTGCGACCAGCACTTGAAATAAAATCTGCTCGAGACCTGCCTGTTTATGTAACTCACTCATTTCGTATACGATAACTGCTGTATTCCGCCAACGTATAAGTATTGTAAATGTTATTAATATTGTTTTGTTATACGAGTATAGCACAATGAAGTATAATAGTAATTTAACACAATATAAAAACAGTAGTATTATAGCGAAACATGGTAGTATTACTAGTACAGTGAAGCATAATAGAAATAGAAGTACAGTATGAAAGTAATAGTAGAAGTGTACAGTTCGGTTGATTAGTGGAATAATGCAATAGTTACATAGTAAAGCGGTAGTGTATGAGAATAATAGTTGCACGGTAGTATAGTAGCTAGTAATGCATTAGTATAACAGTGCAACATAGTCGTATAGTAGTATAGTAGTGTACTGGTATGGTAATGTAATGGTATAGTTGCATAGCAGTATATCTGCATAGTAGTATAGTGATATAGTACTATAGTAGTGTAATAATATAGTGGCATAGTATACTTGTATAACAATCCACTTGTATAGTAGTGCTAGTAGTGTTAAATAGTGCAATAATGCGCTAATAAAATGTTCAACCAGTATCAAAGCTGTATCCACATGACACTATCGTGAAATTACTTTAACAATATAGCAACGAATAAAAGAGTCCAGTCGAAAAGCTAATAAGTATTAAACGGAAGATAAAAGTCCCGCCAATGATAGGAACGAAAATGGTAATTTTATCGTGGAATCGATATTACAAGAAAAGTTAGGAGACAAACATAAAACGGAACGATACAGGAAGAAAGGGAGAAGAGAAACAGGCGGCAGCGAAGAAAGAAAAAAATGGGACGCGAAGGAACAAGAGACTTTTTAGGTTAATCGTAGCTCGGTAAACGAGGCATCGAGCCGCTTCTCGCTTATAAAAAAAGGCTTTCCATCTTCTCTGTCCGCTCGCTTCGTCATACTGTCTTATCCTGAGGGATTAATTTCTCGAGGTTTATGTACGCCGCTGCCGGAGGGATGGCGCCAGGTAAATCCTTCCCCGTGAAAACGTGTTTCAAGAAGAAAAACACAAACCTGCAAGAATCGGACAGGCCCGCCACTTTTTTCCACGCTATCCACCATTTTCTCCTTTTAAATCGTCAGACACGCTCACGAAATGTCGGCACTACGGCTGGATCATTCGGAATAAATAAACGAGTAGTTTGCACGACGCTTCAATCATTGAGTTGCGAAATTATATACTTTCAACCGTTTATTTACTTTTATTATAAAGTGCACCAAATTCTGACTCGATGGCGTTCGTGAAACTTCAGAAATTTTCAGATTTTCAAACCATCCAATTCGAGGCTGACTGATTAAAAGATTTAACGAACCGAAAAGGAGGAGATTATGACAATTGCGGCGTCCAAAAATCTCCAAGTTCATATTCTGATATTTCCAAAATATCCAACTTCCAAGTCAACGACTTTCAACTCCGCGACTTTCCAACTTCAGAAATGACAAAATTCGAAAATTAATCTCGCACAAAGTGCACCCCGGACTGCGTGTTGCGTTGGGTGCGGGGAACCCTCGCGCGCGCTACGTCACTGAGTACCCCGTGTAACTCTTAATTGTTAATAAATCAGCAACTAACGGTCCGATCCAAAATCGGTAAAGGAACTTTCGGCACAAGATTCCCTTCTCTTACGCTTCCCGAGGCGAATGAAGACTTACGGAGCACGATTTTCGGATTAAGAAACATTGCCGTGAATGCAAACTTATCTACCGACGGAAATAAATACCGAATTCCCGGTCCACCAGCAGCCACGTCGATCTTCTCGAATCTTCGAGCATAATAAACCGATTTATTACCGATCCGGAGTTACGGTGGTAAGCAGGTAAGAAAAACGTCGCGTTGAGGTGAAAACGGACGAGAACGAGGGAAAAAATAGGCAAATATACGTGAAGAACGAGGTTGGGGTCTCGTCCCGGTGGAATAAGCTGCGTCGATGTTGAGTTATTCGCTCGGCGGTGGATCTTTCGTTTTCCAGAAGCTCGACCGCCACCGTTGCCTCTACCTACGTCCCTGGCCGTCGACCAAATGAATATTAGTGGCACCCTCGAGACGGAATTAATAACAATCGTTCTCTCTACCCATCCCCCTTTCTACTTCGTTGTCCACCACCGCAGACAAAACACCTACGAGCGTACACACGCACGCACACGTACGTTGGCTGTTACGAAAGCAACTGAAATTTATACTCGGCAACTGGTCCGTTCGACCGGTGAAATCGTCCGTAAATACGAAAGTAAGCTTCTCCGAGTGTGCGCGAAATCGTATGAACGAACAGAAACCAATATTTCTCGGTATCGGCCAGTTATCGAATCCTGCGTGAACTTCGAATGGGCTCGAGGCCAACGGTAAACGTTCGATCAGAGATCCTCCACACGGTATTTTCTGCCATTTTGATGCGCGACGAACGGTTACCTCAACCGGGCGGAATCGAAGTATCGCTTTTCTTGTTTATTCGATTTTTTAACCCTTTGCACTCGAAAGTATTTTTACCGGTAGATAGTAAACTTTAAAAGTTTTTGCCTGCAAAGGTTCATGAAGTCTTTCGAAATTGTTGAATGTGGAATATTCATTGCCAGTGTTGGATGTTTTTGCACGTCATTGCATTTTTAATTGGTCAAATGTTTCAATGCGGACGTTCGAATTTGCAATTTTCATAGCTTCTGAATTTAAACGATGCAAAGTTTCCAATTGCCTAAATTTTCAAATTTTTCAGCTTCTTAACTTCTCAATTTTTCAATTTCTCAACTTCTCAATTTTTCAATTTCTCAACTTCTCAATTTTTCAATTTCTAATCTTCTCAATTTTTCAATTTCTCAACTTCTCAATTTTTCAATTTCTTAACTTCTCAATTTTTCAATTTCTCAACTTCTCAATTTTTCAATTCCTCAACTTCTCAATATCTAAATTTCTGCATTGCCAAATTTTTAAATTTCTAATTTTCCATGTTTCCAGATTTCTAAATTTATATATGTGTACATCCGAGATTTATTATGCCATATCCAAGACTCGGAAGTTCCTGTATTAATACATTATTATGTACTTTATTCCAGATCGCAAAAATTTATATACACATATCAAAACTTGAGTCTGACACAAAACTTTATATACACACAACAAAACTTCAAATGGTACAAAACTTTACACGTAGCAAATTTCCTTTTTACCCAGAAAATTGCAACTTTCCAATCAGAGGTGTTAGAAGCGCAAAAATCATTCTCGCACGAGCCATAGTTTCGCGAAACCGCTACCCGCTTAGTTAGACAAATAGGATCGCAAAGGGTTAAAACAATATTCCGCATCGGCGAATAGTTAACCATCCTTAATATACAGGTACAAGGGTCCGTGTATTACAGCAACAGTATGCATATACACACGAGCACGTACGGTTATCGCGTCTCTTCGTTCCAGGCTCGTTGTAGATCCAACCGATACACGATGCAATCTAACGGCTGATCGCGGATGGGATGAATATATTAAATATGTATGTGGCACGGAAAGACGGATGCGCCGGGATGCATCATACCGAAGATAATCCTCGCAGAAAGGTAAAGCGAGATGTTCGCGTATTCGTGCAAGCTTTTGCAGATGCAACCGAGAATAGACACATCTTGCTTTTCGTATCACGGTTGCGACACGCAAAAGAACCGTTCCTCTCGTTTCAAATATCTTTGTGATCTTAACTTATTAGCGAAACGAGCTAAATGTGCATCGGCTTCTGGGCGAATAGAGCGCGACGTTCATAAGCGATGTTTGAAGATCAACGCGACAATTTACTTTTCATCTGATAGTTGAACTTGCGGTGAATTTGGCGTTCGAGATACAAAAGAGATCTCTGTTGGCTCGTTTTACCGGCGAATCTACCGACCGGGTCATTTCACCCATTCACGAGCTTTTATTTCTCGAGAGCTTTTATTCAGTAAATCGGAAATTCCGGAATCTGGAAATTCAACAACTTAGAATTTTATTAATGTAGAAATTCGGAAATTGAGAAACTCGGACATTCAGAAATTGCGAATGCCAAATTTTTAAATTGGCAAATCCGAAACTTGCTGCTCGGAAAATTTGCACATCTGACAAACTTAATGATTACAATAACTTTGCACATAGACAAAATTATTATCCTACTCCTAATAAAGATTCAGGTACAATGTACTTTAACTCAAGTGCAATTTTTCACGACACTCAAAATCTTTCCTCGTGCAAATATAATCATATTAACACTAGAACTACCAAGCAGTCAAAATTACTGGTTCCGGGTTTGGCATTTTTTATTACAAAATTTTATTGCCGTCCTTTTGTCAAAATGTCTGTCATGTTGTATTGACCTTACGAATGGTTGTATATGTTAGGTGATGCTGTAGTATTTATTTATTTTTCTACATCATTTTCAATTTTAAAGTAGGCGTGTATTTAATGTCGGTACTTCTAGTGTTAACAACGTTGTATCAACCCTATCTTACGCGTTGCGCATATTTAACACTCTGGATGCATTCGTTACGCAACTATCATTCTAATGACTCCCAAATGAAAATGCGTTACGATTTGTTACCCTTCTATCTGAATGTACTCTCCAGTCGTCGCAGATATGTCCGTTAAAAAGCAGGACAGTGTCGCCTTAATAATCGAACAGCAATGAAACGACAAAGACGCGAATACATCAGTATCATGAGGATAGAAAGGTGGAGGGTGGAAAAGTAGCGGGAGAAGAAGTAAAATTGCTGTATAAAAGTTTTACGAGCCACGACATCGCCTTGTTGCATCTGCTCATACTTTATTCTGCTTCTCCTTATTTTTATCTCCCTTTGCTTCGGACTTTAACATTCGGATAAAGTAGCTCCTACGTTATAAACGATGTCCAATAATAACTTCCTTTTTCTCCCGTAATAATTGCGCACGTCGTTGACATTTATTGTACGTTTATTTTCAATGTAACAGCAAAACGGTTATGTCGCTGTGCCTTTGCAAGGTGTGGCATATTTTTTTTATTACAAAAATCCTGTGTGTTGCAGTGTCGACAATATTTGCCGATGATTAACCACTTCACGCCCTTGGCCACATACGCTGCCGCTCAAAAGTATGTATGTGAATCATGTCCGTGGAATTTATGATATATGTCTATTTTTATTAACAAGTAATATTACCAATTATTCAAAGCACACCGCCGAAATATGTAGAAATTATTTACAGTAATTACAGGAGAAGTTTGAATTGAAAATAATATGACCAACGCAAAAATGATGTGATCACATAGACACACAACTTTGAAGACAGTGTCTCAAATTCGAGGAACATTTGTGGGGGATGTTAGAATATTGAGTGGATCCTTATTGATACTGACATAATGAAACGTTTTTGAAGAAATTGAAGGCAGCGTTCTTCATCTTAAGCTTATAATATTTATCATTCCCATCATTTCCAGTAACATTATTCGCTGTGAGAAGGAAAGCATTTGGTAACTTACATTTTCTAATACAATCAACTTCTTTCACAGCTACCATAAGCTCTGGAACGATGGCCGATATAAAAAAAATACGTTTTAAATATCTTCCACATAAGTTTCATTAAAATCGGAGTGTTCTGGTTGGATATGTTTCCTTGTAAGACCTAACGAACCTAATTCTAAAATTCGATTCCGCGATAAACGACGAACGTTGTCGTCGGACCAAGACTCAGGCCGTATAATCAAATCGGCTGACCTAACCCGACGGCGAGCGCTTGCAGAAATTTCCAATTTCAAGGGATATCTACTTGAATCGGATCGAAGCTTCGGTACAAATGTATATTGGAAGTGATTGCTGGCCGATCGGTATTTACAAGCCGCAGAATGAATGCGCGACCCGATGCTCCCGAGGCTTTCGCGGCAATAACGCGAGTAATGCACAAAAGCGGCATGGCCAGTATGAAAAAAGTAGGCCACGGAGCGGATCGAAGCGGATCGATCGTTGAAGCGCGATAATGACTGGATGGATTTGAAAGCGGAAGACGCCAGCCCGGCGTTCACCTTTTCGACCGGCTCTCATTTTCTCCTACCCGGCTTCCTCATTATTCCCAGATCATTTACTCCCGCTTTTTTCTTCTTTTTTTTTTTAATACAGAAACAACGATCTAACAGTGCGCCTCTATTCGTGTCGGTGTCCGCGGTTCGTTTATGCTGGATGTGCACGCGAATTCGCGTTGCTCGAATGATGCAGCTGACGATGCTTAACCCTTTGACTGCCTCGCAGAAAAAATCCTTTGATACTTTGTACCCTTTCTGTCTCGTTCGCGTGCACCCGTTCTGCTTAGTGTGATTATTTCTATTCCTGGAAATTCCGTATTCGGTATCCGACGATGGATCGGTTTAATCCTTTGAGCTCGAAGGCAATTTTCGCGGATCGCGACTTTTGAACATTTCGGTCGAACTTGTTATTTCTTCTTATTGCTACGATTGTCTGTTGTTCTGTATTTATCGTGTGTATAATACGACAGATTTAAAACTGTCGGATATAAGAGAGTAAAATTCGATTTATACAATTAGAAGAATCGAACAACGAAGATAAATCATTGTAGTATGAACTTTTTGGAAAATCTGAAGATCTGAAAATCTACAAATTTGAAGTTTTCAGATTTTCAGGTGTGATAATTTGAATTTTTCAAATTTTTAAGTGTGAAGATTGGAATGTTTTCATATATTAAAGCCTGAAAACTTAAAAACGAGCACATTCGAGCTGTATAAATAAATAACGCTTAACGAGCAACAATCGGCGCTCTGAATTTCTCAGCAAATAACATTTGCATGTTGATCAGAATTTTATCGAGAAGTTACATTCCGGCTAACGCGTCGCGGATATCGGTAATCATATTACATTTAACGCGTTGTTAAGTTGCACTCGCCACTTCGGGGAATTGCGGAATACTTTGTGCAACCGTATCAATGATACGGTAACTTCGTCAAACAAAAAAAAGAAGGAGCCGAAACGAGGCTCTCGAGAAAAACGATACACGGTTGCGGTGCTCGGCCGGAATGCAATTATCTCGCTTAACGGCCGTGGTGAAATAAGAAAAGATAGCGTGCAAAACGTTTTCCCGGTAGCTACCGGCAAAAATAATTGGGTGAAGCTTGCCTTTACATGGGAATCGAACACGAATTTCAGCGCTCGATTTGAACGAGGAATCGATCGCAAAGTGATCAACACTTTCAATTTGTCTAACGAAAGAGGACACGAATTCTTTTATATCGAAACGGAATAAACTCTCGATACAATTTGGCGAAGAAAACGTTTACTCGAGATAGAGATTCGTTCCCAAAAAATTGTCAATAGTAATGATAGATATATTTTATACGTCGAATCTCGCATACTCTCGTTATATTGCCATTTTCATGGAGACACCCATTCATATCAGCGCTAGAATATTCGTATAGAGGTTTATTTAAAATATCAAGAATATAGGTTAGTTTCAAATAATTTCTGCTTGTAAATTTTGCTCCCAAAGTCAACAAAACCATCAACAGACATTTCGCTTGCATGCTAAATGTCACTTGTCGTGGATTGGTCCAAAAGTAAGAATGATCGATTATTATTTATGCAATCCATTACAACGTTCTCGGGAGATTCTTGTTTCCCGGCCAAAACTACGTAAAACCGAGATAATTTGCCAGACGAAAGCGGATAGTCAGGTTTTTGTAAACAATAAACAGCTGGGAAACATTTATACACTTTGTAGCTCACTTTTTCGTCGATCGTAAGATAATTCGATGTGCAAAAAACGACAAACGCTTTTAACCTTCGGAGTGCTTTCAGGGAAATTGAAAACAAGAAGAACTAACGACTTTCAGTAAAAGTTTATTAAGCGCGATAGTTACCAAATTGTTTTATAATTTGTATAAACCTACCGGCGTGTAATGCACGTTTATTTTGAAATTAAAACTGTAGTTGAAAAACAAATGAACGACGAGACACACATTAATGCTTTAGGAATTTCAAAGAAGCCACCATATGTTGAAAATAACAATTAGAAACT
The DNA here is from genome assembly GCA_947623535.1 of Coelioxys conoideus. NCBI lineage: Eukaryota > Metazoa > Arthropoda > Insecta > Hymenoptera > Megachilidae > Coelioxys > Coelioxys conoideus. The sequence continues at coordinate 7,035,864 of OX392452.1, forward strand.
TGTTAAATGGCTATTTTGATAGGTCGTTGAATGAACGTTTTGGTAGTTTTAGTGTTAAAGTAGGAAATTTGTAAAACATTCATTTGACCCTTTGGTAATTTTACTGTTAACCCTTTGCACTCCAAATGTGACTCACGCTCACCACTTTGTTTAACACTTCAATTTGGAACAAGAATTTTTTAACTAAATCTATAGTGTTGCTCATATGAATGTAATGAAACTGCTAATGGTAGCAATTAATAATAGAGATAATAACTTTGAAAGAGTTCGTCATACATTTCATCGAAAAAGTTTCACAGTTGCTATCTGCTACCAGTGAAAAATAACTTCGAGCGCAAAGGGTTAAAATCGGTACTCGATCGTAAAATATAAAAAAAAAATCATATAACGTGACAAGGCAGGAAAGTAAATAGCCGGAAAAAATAAAAGACGCGCGTTCCACGAAAAAAAAAGTAGAGTACAACGGGAACGGTTATCGGTGGAAGCAGAAACACGCAGACATTTTGAAAGCGACGGCAACGCGGAGATTTACAATCGGTCTTTGCCGGTGTCGTCGTAAACCTTGAAAATTCTATTTATTTCTCGAATTTGGAGGCGAATGTGGGGCGAACGGGCACGCTACGAGATAAATTTACGATCCTTTTTAGGCATCAAATCTGGCGTGTCGGCGAAGTTTTGGCCGGCAGCCAGCAGACTCGAGCACGGCCAAATTCACGTACAGATGTGCCCACCTCTACCAGGAAACACGTGAGCACGGCATTATGAGATATTTAATTTGAGTTTCGCGCCGTTATATATCAGCCGGTGTTGATGGAACGGTTTGTTCCCTTGATTCCCGTTTTTGCACCCGTGTCGAGCCGTGATTTACCGTTCATTTCTATTAGAGATATCTCTCGAAACGCTTCGCCTTCGCCTCCATTATCTTCTCTTTTCCTCTTCCACTTCCTCTCTTTTTTTTTCTCCGCCTCGGCACGAATGAAAATTACGCCAACTCGTTCGTGCCGGCTTTCTGGGTCATATTTGACTTTGACAGATTCGCGTTATAATATTTATACCACTCGAACGTTTTAATCCCGGTCGTTGTTCGACTTTAATCACAACCTTTTACCTGGGTGATTATGTTCGTGGTTAAAGGAAATCGTTCAAAATTTGTTAGAGGTATAGTGCGTTCATTTTCGTGAACGATGATTCGGACGTTATGTCGACGATACTGGTACCAGTAATGTAAATAATAATTTTGTGATAACCTCCTTACTTTTCTTGAAGATCGAATATATCGATTAATGGTATACGAGGTGAGTAATTTTTCGAAACTCATTGATCAGTTCGTAACGTCGACGAAATTGAAATAGAATAAAAATGATTCAAAGAAAATACTAATAAATAAAATGAAATAGTATATCATCTGCAAATAGTTTGAAACGATGAAAGCGATGAGATTGAAATACAAACTACGAAGTTATTATACACGCACCGAGCGCTGTTATAAAAATCAATAATGTTTCAATCGAATCTATTCGCAAACTCTATAAATAGAATTTTTGTGGTACATTTATTCCGTCGATATATTCGCGGAATAAAAAAGTGATTACTGCCGCAACATGTTAGAGGAGGAAAATAATATTGTCCATTTCTCATAGCGGGGACATTAATCGGCCCCCAAGGCGACTACTTTTCTGTTGTTACAACGCCCCTGAGAAATTTACCATTCATAGGAAGACGATAGCGCGAATTGCAACGTTTTATTATAATTTACAACTACCGTCCGTTGAACTGGCCCAACACTGGCGCAAATATTCGTATAACTGTATCCACGATTAAAAAGCAAAATGAATTAACAGAAAAATGGAAAGGAATTTGATTTGAATCATATTTTGCGTTCATAGAGAATGTTAAGTTCGTGGTATAAAAATTGTGCAGCATTTGACATGCAATTTATTACTAATCTTAATTTCAAAATTAGTATGGTGTCGTTGATCCTTCAGCCCCAAACGAGTTTACTCGCAATATCGAACGTATCGGCCGGGTACATTCGTATTAATTAACTCAAACGTTGTATGCCAATTTTTTAATCAGCGGAAATACCTGTTTGTGACTCACTACGCGATCTAATATCGAACTGGTCTTAAAGACAACGTACGTTTACATTGCATACAAAACAAACGTACGTTTAACTCTTACTCTCTTGTTAGTTGAGAAAAAATTGAACAGATTCGAATTTGTCGGTGGCTACAGTGTCGTGCGATTATCCGAATTAGATTTGTTCGACCTTTAAAATTTGATGAATATATTATGATAAAAAAGAAGGTGGACATTTAGGCTACCTAACGATATACGATATTTGAATGGAATACTGATTGAATACTGACAAGGACATTGTTCCAATGCATATTTGAAAAATGTATTGCAATTAAATGTTTGCATTAAAGACACACACAAATTAGAAAGAGCACATACATTAATAGAGAAGCATTTAAGAGAAACAACAAACGCAAACTTACAATTTTACGAATCAATCAAACTACATACCTCTGTTTGTTTCATTCTGGATGCACTATCGCGTAAATTTAATTTCCAAGCGAGGCAATGTTTCATTAGCTGCTTTGATAAAGCAATTTACATTTCAATTAAAAGAGCGAAAGAGAGAAACGAATTCGAAACGGGGCAAAAGCGTGACAATGCAAACGTTTAAATCGATCTGGACACATATATACACGCGATGAACGAGCAATCATCAACAGCACATCGTTAATTACAATTTTTAAATTGTAAAAAAAAAAAAGAGGAGCAATAAAATAGAACACGTGCGCGCGTGCGGGTGCTAAAAGCTCCAAACCGGTGAACGTGTGATGTGGCTAACCAATTTCACGAAACAAATATTAATTGCAATTACTTCAATACTATCGCGAGCACAGTGTGAATTTCTATCATCGCGTGCGAATATACGAACCAAAACAAATGCTGTCTCCGGGGAGGAAAAAAGGTCCATTTTGGTAATTAACGGGGACCACTATTGTTTGTTGTGCCACGTCAAATGAGAGTCGAGAATTTGGGTGTTCTGGAAATGTAGCGACTTCGAAGATTCAGAATTCGACGATTGGGAAATTTGGGGAGTGTATGGTTACGAATATATTGAGTCTTCACGATTACGAGAGTTTAAATTTTAGTATTCGGAAATTTGGAAATTTCGGATTTGGAAATTAGGGATTTGGAAATTTGGGATTTGGAAATTTGGGATTTGAAAATTTGGGATTTGGAAATGTGGGATTTGGAAATTTGGGATTTGGAAATTTGGGATTTGGAAATGTAGGATTTGGAAATTTGGGATTTGGAAATGTGGGATTTGGAAATGTGGGATTTGGAAATTTGGGATTTGGAAATTTGGGATTTGGAAATTTGAAATTTGGAAACTTGAAAACTGAAAATTTTGATTCGGAAATACAAAGATCTGAAAGTATACAAATTTAACAGCCACAAAGGTAATGAATTTGGTAACTTATCAATTTTGAAATCTGTAAATTTGTATTAATCAGCATTAAAACCCCGTTCATAGTTGCACAGGCGATAGAGCATAATTTTAATTGCAACACGATCTCCAGCAGGAATATCCCCGATTTAGATATCTATAAATAAGACCATAGAAATTCTAAATCTATTCCAATAGAACGTCCCTATGTTTCCGACCACCCATCACCAAACTTTACGAGAGTACAGTAGCGTAAATAGAAATTTCCACGAAGTAGATGAAGAGTTGAAGTATACATATACAGCCATGTGTCCCTAGGTTTCTGCTAATATTTTACTTTCCTCTCGTAAGCAACGCGTGGGATTTGGATATCTTGATCGATTTAACATTTATGCCATGACACAATCATCTTCAGTGAGAGCAGAACAATGCCTTATGTTTGTAGATCGGATCCCAGGGTCGACTTTATGAAGCTTTTTAACTCTTCGTACTTACGTACTTTCTATTGTTCTACCGCGAAGTGTGTCTTGTTTTGAACGGTCATGTAGGATACGGTGTGTTCTTGTATCGCGAGAAATAGAGCAGAACAGGAATTTTTGCCGCGTGTTGATCGTAAAACAGGTTGTTACCTGTCCCGATACGATCATGATCGTGATTCCCTAGCACGTTATCCGGTTTAACGCTTCCGAGGACAACGCTATCGTCGATCGCATTCTCTTATCGGAGATCACTGAGGAACTCTCTGCGACAGTTATAGGCGATCAAAATCCGAAACCTTTTAATCTCTGGTTTTAGCTTTCGAATTTGCATATATTCTGATCCTTCAATTTTTCAAACTTTCCATTCTCCAATTTCCGAATTTTTCTAATTTTTCAAATTATCAAATTTGCAAATTTATCATTTTTGGGGTTATTTCAAATTTCAAATTTCCAAATCCCAAATTTCCAAATCCTACATTTCCAAATCCCAAATTTCCAAATCCCAAATTTCCAAAACCCAAATTTCCAAATCCCAAATTTCCAAAACCCAAATTTCCAAATCCCAAATTTCCAAATCCCAAATTTTGAAACTTACAAATTTCTAAGTTTCCAATCTTCCAAATTCCAAACTTCCAAACCCCAAATTTCCAAATTCCAAACTTCCAAACCCCAAATTTCCAAATTCCAAACTTTCAAACCCCAAATTTCCAAATTCCAAACTTCCACACCCCAAATTTCCAAATTCCAAATTTCCAAACCCCAAATTTCCAAATCCGAAATTTTGAGATTTCCAAATCCCGTTTTCCAAATACCTAAACCCCGAATTTCCAAATACCAAATACCGAAGCAATCGAATCCCTAAATTCTCAAGACTCCAATCCCCAAAACCTAAAAATTTCGAAGTTACAACACCGGTAAATTCAGAAATTTCGAAACCCTAAATTAGATAATTTCCGAAGTTCCGACATGAAAAGCATCAACAAACCACTATCCCCTGCGAAACCTTCCGTGCAAGAATGCAATGTCGCGTGTACGCGATACGAGGCACGAAGGGGTTAAATATACAGGTTGGGATCGTAAGGGTTAAAGCAATAAACGTTCCGTAGCTACCGTTACGATTCTTTAATTATTTTCCGTGCGCTTACGGAGGCCGTAGGAGATTAATTCCAAAAGACAGAAAGCTGGTCCGCGTAACTGGAATTACACGTGCAAAATATCGGTAGGGTGGAAATCAGCGGCCCGTAATTATCCCGGTGCTTAATTACGCTGGCGCGTTTTTCGGCCTGGCGTACCTACGTTTTTCCTTTTGTTCCTCCGACTTGGAAAAGGAATTCTCTAGGTGTCTCGTTTTTCACCGGTCTACCTCGACCCTTTCACTTACGTGCTCATCAATCTCCCGCTAGGTTTTCCGACGTGTCGGTGTTAGCTACGGTCCAACGTGTATGCAGTCACGAACCCTCATCACTAAACCGTTCCTCTTTCCTTTTCTTCCTCGAGCTTTCCACTTCCGTTGCGCAACTTTTCATTATCATATCTCGTGCACGGACCTCCGCGGAATTAAAGAAAGTACAGTCTTCTTTATCGCATTCATCTTGTGTCTTTTCGCCACGGAACACTCGCGTGAAAGTAACCGACGTGTCCACGTGCTGTGCGCGTCCGGTAAGTTGGCGACCGGAAACGGTTCCTATTGATTCGCGTGCCAACTTGCCAGACACGCAACGTAACAACGTAGCGTCCCGCTTAATCATTTACATGTAAACAGACGGAGAAACGCTTCGGCGAGACGTTTGCTATATTTTATTCGCGTAACAAAGAATTTAATATTGATAGGTTTATCTTTCACCGAGAATATCGATAAAATTTCAATATTTTTATTATCGAATTATGTTGGTAGTTGGACAAATAGTTATTTATATCGGTATCGAAGCACAAAGTGTGATGTGATTTATAATTAATTTGCAGCCCCCTTCCAGGCTTTTATTGTAAATCAAATTTATAACAAATTATTTTGTATGTTTAACAATTCAATAGTATACAATTATACTATATGTATATAAAAACCACTCCCATTATGAGGTATTATTTAATGTTCCTATTATCAGGTATTATTGATAATTATTATTATTATTTTTCTGTGGTTAGTTATTACTGTTGTTTTATGCAGGAAACTAGACCATGGAGATGAAAATCTTTCTGAAATCAAATTTTTCGACCATTTTCTAAGTTTGCATCCGGTAACAAGTCGGTATATATAGTAAAATCACCCTGTCGATAAAGTGATAAATAATGCTTAAACTATATATTCCACCTGAATAAATAGAATATGTGATTCGTTTCACCTGCGTGAATTTCTGTTCCAATAAGTCAGGTGACTTACTTTCCCCTATTTATCGAATGATGTACGTACGTGTCATTGAGATCGAGTTAGGCCGATAATGCTGTGTGATTGTACGATAACAATGTTATTTGAAAGCAGTTGTAGGAGGATAACAGATTCATAGATAATAATAAACGAGTTTAATATAGCTCATGATAATTTTCCACGACTTATAACAAATAAACTTTACGAAGGTTCAATTAACCCTTATTTAAACAATCTGTGTAGTACCCTCTATTATTCTGCAAAGTTTCAGAAAAATTATTGTGTTTAAAGATCGTGCCCCTGTAAGTGCGGGGCCCAAGACAAGCACCCCATCTGCCCGACACCGTTGACAACTTCGCATACTTCGTTCAAAATTATGACAGAAAAATAAAGTCATTTACCGAGTTGAGCACGTGTCGCCGAAAACTGCAAACAGCACCCACATTCCGAGTCAGCCAGGTTCAATGAACGTTTGACGTTACATAATTCTCTAACCTCAAAACGCGACAAGGGCGGGAAAAAATCGGTCAAACCGTCGGACCGTTTTTCTTATTGCAACGAACGCGATTCCGCTTGGCGAGGAATCGAACGTGATCGATTAAACGCGAACAATCATTGAATCACGCCGAACGCGCGAAAAAGAATACACGAAAACTGACCACGGTTCAATCACCCGAACAGCCGACTCAACAGTGCACGCGTGACAGAAGGCAGTTGCCCTTTAAACGGCGAATTTAAAGGGCACGTGATAAGAGTTTCACTCGCGTGTCAACTCGAAACACACGCGTCAACGACACGTTAAAAATCCACGCACTTGTACCGAAACGATTATTCACAACCACAAGGCTCCAGCACGTGTACGGCGGCTGCTGTCAAAAGTAAAGTTGACAGGTCGAAACGTGCAGCTGGCACGCAGCTGATACGCCGCCCGTGACACGTTGACGTCACGACGATAATGCACGAACACGCTCTAAGCGTGATCCCTTTAACCGGTAGAAGAAACGAAACGATACCAAGGCACCAATGTTGTTGCGCCACTGTTTCGCGCTAGAACGGATAGGCTAGTGTTTCGTTTTGCTCCCCTCCTACCGTGCCTCGTTCTGTCATTTGTTTACTAGCCCGTGCTCGACCACCACCGTTTACTGTAGTACGCGCGTTACGTTGTCCATGTGCACGTCAATTTCGTCGAGCATCGTCGTCGCGATTGACGATTGTTTTTGTGTTACAGGGACGATAACGCGGCTCGGGTCGACAGGTAGAAACGCGAAAACGTTGTTGATTTCGCGTAGGAAACAAAGCAGCGCGCACAGCATCCACGTTCCACCATAGGGAATCTGGCGACCGCGCAACCGCCGGGATCAAATCACATCCGCCGGCGAAAGTAGTGCCGCGCTCCGCCGAAACCGCGAATCAAATGGCCAAAGGACGACTGCGCGCTCCGAAACTAGTAAAGTCGTGTCGAGACCTCGGACGATCAATATATATTGTCAATATTTCGCTATTCCTAATGGTTATCCACGATGTACTATTGACAATGTATATTGATCGTGAATTCGGAACTTCCACGACTCGGATTTAGCAGTTTGAACGTTTCGACGTTTGAAAATTTGCGAATAGGATTTTCGAATTTACAAATCTGAGTATTTTCGGCTTTGGGGATTGGAAATTTCACTTCGATGTTTCGCAAACTTTAACATTTGATTTTGAAAATTTTGGAATTTGGGAATTACACTTTGGAATTTTAAAAATTTGGAAATTTGATTTTGAAAATTTAGGAATTTGGGAATTAGACTGGCATTTTAAAAATTTGGAAATTTGATTTTGAAAATTTAGGAATTTGGAAACGACTTCGATAATTTAAAAATCTGGAAATTTGATTTTGAAAATTTAGGAACTTGAACTTGAACATTTCACTTGGAAAATTTCGGAACTTGAGGATTTGAGGTATATAAATTTGGTAAACTGAGAAATGGTCTTAAAAACTTGGAAATTTGAAAAATCAGGAAATGTGGGAATTTTGAAAATTGAATAGTGGAGAATTTGGAAATTTTAGGATTTGAAAATTTAACAACTAAGAAATTACTACTTAGACATATAGAAACATGACAATTTGGTATATAAAATATACAAAAGACAATTTGTATAGGAATTTTAACTACTTAAAAATCTAAGAACTTCCGATGTTTAGGGATTTACAACCTGGAGAATTTGCCATTTAATTTGAAAGTGTTCGAAAATTTGTACATTTCTAGCAGCTGTTATGATTTAAAATTTAATAATTTAGTAATTCAGAAATTTGATAATTTAATAATAGAATCTGGGAAATCCGGGACCTTTGAAATTGAGAAATATATTGATTTGTTAATGTGATCTTCAGAATTTAAAAATTGATAAACACTGTAATTCAAGATCAATGTCTGTTGATTATATTGAAGTAAATATTGATAATATGCATTTATTATTAATCTCCCAATTGATATACCGATCGTCCGAGGTCTCCAGTAGTCGACGGTTCGATTCTCACGTGTTCGGTGGAATCGTTTCTCGACTGTTATTCAGTTTGGTAGTCGCTCGCGCGCATTCCATCGGGATTGTTGTTCCTGTAGTATAGTCGAACAAACTGGGACTATCTTCGTGACATTCTCCATAAATTACTTCTCAATTTTGCTACTAAATCGTTGTTAATCACCTTTTATACATTTTATTATTTTTAGTCTTCGCGAGAAGTGTTTTTATGGGTGTTTAAAAAGTCCCGATACTACAGTATAATTCAGTGAAAGTTTGAAACGTGAATGTGAAGTTTCACCGGTAAATTGTATTGAACATTTAATAGCGATATAAAAGAGCGATACACGGTAAAAATTTATCTGCAGATACGCGTCTAATCTCGTTAATTATCGGTTTGAAGTTTGAAATCCGTTGTTACCGTTTCGCGTGATGAAAGTAAAAGTAACCGTGGGAAAAGATTACCGTTTCTTCCCACGACACGGTCGATTCACTTTCCTCGGTATTATTTCTCGCATTTACATTCAATAAACATCCCGCTGACAAACGTGTCGCGTGATTTGCACGAGTCCAGTAAAACTCGTCGACGAAGTTCGTTTTAACCTACGTAGTGAAACAGTTGCACGCAGTTACGGAAGTGGCGTCATTCGTATCTCAATATGGCGGACACTGAACAGCGTAAACAGAGTGGCGATTACAGCAGATCGTATGTGGGTAAGTACTGTTATTATTTTACAACGTATCGCAACAGTTGGGACGAAAATGTACGAGGAATAGCTACGATATCGTAAGATGCGATTAAGAATCGTCGAAAAGCGGTGTACGCTTCGTGTGCCAGCTGTAACCCCACATCGTTGCCCCTTGTACTTTTTTTTGACGTTTTACCAACAGTTCAAGTTCATTTTTAACCGAACGAATGAAACATTAGTGGTTTCCGTTGGTCTAATTTAACCCTGACCACGTGGTGGATCGCCATAAGTTATCGTAACATCGGTACTTTGCGAGGGAACGTTGCCAGGAACGTTTTGTATCGTATCCGAAGGTTCTGTGTTTCTAACCTCGTCCATCGTACTGTGTATGCATCATCGACTGCTCTATAGTTTCGTAATTGTTGTGTTGATGCTGCGTACGTAACAAAAAGAGTGGAAATCCAAGTGAATACCCAGAGTAACGTTCGTGATAGGAGAGGTTATAATAAAGTTGTGAATAGTTTCTGTCAGCGATGTATGACGTTTCAATTGGTTCCAGCAGTGACATAGTAAAGTATAAATAGTGTAATAGTCAGTTACGCATTCGTAATTATGTGTAGCAACGTGATATTCTGTCAAAGGAGGATGACGTAGCCTCGAAGCATGGTGCGTAAGTGCTGCCGCCTCGCGCCAAAATTTTCAACTGTATCGATAAAAACGAGGGAAATTCGAATCCTACTTGTTAGCGACATACTCGTCCTTGCTCTTCATTACTCGTCACAGTTCCCTATTGTTCGACTCGTCGTACCCTGATGATTATTTATGCTCGTATGTACTGTTTTGTGAACGTTGATTGGAATACCGTTTCGCATGAATAACTCAAAAGTTATAAACTAGTGATAAACTCGATACATTACATTTTCGCTGTATTCACATTGAAGTTACATAACAAATTCACGATATCTTTTTGCATTATAACGTTTTTCATGTTTCTATGTCTTACTATCAGTTCTTACGTTACTAATTCGCTATATTTCGTTAAATTTGAATTGCTAATATTGTTTACTTCTTTATCAGTGTTATTAGTATTTTGTTATAATACGCACAAGAAATTCTGCTATTCGAACGTCAATATTTTCCACGAGATTATTCATACAACAAGAAAATGATTCTGCAGTAGTTTAGTGGGATAAATTAGCGAAGGCGCTAGGGTTCTGAAATTCAATACGTCGATTATTTATGCAAAAATACGCACATATTTTTATCGTGACTATAATTATACAGGATAAAAATTCTTAGTTACTCGATAAGGTACGCTCTTAAATGAGTTTATTTTTACGAAAGAAGTTGCAAACAATTTCTCTTGATTATCGGGTATGAAAAACATATTGTGTTTGTTTTGAATTGTAATTATCGGACCTATTGTTACATTTCCGAACGATTTTTAATCGACCTCTACATTTATATCAATCACAATTTTTCACCGATGCTGTTTTCGCGCTATACCAGTATTTAGATTTTGGACTCGATTTCTTAATATTTTCTATTTATCCCATAACGGTGTGATAAGTGACTATGCATTATTATAGTTCGTTTTCTTCTCTATCTTAATATATGCCTTTGTCAGCACCTATGTCCGCGTATATTCCTGTTTATTCATAGCCAGAGAAAAATGTTGTAGAATCACGTTTCACTGTATACTGAAAAGCACGTGATAAAGTAGTATTAAATTCCACGACCTTAATCTTATTTGCATGTATTTAATGCACTAAGTTCGCACACATATTTACACTTTTTTAAATCTACAAATGTTTATTCCGCTTTTCGAAGTTCAACATTTTTTAACGTTGTCCGATACAGAAGCGACGATACTGATTATTATATATAAATTATTTTAATTGATACCTATACATCAGTAATATCGATATCGAATAATTTTTTTTTTTTTAGTGAAATACAAAAATTGTTTTCAGGCGTTTCAATCTTTTTTCTTTTCGCGAACATACAATTTTATAAACATTTATACGCGAACGATTTTTCGTACATCGCTACGTATTTGCTCATGTCAAAACAAATGTTTGCAGACGTAACAAGCTTCTCTACTATTTTCGGACAGTTTTCACAAAAGTATATAAACTGCGGACGGAGCTTTAGAATCTCTCGTACGAACGTCCGTGTGTGTGCTCTATCATGTCCCTTCTCGCAAATATAAAAAATTGGGACGGGTTAACAAATCGAACGAATTTTATTACTTCCATTTATTCGAAACGATATCCGCGTGCCATTCAGAAACACGTGATAATACGTTCGGGGCATCTATAATGCCTGCCATAAATCCCGAGAAAAATTGTATCCCCGCGAACAAGGGGAACCGGCGAAAAATTCTGAAGAACGACGATACGTTATTCCTTTTGAAACGAAATCGCCGCCAATGAAACAGTTCCCCGTTGAAAAGCAAAGCTGTAGTTTCAACGCAATTGAACCGTGCGGAGTTCCACATGATATTCCAGATTGGAAATGAGTGCCGCGTGTATTGGCATAACTATTCGAACCGACACAGGCGTTTGTTTTATTGAATACTATCGAGTGTCACGTGCTCGATGAAAATGACTCCTTTCCATCCGACAGTTGCTTTTCTCGTTCGCGGCCGGAGACAATATACCGTTTTCTAAACTGGATCGTGCAAAATGGTAAATTAATTCTCACCTCTTTGAGCGTAACGTCTAATTGCTTGACGCTTGCCTGTTATAATTGATACAAACTCATGTCAAGTAACCTGTACCGACAATTTATCTCTGTATTTATTTTGTATTGTTTCTACGGTATACTCCTTCGTTCTTAATTGGCATAATTATTTGTTTGTGTTACCTCTTCACGCCTTTACCAACCCTTTACGCTCGAAAGTATTTTTACTGGTCACTCTAAATCATTTTGATCGAAGAGTTTCGTGAATTCTTTCGAAGTTATCTCACAGTTATTAATGACCACCGTTATTTCATTATGTTGATGCATCATACGTGCAACATAAACAAGGTGAATATGAATCACCTTTCGTGTACAATGGATTAATGTAACATACAAACCTGCTATACAAATAGAATTTCAACGTATATCGTGTTGTAAAAATGCGGTACAATTTCGCGAGAATGAGTTGGGAGAGTGATTAGAATTTATCCCGTGTTCGCATTCAATGCGGCTTAGTATGAATTTATGGATGAATCCGGCGATGAATGAATTTATTATATTTTATTATACGATTCGATTGCAGTAGTCTTTGGTACAGTTGCATGGAAACAAAGATATCGAGATATCAGTTAATGAATGAAAGTGAAAGAACGTGTGCAATGCAGAGTGAAATTTAAGTTTGTATAACACCAACAAAAAATTCTTTATAGGAAACCTTACAGTTTGGTTAGCCGTAATAGACTCACGGAATAAATTCGTTCAATTTCGTTCATTGATCCAATCATTCAATCATGCTCGCACTTAATGGATGGCCTGTTTTTTCATTGTCATTCTCGATTTCCGAGTATTTTTCAACAGAACTAAATGAGCATATGTGTATTCCTAAACGATTACAGTTTTATTAAATCGTCACTATTTTTCATAAGATTTTACAAAATTATTCATGTACATGTATAGTGTTTCTGAAGAATGTTCTTTTTATTGATATGTTTTCTTTAGCGTCAAAAAGCATCAACAATAATTTTATTCGAGAAATAAAATATTTTAATAAATATTTTAAAGAATACACACTTTATAATATTTTTCAATATTTTAAAATGTATGCACTGTAAAATATCACAATAAATATTTCGTTTATTAAAATAATTTTTAATAAAAGCAATAGAATAATTTTTAGCTAAAAACATAAGTCAAAGAGTTAGCGCATAGACAACATGAAACTATAGTGGTGCAAAGTTTTACAGTTTTATGACACGAGCTATAAATTTTCTTTCAACGGCAATCATAAGATGTTCTCAGTCCGTTAAGCGTCAATTGTATCTTCGTTACACGCTGCATCGAAGTCGATCCGAAGTTTTGACCGGTAACTATAGTCGGGTACCGAAAGGGTTAATAGAATCCGATAGAGTTTAGGTTTCATCGAGCGATGATTAGGGAAAGACGGTATCGGTTAATGAATGAGAACTATGTCAATTGCGAACGAGGACTTGGTAAATCCGTCTGTCGCAATCCAATAAGACCTAATACCAAGAGTTTCTCTTCTCGACTGTACCAATACACGAGGAAGCATATGTTCCGTTGCTCCACATTACCATAGATCCGTCCAATTCGCTTCATCGGCCGCTCACCTATTTTCGTAGCTCGTTAATTAACCCCTTGTGCTATAATGACGAGCTACGCTCGCAGTTCAAATGTGGTCAATTTTGTTTATATTTTATTTGTTTATATTTTAAACTCGCATTATCGAGTCGGATGAAGTTGAAGGCTATCCGTGGTGTATCGTTCGTTACAAATTTCATAACATGGCTTTTCGTTGCATCGTTCGGATCAACGAACGCAGGAAGTTTACGTTGAATCGCGCGTACACCGGAAGCTTCTCTGGGGAAAATGGCGGCGGAGGGGATCGCGTTCGATCGTTTTCGTTTAGTCGGCTTCTGAATTTACGAATTTCTGGTTTGCAAGGTTGAATATTACAGAATTTGGTGGTCGCACGATTTGGTGATTCGTGGTTTCGAGCGTTCGTAGTATTTGGTGTATGGGAACTTGGGGGTCGAAAATGTAGAGATTTCGAGATTCAGGAATTTGGAAATTTGAGAGTGTTGAAGTTTGAAGATTCGGGAAGTTAGGATTTGAAAATTTGAAATGGAAACTCGTTAATTTATGGATTATAGGATTTGGTGATGTGAGAAATTTGGAATTTCGAGATTTATACGTTTGTGGCAGTTGAAATATGAAAACTTGAGGATTTGAGGTAACACAAAATTTGAGGATTTGTTAATCGAATAAAAAAAATGAAGAAATCTGGAAATTCGAGAGTTTAAGAATTTAGAATTGTACACGGGAGTGTACGTTGGTAGCATAGTGACCAGTTTCCATAAAGGAGTTTTATGCGGCCACAATAACGTTCCGTATTGATCTATTCTTGTCGTAAAATAAAAGCACACCCGTTATTCGATAGGAAAGACAATGTAACGCACGTGATTGTGTCTTTAAATTGAGATTGTTGTCTGACTATATTTCCCTTGTACACCCGTTACGGGAGTAACGATGAGATCAGTTCGAGCTCGTGATAAAACGAGGTGTGACGTTAACGTGGATTCATTCTTTCGACTTTTTGCCCGACGATGGAGTCGATCAAAGTACAATCATTCTTGCAAATACTTGCAAAAGAATAATCGATTGTGACGTTCTTGGTCAATTTGTATTTTATAATACACTTGATTGACGATATATCGGGTCAGTTGATTTGTTTTCGCCACGGAAAAGTGGCGATATAATGAAAGTGGTATCAAATATTGGATAAATTAAATGGTTTATAAATTTATTAACTTGAATATTTGAAGATGTACAAATATTAAAATTTCTAACTTTAAAATTAGTAATGACGAGAATTCCTAGATTTTCACATTTCTAAATTTGTAAACGAGAAAATATGGAAATTCCACAATTTCTGAATTTGGAAGTGGGAAAATTTCTAAATTTTTTAATTTGTATATTTTAAAACATGAAAATTCCTAAACTTGAAATTTTTAGAATTTTTAATTTTTTAAATATAAGAATCCCCGAATTTGTAAATTCGAGGATATGAAAATTCCTTAATTTAGAAATTTTGTATATGATAGTTCCTGGATTTGAAAATTACCAAAAGTCCCAAATTACCAGAACTCCCAAATTACCAAATTTTAAAGCATGAAAATTTCTGTATTTCTTTATTGAATATTTTTGTGCCGTTTATGCACAATCTTCGTTTATTTTAACTATAAAACACCGGTAATATAAATAGCTTCTAAGCAACTTCAGACGCGATTTAAACAAATAAACAGTTCTGTACTAGTATGAATATCAACAACACAATGTGAAAAGTCAGCTTAGTACATAATGATGTGTTTCCTTGAACAGGTAGATATTATTTCTTCAAAGTTGCATGGCATTATTTTCAGCATCGACTGCTGCTAATAATTGTTCGTGCTCGATCATATCCTGCTGTTTCTTTACAATTCTATGATTATCTTTTTCTGATAATACTGTATCCTGCATAGTAACGTACAATGTTTTCAAGGGATTCGATCTTTAAGAAAGCGAAGTGAAAGGTAGTAATTATCCATGCGAAATGGATCCGTTCATCTTAGTTTTTCTCCAAGCAAAAACGAAGCTAGAAAGTCTCGAAGTATGAAACTATCTATAGTCACTCGAGTTCATTTTTTCTCGAATAGTCGTTATTGAACAGAGTACATGTAGACTTACGTAAATTTTTAGGTTTACAGAGCAATTTTATTCGTCGTTCTCGTTTTTAAAACAGGTTTGATACATTCATGATATATCGATATCGATCGAGGTTGGCTATAGCATCACTTATAATTGCATTGAAATCATTAATCATGGTACGTTCTGAGAATTTTTAATCATTGTCTCATTTTCTTGGTAATTTGACGTCGATGTAATGTGGATTACTAGTTCGTATTGGTTCGACAATTAATTAGTATTAGTTGTATACTTCATTCGAATTAGTTCAATAATTCGAATTGGTTCGGCAATTGTTTGGGATTAGTTCAATAATTGATTCGTATTAGTTCGACAATTAATTCGTATTAATTCGATAATTAATTCGTATCGGTTCAACAATTAATTCGTATCGGTTCGGCGATTAATTAGTACGAGTCCGACGATTAATCGGAATCGTTTCGCAGTATGAGTATCGAAACTATTCGATCACTTTTTCACCTCACCATCAGCGAGTTTGTTTTAATCAAAATATGTTACAGTCTATGTGAAATGAGGGGGGGTTTAAGTCATCATTTTGCCGATTACGAATTTGTTAAAAAATTACAAGCCTTCAAAATTTGCAGTTTTTGCCTATTTTTGCGCAAATACAGTTCATTTACCATTTTTTTTCTCAGAAACTACTCATCCAATTGAGTTAAATTTTTTTTTCTTTTGTTCATAAAGGATTGGGCTACTATAAAATATTTTTTCCGACTTCGTTCTGACTAATTTGTTACAAGTAGCTAAGAAATGAAAACGTCTTGAATCAACCTATTTATCCGAATTATTTCCACGATCAAAGAGAAACGCCATGTCGAGCCATACTCGACATAGGACCGCAAAGGGTTAAACCCTCCCTAACTTCACATAGACCATAACATATTTTGATTAAAACAAAATCACAGACGGTGAGGACAAAAAGTGATCGATTCGGTGTGGAATGAGCCCGTGGACAATGAAGCATGATCCAAATTCAGTAAACCTCGTAAAAATTTGTGTGTCAACGCCGAGAAATAGGCGAACGGGGTGAAGGAAACGCGGGTCCAAAAAACGGCTCGCCGTTGTTCTCCTTTCTAAAACGCGTACATACCTGGTTTTCTCGCGATGGCTCATTATTCGCGGATATCCTCGTTTCGGTTGTTTCGTCTTCGCTCGTGTTCCCGATTTACGAGCCGCCGCCGTAGCCGATGAAGAAACGCAATCAAAGCACCGTCAGCATTACCCGTGGGCTGCTTGGCAACGATTCCGGATCGGCAGAGTTACCAGCAAGCTGTAAAACTTAACGATCCTAGCCTCGCGATGCCGCGGATTTACGACGTGCTTCACCGTGATATTTGTTTAACACATTCCGGGCCAACGACGCACCGTGTGCGTTCTATGCTGCGGGCTCATTCGCGAACGCGCGGCAATAATTCAACATGGTGAATCCGCATACTGAAACGGCCCAAGTACCCGCCTCGCACGGTATGGCTGTACGTATTATGGCCTTTGAGTTATGGAAGATCGAAGGAAACGTTCCGTGGTACACCTCCCTTCAAAAGTTTTTACTAGTTCGATTGCGGACCAAATAGTCTAAAGAGTTAGTCGAATTTCTTTAACCCCTTGCACTATAATAACGAGTTACACTCGTGACGCACCTGAAATCCAAATACGGTAAACTTCGTTTATATTTTTAACACTATTGAATGTTCAATTTCAGACTAATTTTGATTTGGACAGTCGAGGATCGCTGAATACTAAATAGTCTTGACATTCGAACTTTCTTCAGTCGTCTTATGGTTATTGCACCGAATACTTCATTATGTCTGACGCATTTGCCAAGTGAAACATAGTGCAAGGGGTTAACCCGTTTATGTATTAGGTTGTGCTATGAGTTTCTTCGTATGACATGACAACGCGCTTCAAAGAATATTTTGCAATACCCAATAATTTTATAAACACTGAATTATGATGTTTCCTGAGGGATGAGAAAGTTCATATTGAATGCGACAGATCAAACTTGAACAATAAATATTATGTACTCGTTTCTAACAAGAAAGGTAGAAATTTATGGGACACCCTAATACTTTGACTCGAACTCAACAATCCTTGTTCAAATTATTGACGCTCTTCACCTTGAAGTTCATTCTTTTAACCAAGAACCGCTAAATATAAAAATCTTACAATTTAATTTCTCTGTTATGGCCATGTATAGTTACTTTCGCTGAACGCATCCGATGATTAAATTGTACTGCAATTGTTAATATTTAGTGACACTAACCCTTCGACTGCCACGTCACCCACATGTAGATGACACTTGACTTTTCATACATATCTATCGCATATATTATTAGGAACTTGTTGGCTTGTGTACTTAAAAATATTCGTATTAACTGACAAATATTGTGAGAGTATTCATATTGGCATTTTAATATAACAAAGAATTGTGAATATACTCGGTAAAGTTAGTTAAAAACAAAAATACTGTGTAACAAAATTCAGAACTACTTCAGCATGGCAGTTAACATATGAAAAAATGGTTGTGTCATAAGTTATGTAACATATTCCATTGTATGATAATGACTGTCACTAAGTAGTTTCGTTCCAGTGGTAGTATGAAGCTAGTCGAAAAGAAATTATTTCTAGAAATAAATAGTCTCTCATATTTATTTTGCGAAGCGTATAATTTCACTTATTTCAACGTCGTGAAAGATTTCACTGATTTATTTCATCCTTTTAACAAAACTCTGTTGAATCGAGAGGTAATTTGTTAGCATCATAATATTACTGACGTAAAAGATTGTATTATCATAAGTTATGTAAAGTGTGCCATAGTGGAGTAATGGCTGTCATTAAGGAGTTTTATTATAGTTGTTGTGTGAAACTGCGACTCAGACGACATTTATGTTTACAAATGTAGATTGTCGCTTATATTTATGTTTAACGCGTTATCTTACGAAACATGCATTTTTACTTATTTCAACGTCAGAAACAATTTTACTCGCGTGTTTATTTTGTTTCTTTTTACAAAAATCCGTTGAACCAAGAGATTCATTTGTTGACATCGTTATATTAGTGACGGTAAAAGATTGTCTCGTTATAAGTTATGTAATGAATGTCATTATGGAATCGTGATTGTCATGCAGTGTTTCTGAGCAGATCCTCGTCTTATGGGAAAACGAATAAAAAGTTGAGGAAATCTCCAAAAAATGCTAAGTGTTTAATAATTAAACATTATACATAGAACACTTCGTTTAAATATTTGAATAAATATTACGTCAAAGGAGGCACAAAATTGTTATGAATGGAAAGTACAAAGGTACAGAATTCTAATGAACGTGAAGTCCAAGGTACAAAATTTTAATAAATGTAAAGTCCAAGGTAGAAAATTTGGACGAACAAAAAATAGAAATTCATTTTGCAAAATTCTTGTATACTTTGTTCACTCGTAGCTTGATCGAAAACATTTTATAAAACGAACAATTTCAAAAGCAACAGTAACACACTCATCGTAATATTAATATTCGAACAAGTGAGAAAATTGACGAGTGTTAATGATCAAATACTCGGCCGTTTGAACACGTCAATTTGCAGTATCGTTTCTTTTTTTTTTACGTTTTCGTGTTGCAAATATTTGTTTCCTGTTCAATAATCTCGGTGCTTAAATTCTTGTTTACCATGACATCATCCGATGCATCGACGAGTGTTCGCGTTTTTCGCGGTGCTTGCGAAACGACCGATAAGAATGATTTTATTTGTAAATAGAGCAGCACCCCGCAACTCCAAAAGAGATTATTAATTCAATTTCTCCTACATATCAAAATTTGATAATTCTCGTGTCCGTTATCGTTGTCCCGCTTCACACTTTCTTCTGACCCCTTTATTATAATTAGAGGCGAGATAAAGCGTTCGTTTTTCGTCCTTTTGTGAACGCTTTAATTTGTCGCAAGGTTATACAACACTTCCATGAAGAGGACTTTGACCTTTGCTATCTGCTTCATCGATCGTTTTCTTTTTTTTCTTAAACAATTAAGACACGTCTTCGCTACACATTCACCGAGCGATAACTGAACGATTAATGAACGATGTTTATTATTTTATTAATTTTCATAATGTACTCACGTTGTTATCAGTTTTTGGGTGTTAGAAAGGATTGTTACGCGACTTCTTTAAATGTTGAAACTCTGTGAAATGAAAATTTAAAAACGATGAGTGTGGAGATATTATTACTTATTGTAAGTAAAATTTGTTTTTCGAAATTGATCGATTTCTTCTTGTACGCATTTGGTTGTTTCATTTGCAAGTATCAGGTAGTTTAATATGTGAGCGTTTGGTAATTTAATATGCGATTAAATTGATAAGCGAGAACACGGTTCTACGAGAAAGTATTTTTTTCGGACAAAATCGTTTCGCAAACAAACTGTGTTACGCTGTCCGTTTCTTTCAACATTCTTTGCGTGCACCGATCGAGACAAAAATAACGAACGTACGTTAAAAATAAACGTTCCACGATCCGAATTTCTGATATAGAACGAGCAATAATAATACCCGTTCGTAGTGCCATGCCAATTATCACTGCCTCTTCGTAAATCGCAATTTCGTAGAGCAATGGCATAATATTCTAATACCTTTTTTCATTCAGAAGATGCGCTATATTTAGAACGCTATTATTAATTTAGAAATACGAAAATTTTCATGAAGCTTGTAACGTCATCGACGTCGAGCCCAATCTCTAATCCGTTGAGTTAGGATTACAGTAATAATCCAACGAAGACCCAGTTCTAAGCTTCACGCTGTAATTTTTCGAATTCCGTTAAATTATAAAATCATAGTATTTATTTACAACACAGATAAGATGGTACGCTTCTCGAAGTTTGCAGGAATTTCATGAATTCTTGATGTTGATTAAATGTGGCTAAGTAATGGGAAACTCGACGGTACAGTGACTCGAATATTTGTAAGATAATCCTGAATCACTACTGGTTTGTTCGGGTCTGTTTACTACGATATGATTCACGAACAGAACGGTTTTGAAGATTCGTTATGATTCCCAATTAATAACGCAAGTAATTACGATTTCCTTGTTTGTTATTTCTCGACCATTTCTTCGATCCTCGTTAGATTTTATTGAAAACCGTACCAAATTATTCGTTGATTTGCATACTAACTTAAATACGTGCTTTATTTCATAAAATAAGTGTAGTATTTTATTTAGAACTATATGCATATTTTATACAATTCATCTATTAGGTCACTGAATTAATTTTTCAACATTTCAAGTGCTCCTTAAAATTGAAGAACTATGTATTTAACTAATTGTACCGTTTTAAGAAATTAGTTTAAGTAAAATATTAAATTGCAAATTTAATATATACCACGTTGCCTCTGTCAAATTAATATTCTGCCAGTGTCTGAAAATTCTATGGTCAAAGATAAGAAAAAAATGTATAAATATCAGACCGTAAATGATTAATTCCAAAGTTGTGATTAAAGTAGCAAGATTTTAAATGATCATATTCTTGCTCTATCACTATTTGTATTTACCGAGGTTCTTGTTTAAAGTATCCGTTTCTGTGCTTAGAAAATTCACGTCCCTAATAAATCGAATTTATTACCCTTCGAATTTCATCGTGATTTTCATCTTCTTCGCTGTAAACATCAACGAACGAATACGCAATGAAACGAGGAAGAAGTTATCTGTAATTTTGGTATAACTTTGTTGAACATTTACAAGTTTAGTGTATGCCCATTACGAGAACAGCTACAAATCAAATTGAAATTAAATTTCAATTCAAATGTTGAACTTTCAATTCAAATATCGAATTATTAAATTATTCGAACATTGACTTATTAAATTCAAATACATTGAATTTTCAATTATTCGAACATTGAATTATTGAATTCAGCTTTTTAATTATTAAATTCAAATATTCCCATCAAACCA
Source organism: Coelioxys conoideus (assembly GCA_947623535.1). Lineage (NCBI taxonomy): Eukaryota > Metazoa > Arthropoda > Insecta > Hymenoptera > Megachilidae > Coelioxys > Coelioxys conoideus. The sequence continues at coordinate 7,057,735 of OX392452.1, forward strand.
ATGTGACAGTCACGAATATTTGTTTGCTCCCATCGAAAATACGTCTTCATCAAGGTGTACCTTCTTCTCATTAACCAATCGGGGTCGAATTTTTAATTTTCCTGTCAAGCTTCTTGCAACGGGTCCATACGTTCCTTCCTTTCAGCGAAACACGTTGTTTCGATGAATTACACCGACGGTTCAAAAACGAAACACCCGGTATATCGCACCTACAGCAAAGGGTCTAACGAAATCGCACAAAGAACGTAGACGGAACTCGGTCATGTAACACGGGCGAAAAAATGGCAAGATTTCGAGCAACGACGCTCGCCAAATGTCGCTCGTTAAATCCAGAAATGAGATCAGCCGAATTACATGCATCTATAATTAAATTCCGTCGGCGTTCGGTTCGTTTCCTGACCGATGCACCGTTCTCGAGTTCGTTAATTATTCCCTCCCGTTTATCACCGGACGCAATATGTCGCTGATGCTGGTCGACGCACCTGGTGCGTCGCGCGGATACTCACCGTCGCGTTCGCCGATCGTGGGATGCTGCCAACTATAACGGACTGTGTCCACCGTTTGCCCGCCACCACCAGGATTATTTCTAGTCGGCTCTCGTGCGACTTAGTATCGGCCCGATCGTGTGTACGGCCGCGTATGCTCGTCCCGTAGCCCCGTTTCGTTCGCGGTTCCAACGAATGCGAGCGAGCAGCATGAGCGACAGGAGGAGGATACCGCCGAGGAAACGGCACGTCGAGTCGTCGGCCAGATCCCGGGATTCCAGGGAGTCCGGAGAGACCAGAGAGTCCGTCAGGCAACCCAGGGAGCCCAGGGAGACGGGGACAGTCGCCAAAGAGGTCAGGGACACGAGGGAATACAAGGTGTTCCCGAACGCCAGGGAACACGGCGAACCCAGGGAATTTCCAAATGCGAGAGAGTCCAGGAAACCTACGGAATTAAGAAACTTGAGGGAGTCCAGGGAACCTAAAGAGTTTGGGAACCCGAGAGAGTCCAGAGAACCCAAGGAATTGGGAAACATGAGAGAGTCCAGGGAAGCTGTCAGGGAACACAGGGATGCGAGGGAGAGCCAAGAAGTTACCAAGGAACCTAGGGAACCCACCAGGCCCCCTAGGACCAGGGCGACGAACGGAGCCATCGAACGAAACGTGAACCGTGGTGCGCTGAAAATGTAACGAGCTTAACCCGTCCGCGATTGTGCAAATCTGAGCTAACGCGTTTCCATGTCACTAATATGTCGACCAAATATATTTACCCTGTGTGTGTTATGATGCGACATGGCATCGTTGTGGGGTGTTTCGGGATGAAAGATCAAAACGATGTTTCATCTTTTAGTGTACTGTACTTAATCTTTCGCTCTATAGTTCATTGTGGTGCACTTGGACGTGTTTGATGCGGGGATCTAAAAGTGTGTGGATCGGTTGATTCTGTGCCGAATTTGTATGTTGGTAGAGTCCCCTGATAAGTCGAATTTTCTGATAAATAAGTAGAATTCACGCAATACGAGGTAGCGTGTTTGATCGACCACGCGGATTCGCGTGAGCGTAGGTCCGGATGTTTACGTGGAGAATGTATGGCAGGAATATTTGCTCGGATTCGTTTAGGGAGTCTAAGTGAGCTCAGATTGTCACTTATTATGAAGCTTTAAAATAAACTTGTTGGTTGGTCATAAAACGTAGGTAAAATGCGATTTGTGATTAATGACCAGGTTTCGAAATAGACCACGACGTAAAAGCAGAAATATATTTATACGGAATTGAATCGCGTCAAATTGAACATAGTCGAATTGAATCGTGCCAAATTGAATAGTATCTTCTTCAACCTCATCGAATTGAATCATGGCAAATTGAAACGTTTGTAAGTAAATCGAGCCGAATTGGATCGCAGAAATTGACACTCGCGTAATCTAATTATGTCACCTTCTGTCATCGCATAATTTACCTAAATCGTGGTACTTTGATTTCACGCATCAATTTACAATCTTACAATACCAACGCGTCTATCACCATTTATAACAATTTCCCCCATTTTCATTATATACAAAGATTTGTGCCGTCGATCGGTAAGCAATTGCGAAATCGACGAGATCTCACAAACTCGTTCAGAATCGTTCAGAAATTATTGTATGCCGGTAACGATCGATAACAATCGATGATGAAACGAAATTGCCGTATACATAATCCGAGTCTCTAGAACGCAATAAATTCGCGATAATTGTAGGTCTGAAACTACAACCACGGCGCGGGATATTCGATTAAATATGGATCGAACCGGTACCGAACTTCGGGACCAGCAACGAGAACTTCAAAATGCAATTACGCGACGAAATAAGCTCTCGGCTGTAAGAGCGAACGGGATTTAGATTCTATCGAATGTGAAGGTTCGCCTGTGAGATTGGCTTGTTTCCAGAAACACGAGAACCCAACGGATTCGCGAAAATGAAACCGGCTGTCGTAGCGTGTACACTTCAAGATACAATTGTGACGCTCGAGCATGAGAATCGTGTAAAGTTTACGTCACGATAGCGAAATTGATTCATTAGCTGAGACCTCGGTGTCGTCCGTGCTATAAATTCAATTATCAGCGGCGCAATAAGAAACGGAAAAGAGGATTTAGCTTTTGAATAGCGGGACATACCGAATGAAATTTATAGTCGCGACGAGATCTTGATAATAATCGAAAATGAGGGATCGAGGGCTGATAGGATTGAAACCCTTTAACATTCGTACTGCATTGTACACGTTAATAATGCAAAGCGAAATGGAAATTTTCGAAATTAAATTTTTAATGCCATTTATGTTGCGCGAATAATGCACGGTGGATTGAAAGGTTATTGAATATTATTCAGTGAACGCAAATTTTTAATGATTCTGGTGGTACGTTATTAATTGTAGATTTTACGTGTTCGTGAAAGGAATCGAATGATTGTCATTAATATTTATTATTAAGTAGGCACAGGTGGAGTTATCAACGCAATTACTTCATTATGATTGTGGCTTTAAATTTTTCATTTTGTCGTTCTAACAAGAGTAACAAATTTCGTCGAAGTTTGCAAATTTTCAGTTTCTCGAGTTTTCGAATTTGTCGATTTAATTTCGACTCGGTTGTGATTAATTAATTCGTCCATTTTTTAAATTTGTGGATTTTCGTGCTCATAAATTCGGCATTCTATGACTTGGAAGTTTAGTTGGTGAATTTATCGTTTTAAACTTTGTAAATTTTAGAATATACAAATTTCGAAAGTATATAAATTAAAAAGTTTGTAAATTTAAAATTTTCTTATTTGGGTGGTTTATATTTTTTTTACTTCCTGATCTCAACAATTTGAAAATTTAAACATTCCCAATTTGCAAAGCTTGCAAACTAAAATATTTCTAAGTTTTCGAACCTAAATACCTAAGTATCTAAGTCTCTAAAGTGACGAGATGGTAGATTTTTACATTTGAAATTCTGTAATCTTTGAATCTAAACACCCGAATATTGTTCTTAGGGTAATCACCCCAGTTTTTCGACCCTATAAATAATCCGTGTCCTTGAAAACATCAGGGTAGATAAAATATATTTTCGAAAATCTGTTTTCAGCCGAAAAAGTACCGATGACGACCCTCGATGAGAACGTGAACCGTGTCCCACGGCTGTACACAAACGAATCGCCGGGTAAGTTTTATTTCTTCACCGTTTTCGTATCATTTATTTATTCTTCTTAACTCTGAACACTGACATTATTACAGTATCATTACGTATATAATATAACACAATTACAAGCGTCGATTAAACATTTTCCGTCTTTGTTGTTTTCAAGAAAACAATGTGTATACTTCTACAAGTATTTTTCCAACGGCGTCATGAAAACGCTTATCTGCACGCGAAAACGGTGCGATTAAAAACACGCAACAAGAAGAAAATAATATACTGGCAAGATTCACGTATCGTAACCACGACAGTCATTCGCAGTTTTTTGTTCATTTACGTGCGTAGACTTGCTTTTTCATACTTCCTTTAATTATTTCTGCGACCATCTGTTACGTAGTCAAAATGTAAACTTATGAAACGATGTCTTTTCATGAAATTCTATCACTATCACTTGAAGTTTAAATAGCGAGTGACCAGATTGATGATAATTGATGATGACAATTCTTTTCTATTGTTAATTTTTATTCGTGATAATAAATATAAGCTTGAGATAATCCTTGATCGAGTATGTTTAAATTTCGAATTTCAAATTTAAAAATGTTGTAATTTCATAATCTTTTAAATATTAATTTAGAGCTTGAAAATTTCGAAATTTATTAGTACAGAGATTCCGTATTTTCAGTTGCAATTTTAGATATTTGGAAACATAGGAAATTAGACCGACATGAACGGCAATTCTCAGAAACTTCAAAATGTTAAACTTATAGAATATTAATTTCGTATTTAAAGTCAATATTGATTTCGATGAATGATAATGTCAGTATACCGAAATTTATTAATTTCTAACATCAGAAATCGCAAAATTTTTAAATAACAAAACTAGGTATAAATTTGTCAATTTACAAAAAGTAAGATCCATATATTCAATAATTTTTAAGTATAGAAATGTGGTAAAGATCCAACAAATTTTCTATCACAGAGATGCTTAAAATATTATGATCCAGCGTTGTAAGAATTTGGTGATGTGGATCCAAGAACTTACAAATACGGATCCCCGTGTAACACAAGAGAGTCGAGCGTTTGTATCGCAGATTGCCGTGAAATCTTGTTTATTGCCATTAATCTTTCGAACCTCGAGAATTTTCTGCCTTTCAAGACGGGACAGAAGATTCAAAGTGAAAAATTCATGGACGCTCTCTAATCATTAAACGAATGGCTGCAATTTTCTCTTCGTGCCTATTTTCTTCATTTCGTTTCGCTCACAATTAATCCGACATCTCGACATACTCATGAATATTTCGATTTTCATGCTACCGTCGTTCGTAAGTGGCCGTAGAATTTCATGAAACTTTCTACATAACCGATTCGATGAAATAATCTGCGAACTTTGAATCTTCGTTCGATACACTTGCACGTATGTTTGCCAGGTTATTTAACTTCCTGATTTTATTGAAAAATCGAACGTGTGTTTACGCGTTGCCAAGCCTGAAACTCACGTGGTCGTTTTTCTTGAACACGAGCACAAGCTTATGTTTATTCATTGTAATTATTCTTTCGCGATGAAAACGGTTGGAAATTGTGTCGTGGGAGATGTTCGCACGGTGCACTGGTAATCAGATACCATGAAAACTATGCTTGAAAACGAAAGTAAGGGGTCCCTTGAGATACACGTAATAACAGCTGTTCGACGATTCATACATTATGCGAGCCGCACGTTAGGATTTTTGGATAATTTTTGGAACGGTACAGACGAGTGATGGGAAAAACGGAAGCCGATTTGGAAATCGGAAAAGATGGAGAATGTAGACATTTTTTTATTCGAGGATTAGGGATTTAGGAATTTTGAAATTTCGAAATTTGGGAATTTTGGAGTTTAGGAATTTGGAATTTGCGGATTTGGGAATTTTACAGTTTGAAAATACAGAAATTTAGACATCTGAGAATTGGGGAATTTAGAAATTTCACAGTTTTGGAGTTTGCAAATTTGGAAATTTACAATTTAAAAATATAGAAATTTCGACATCTGAGAATTGGGGAATTTATAAATTTAGAAATTTCAGAATTTTGGAGTTCGCGAATTTGGGAATTTTACTGTTTAAAAATACAGAAATTTAGACATTTGAGAATTGGGGAATTTAGAAATTTCAAAATTTCAAAATTTTTGAGTTTAGGAATTCGCAGTTTGCAAATTTGGAAATTTTAAAATTTAAGAATACAGAAATTTGGACATTTGAGAATTGGGGAATTCAGAAATTTAGAAATTTCAAAATTTTGAACTTTAGAAATTTAGAGATTCAAGAACATAGAAATCTAAATATATAAAAATGCAGGAATCTTTTAATTTTTATATTTGAGAGTGCAGAGATTAAAAGACTTAGGAATCTAGTAACTAGTTAATCGGAAAATTTACAAATGGATAAATCTGCGTGTTAAAAAATTCAGAAATATAACTTGTCTGTGTTCCTCACAATATATTGCCAATTTCGTGAATTTTCTATTCTCGCGACCTCTTCGATGGCACTATAACGAGTGTCCACCGTAAAATGGATGTATGCAATCTTCAGTAGTATCATTGCTATCGGTTCACGGATGACGTAAAGAATGTGCAAATATAATTAACCTCTTCACGCTGGTACTTGTACTCGATACGCTTCAACGTCAATAATGTATTTACTGTAATGGAATTGACGATTTATTTGTTGTAGCCTGAAAAAAAACATGCTCGATATCACTTCATGTTTTCCACTGCATCAATAATTTGTTACCGTGTTTTCTATTAATACTTCTATGTATTTATTTGATCAAGCTTTTGAATGAACAGGATATCGCAATTGAAGAATTACTTATTGTCTCTCTCTTTGACATAATATTTGTCACAAATTTGAAAATTTGTATCAATGTTTAATTAATTTTTCTGGTATATCTTTCATATGTTTAATTAATCCTTCAAACACATATTTTGTATGTTTAATCAATTTTTAAAATATATCTTTAGTTTAGTTAATTTTTCAAATATGTATTTAATATACTTAAATTATTTTACAAATTTGAATTTTTAATTTGTTAATTTACTTGTTGATTGTATGGAGGTGGTGTAGACTTCCATTCCCTCGGAATTATCTTGTTAATGATTTTATTTCCTTGATAAAGTAAATGAAGTGCTTGGATCGTTAAGTGTGTATGCGTAATAATTGCTACTGAATGATAAGAGATAATAATCGACAATCGTGTGGTGATCGATACCTTTATTTTTATTCGTCCTTGGCTGTTTTTTTCCTTTTGGTCTCGTTATACCGTTATGACAATTAAATTGAAGCCTGCAAAACTCCGAGTGACAAAACTGAACTTCTTCTGAAAACAATCCTTTGTTTGACACAATTTATTAAACAAAGTATATACTAAGTTGATCCTTATTTGTTCCTTACTACGTAATATTTTAATATTTTTAACGTCACATAAATATTTAATTTTTAGCTTCTTCGAAATCATTTTACCTTTGAACGAAAAAATATAAAGAACAAAAATATCTTCATATTGCAGACAAAGAAAATCTGCGTCATATTTAATGTCGTCCACAGAATTATATTCACATCGACAGAATAGTATCGCAGAAAATATTGTTGAAAAGAATATAATACATAAGCTAGACACTACTTATTAGAATAAAAATAATAGATAAAATGGACGCTGTTTTCAGTGTCCATTCACGTTGAATCGTGTAACCGAATAAATATATTTTTTTCAATTGCAAACTCGTACAGAGTTGGGTTGGCGGAGGAGAGTAGATGTCGTTTCGACGAAGTACGACGTCACATCGGAAAACACATCTGAAAAGAAATCGGAAAATATACCAGAATCAGGGAAACCCGTGGCAATTGTACTTGCCTATCCGGACCACACGTTCGAATTGAACGAAAATGCCCTGACAGAAATACTCCTTCAGGATGATATTAAGGACAGAAGCGTGGTTGTTGTATCGGTGGCAGGAGCTTTCAGAAAAGGAAAAAGCTTCCTGCTCGACTTCTTCCTTCGATACATGAATAACAAGGTATGTCATTCGAATAAAATATCGAGTAAATAGTTTGTCGAACGACCGATCGAGTTTCTTCATAATTTTTATCGTAAATCTTGCACGTGAGATCGTAAAAGTTGTCTAAGTAAAATTGCAATTTCATTTATTTATCGATTAATTTTATATTTGTGGAAGAACTGTTTAAAAATATTTGAAACCGAGTTGATGGTCAGTATGTGAAATTAATCGTATGTGGTTGAACAAAACTTAGGCTATGCTAATTTTGGTAATTATAGTTTGATAGATGATTTTTTACGATATTTTTTACTTGGACCACTTTCGTGACAATTTGCATTTATTTGAATTTATTTATAATCTGAAATAAAGTATATATAATTGATATTAATATTTTCCGTCTTTATATTTATGTACTATCGATAAGTTTTTCAATTATATATAAATAAATTGTGATATTAATTTTAATTTAATAATTGTACATCTTCATTCACTTAGTCTAGTTATAATTATATAATTTTTATAAACTATATTAATTACATTTGAAATTATGAATTAATCGATTGAATGTGTCGGCTATCATCAAAGTGATCTAAGTAAAAAATTCTATAAAATTCGAACTGTCCATTAAATTACATAAATTATAATTGAACCTATAAATAATTCATACTACATGTATACAGTTTATAAATATTGTTCAATTTATATTTTTTGCAAGTCTGTCACCTGTATCCGCTTGCAAGATCGTTGGTTGTACTTTTTCTTAATATAACTGAATACGATAGTACTTTTGCTTCGTCTTTGAATTATGCACTTTCTTGCACGTTACATTACGTGACAGTTCAAGTCGAGTTTCACACGGTTGAAAGGCGTATATTATAAAATGAAAACTAACGATCGTCACGTAGGAAGAATATGCAAAACAGTGAAAACGTGTTTGCGAATTTAATATTTAGACTACTTACTAGGAAGAAAAGTGTCGATGTCGATTGTGTACTGACATTTCAAATTTCCTAATTTTTGCATTCAGGTAGTTATTCTGAACCTTGAAAATTTGAACTGTTTTGAATTTTGGAAATTTTACATTTGATCATTTGAAAAATTGGGGAGTTTGAGATTCAACCACTTGGGAATTTGTAAAATTTGGAATTAAGAAACGTTAGAATTTGGGGATGTGGTGATTTAAGAAATTTGAAATTTCTTAATTTAAGAATTTGGATATCATAGAAGTTGGTAATTTCGCAAATTTAGACATTTTGGAAGTTGATAATTTCGCAAATATAGACATTTTAGAAGTTGGTAATTTTGCAAATTTAGACATTTTGGAAGTTGATAATTTTTCAGTTTTGGAAATCTTAGAAGTTGATAAATTTACAAATTTAGAAATTGTAGAAAGTTTAATCTGCAAGTTTCATAATTTGGAGGCAGAAGTATTCAAAACGGTATCAAATTTACAGTATTCGATAATAGTACCACAATTTCGGTCCATTATTTGCGAATCAGAAATTATCTCCACACCCCAAAGACGGAAAAACGATCGTCTAAATTACAAATCTGCTGATATAATGATACTTGGATTAGAAATAAAGTATGAATGAATGTGTACAATTGTTCTTCATCTTGACGAAAGCACCTTCTGTAAAATAATTCGCTTAATTTCTTCCGTTCACAAGAAATCCGAGATGCGTTATTTCGTCGCGTTCCATGATCAATGGTACCGGTATCAACGTTTTCTTCCGTGTCCAAAATTATTCCATACGAATGACCGGCGAATAACGTTTGTCAACAGTATGATAAGAACAACCACACCGACTCCTGGTTGGGCAACGACGACGAGCCCCTGGAGGGATTCTCATGGAAGGGTGGTTCCGAGCGCGACACGACAGGGATATTAATGTGGTCGAAGGTGTTTCGTAGTACCTTGCCAGACGGTGAAAAGGTGGCCGTCATCCTGATGGACACCCAAGGTGCTTTCGATAGCCAGTCAACGGTGAAAGATTGCGCGACCGTGTTTGCCTTAAGTACAATGTTGTCGTCCGTGCAGATTTATAATCTGTCGCAGAACATCCAGGAGGATGATCTCCAACACCTGCAGCTGTTCACCGAGTACGGTAGACTAGCGTTAGAGACTTCCGGCCGTAAGCCGTTTCAGAAGCTGCAATTCTTAGTGAGAGACTGGAGTTATCCGTACGAGGCGCAATACGGCGCCGAGGGTGGTAATCAGATATTGCAGAGGCGATTGGAAATCTCTGATAGCCAACACCCGGAACTACGTAGCCTAAGGAAGCATATCAGATCCTGTTTCTCGGATATTTCCTGCTTCCTTATGCCACATCCGGGCCTGAACATCGCCACCAACCCTCACTTCGACGGCAGATTGTCGGAGATTCAATCGGAATTCAAGCAACAGCTCAAGGTGTTGATACCCATGCTCTTGGCACCGGAGAATCTGGTGACCAAGAAAATCGACGGTCAGGTCGTTAAAGCGAAGGATCTTCTGGAATATTTTAAAAGCTACATGAAGATCTATCGGGGAAACGAGCTCCCTGAACCGAAAAGCATGTTGGTGGTGAGTATCATTTTGGGTACCACGAGTGATAATTATGCTAAAACACGGTTCTCAGATTGTAACATTCTCGATTTCGTAAATTTCAAAATTTCCTCATCCCAAAATCGGTGGATCCCAATATCTTTCCGAATTCTGTTTATTTCCAAATTCCTAGATTCTGAGATTCATGAACCTCCAATTTTCTACACCTCTACCACCCCAAATTCCGATGTCTTAATTTCCAAATTCTACTTATTTCCAAATTCCCAGATTCTGAGATTCATAAACCCCCAATTGTGTACACCTCTAGCACCCCAAATTTCGTTATCTAAATCTCCGAATCCCAAGGCTCCAAATACCCGTGTAACCAAAATCTTTGTATCTTCAAAGTCTTCATCTAACCGCGTTCTCATCCGCCGGCTTATGTTTCCCTCGAAAATCGCTCACGTTTGTTCTCCAGGCAACAGCGGAGGCAAACAACTTGGCCGCGGTAACGGAAGCCAAGGAATTGTATATGCGATCAATGGAAGATGTCTGCGGAGGAAAGAAACCGTACGTGGCCACGGTGTATCTGGAAACGGAACATCATCGTTGCGTTGACAAGGCCATTAGCATGTTTCAGAATAAAAGAAAAATGGGCGGTGACGAGTTTAGCCAAATGTACATGAGCAGATTGAAAAAGGTGAGACACTATTGCGAATTACGTATGTCGCGTTATTGTATCGTTCGTCAATAAGAGATGATAGACAGGTGTTATTTAATTGATTGCAGGACATGGAGACAGCGTTTGACCAATTCAAGTCTCAGAATGAAAGTAAAAATGTTTTTAAATCGGCACGATCCGCAGCAGTTTATTTCATTATTGTTATCGTCGCTTACCTTTCGTCTGCGTTGTTTGCGTTCGCGGGTTTATACACGATGGCGAATATATGCGGCTGCGTCGTTTGGATTTGTATAGTGACGCTTATTATATGGGCATACATTAGGTAAGTACAACTTGATGTTCCCCGTCGCTGTTTCTAGAATAATCTTTAATTATAGACCCTTATTATCGTCATAGATACAGCGGTAATTACGGACAAATGGGTGGTTTAATAGATGATGTGGCTAATCTTATCTGGAATAACGTAAGTAGTACATATTTTGTTATTATTTACATGTAAAATAGGTATTTGGAGCCTTGAGCGATAATTATTCACGCAATATTGGCGAAACGGTGTCTCTAATATGTTTACAACCATAAAAGCGATAACATTTGTCTTGTATTAAACATTCACGACTTTAATGATGAATACTAACTAGATACGTTTACGATCAGTAATATAATTTATGTTTCCCTTTTTTCATTGTAAAGCACATAATTTTTAACATTTATATCACGTTGCTATATCACGCATATACGAGAGCACAAACGGCAACTTTCTTTCGATCAATATGTTTCTGAGAAATATAATAAAGTATATATCTTAGTGTGTAATTAAATGTATGATATTTCGAAATGTTTTTATACGCAGGAAAATCGCGAGAGATATTAGAATGTACAAATTTCTTGTGGCAAAGAAATTGAAAGGTTCTTTACCATTTCACAATTTAAGACTCGGTTCTTAATGTATGGAGATTACAGTCGAGCGATTCGGTTCTTGGTACGTGATAATTGAATCTTAAGGAATTGATGTTTAGTTGAGCATTCGCACCCATGCACGAGTATACACATTATTGAGAGTAATCATTTTTCACACTTCCGTAATTCTGCACATATATCTTATTCCGTAATTTATAAAATGACTTCCTAGAGTATTAGTTACATTTAATTATTACATACAATACGTTCTTCCTTTTTCTTAAATCAGTAACGCGCGTTTCTACGGCGAGTCCTTGAATTGCAAAATGGTAAAAAACTTCTTTTGTCGCTCATAATTTTTATCTTTCCAAACGTTTCATTGTTCCAAACTCCTGCATATATTGCGAGAAAGAGTATACCTTCTTACACCGAATATAAATATATTTTTTTTCCATATGTTTCTACTTCATTATTTGTACGCTAAGAGCGATCAGCATTATTTCGATAGAAATGTTATGTAGTGAAGCCATTGCACGTGCTGAAAATGCGAGCATTAGCGTATCATAGTATTCTTACCGTGTTATCTTCAAGTTGCAAATATAATTGGTGCTCGTCATTGTGTCACCTCCTAATTTACACCTCCAATTTCTTTGTTCTGCAGGTGACGAAGACAAGGGATGCACTTATTGTACTTCTATTTGTTATAGCTGTTGCTATATCAGTGTATTCCAAATATTCAGCATCTAATTACTATTCTCCCTCGCCGCCTACTCCTTCCCATCCACTTGCTATTTGTAAACAGACATTTCACCGTTTTTTAGAAACCATACATTCCTTGCAAAAGATGAGTTTGAATATATTTTTTCGCCTGTATAATTTGTTTAATTTCTATAAATGATTTTGAACGCAACTTAATTCTTAACTAGTAATCTGTTTCTTTTTTACTTTTCGTGCGTTCTATTGTTTTGAGATTATGATTTTCGATTACACAAATTCGACCTTTATTTTTTTGTTTTTATCGTAAGCTGAATCTTAACTGGAGTAAATATGCAAGAGGTATGAGTACATATAGTTAAAATAGATGTAACTTGTAACTTTAGTTTTCTTTTTTTTTGTATACTTCAATGTTTAAGAGAAGACATTCCATTATGTATATTCATAAAAGTAGTACAATGATATGTATTTGTAATTGAAGAGAGCAATTGTCATCCTCGGTCTTCATGCTGTTTCATGTTTATGTTGTGTTAATTTATATACACCTATTATTTTTCTTACAGTAACGCCGAATGTTATAAAACTTTGTTTTTTTCCTATTCAGTTTATGAAACCGTTCTACCAACAATTTGCTGGTCAGTCAATGTCCGTCGCGATGGTTGCTGCTGAAATGGCTACAAATTCGACACTTAATGCCACTATCACTGCCAATGGCAAGCCTAAGATGACGTAATGTTCATTCCCTTCAGAATCGAATCTCCAGTGCATTAAAAACGTACGTTAATGTATTGAAACCAGTAAGTGGCATAAACAAAATTTCATTGTTCTGAACGTTTAATACGAGGCCATAAATAACTTTTGTTAATAATGTTTGTTAAGTCACAAAAAAAGGAGAGTGTGTTGGGTATAAAAATTAAAAACGACTGTGAATGTATATACAGTATATTTTGATTACAATTCCCTACTAGATTGTTGGACATCGTGGTTATTAGTATTGTCTATGATTATCATCATACATTGTTATACGTATAAGATTTCACAATTACTGATAAATAATACGGTAATGTGGACAAAAACAATTGTTTTGGAGTTGTCAATGTTTATGATCCATTTTAATTGTTTCTTTTATATTGAAACGTACAGGATGTGCCAGTAATCGTGGTATAACTGGAAAATGTGTTGAAATCGTGGATTAAATTCTTTTCTGTGAAGATTTGTTCTTGAGAAACTTGATTTTGGTACATGTTCTTAGATGTCTGTAACAAAATATTTTTAACAAAATGGATCACAGTTCCGTCTGCATGTCTTCAATAGTTAATGAATAATAATAATGAATTTTATGAATCGATATACATAATTATTAATATTGTTAAAATATATGATTGGTATTTCATTTGATATCGTTTTAGTACCGTGAAGATTGCTGACTGATAATACATTTTAGCAGTATTAATAATTTATTCCGAGAATTTTCAAACTCAATTTTCTTAAAAACAAAACTATGTGAACAAAATTGTATTCTATATTTCCAGTTTGTTTACTCAAAGGAATCAACTTCTTTGAGGTTCTACTAAGAGTACTAGAACATTCTGTCTACATATATTGAAAAAATAAGAAAACGAAACATCTTTATAGTGACAAATACTTTTACATTTTTTAGTATTTTCAAATTCATATTTGACTTTTTACCTAAAAAATATAAATAAGCGCATTTCAATGTCACAAAAGACGTATTATATTTTGAAACGAAATTTGAGCAATATATCGTTTATATGTTTGTATGCGCCGTTCTGTGTATGAATTTACATTATTAAATTATATCTGTGCCAGATTTACTCTACATTTCGAATACAGTTACTATTATATTAATTCTCTTTTTTTAATAAACCAACATGTAAATATGACTCCGCGTTCTTCACGTTGAATAAATTCTGGTTAAAATTTATCATGTATCTAATTACAGTCAATTAAATACACACATATGCCATGTAGTTTATACGTTTATTAGAATCATCGTTATATAAGTAACTACAGTCTAACATCTTATGAACTGTAAATTATATACTGATAAAAGTGTAAAAGATAACAAACAAACCGATAATTTTGCATTAGAAAGGTTAGAAGGAACAAAAATAAATATATGTTCAACACTTTATTTATAAACGCAGCTAGTAACTATATAGCAACGGTTCATAAGATGAATATTGTTATCATCCTGGTATTAATAGTACTCAAATTTGCATATATGATAATTTGTTCTTTCGAGAAACAATATGTTAAAAAGATCGTTAAAAGGTATATTAATATTTAATTATCTTGCCAAATAGGAATTAATTTTCAATGTATATGTGATCATAATTACCGGAAAAAATAATTTTTAATTTCAATTAGTATTCATTTTTGAGTACATATTAGATGCCATTGTTTCTAAAATTGATTTATAATGTTTGTACTTAAAAGTTTATTAAACAAAGGTTATATAATTTACTTAATACGAATAGTATGGGATAATGTGGTTTTATGGTAGTAGTTTAAGTAAAATATTATTTATCAGTTATCTTTTCTTGCTTGTTACTGATCACTTTTACTTTGATATGAAAAAAAAAAATTTTTATTTTGTACCTTATTTAAGTATAGTAAATGACAAATTAAATTCGCATTTTATAATATTGTTTTCATTACAATGCAGTTTTATTCGAGCATCCAATTAGGTTTACAACATAGGTGCAGCTTGAAAAAATAATTTTTTTATTTTTAAATGCATACTTATATTTTTACTGCTGTCTATACTTTTGTAATAATTTCAATGATGTATAGAGCAGGAAGAAAATAGATACATAACAATTTTTTCTAGATCCTTTTTTTCAAACTTGAAAGCAACTTGTAAGATAATATAGTGTCAGTAAGAATTTACAATTTATAATAAGTGATATAATGTAACTGTTTAGTACAGACGAGATATTTTTATCATTTATTTGTTGCATGATCCAAGTACACTTTTATAACAATAATATTGTAACAATAAAAATGCGGATAAATGTAACCATAACACTGTTGCATTTTGCAACGATTTTCTTCATTGTAATTTTTAAGTAATTTAAGCTAATGATAGTGTAAATTCTTGTGAATAAAAATAAATGCATATTTTTTTATTTACAAAACGCAGTGTCTTTTAATTTCACCATAGAAATGTAAAATTACAAATCTGGCATTAGGTTTTGAACATTCTTCTAACCATATCTTCAAACTTTTGATTTGCTTCTTGTAATTTCTTATTATAAATCAAAAATTGTTCTTTCAGTGTATTGTTATGTGGCTCCAAAGTAATAGCAATTTTTAAGTCATCAACAGCCTTTTCCAAATCTTTCAAATTTCCATGAGCCACACCTCTTCTGTATAACGCCTTAACATTATTATTTTCTTTATTTAAAACTTTTGTACACAAGGAGATGGTATATTCATAATTCTTACGATTTAATTGACATCCAGCCATATTATTGTACAATACAAGTCTCAAATTATTAATATCACTCTCTAATTTTGAATCTAATTCTAAATCAGGTATTGGTTCTAATGTTATAAGAATTTTACATGCTTTACTAAACCTACGAAATGCATCCACATATCTACATTCTTGAAATAATTGAACACCCATTTGTTTATATTTTGAAGCTATAGAATATTTCTCGTTGGGTGTCCATTCCCAAATTGGTTTATGCAATTGCATTTTATTCAATGTTATTTCACATTTAATGGTTATAAGTTCATCGATGTTTTCCAATGATGGATGATGTATAGTAATTACACTTGTTTCACAGACCATCATCATTTGAATTGCTCGTTCAATTTGATAATCTATTTCACAATTAGCTTCTCCGATAATTAATGTTTTGGTATTTGTTCCATTTAGAATTTCAGAATTAAATTTTTCTTTCAACTCTTCTACAGATGTGTTAGTAACGCTTACTGTCCCAACATCAATTTCACAGGTGGAACACTCTGTTGGCTTTCTGGAATAGCAGCCAAGCTTTATTACATCTTTTCTGACAATCTTGTCTACGGATTCCCAAGTCTGAAGTATCATATTGTATTTTTAATAAGTTTTGCCTGTAGAAGATAACTTATATTAACAAGTCAATAGGTTATGTTTTACTGCTGTCAAGCTATTCAATCAATATACAGTACAGAAAATACATAGTGTTACGTTAAATGTTAACATAAATGTATACAATACTTTTTCGTATATATATACATAATATTGTATGTCTTCTTGGCACTTTCAAAACATCCTAAATGTAACTATTGTTGTTTCTCAAAGTAATTTGATGCATATTATTGTTTGTGAAGCCGAAATATCATATCAAATAGCATCATCTATTGGTAAGCGGATGAACTAATAAGACAGAAAGTTGCGGTTTTCCTTCAAACTTAACGAGTTTTACGCTTTTTTGAGACAAATAGAATATTGTACAATCTCAATAGAATTGAAGTTTATTAACATGTAATTATCAGATCTTTCAGTTCATTATAAACTGATTTCTATCGAATCTTGTTAGTATAAACATAATGAAGATTAATGTACCATTGGATTAATCAAATTATATTACATATCCTATTTATTTACAAAAATTTGCATATATGTACATTATACTATACAGAATACGAATTAGTCCACTTAGTGCTAACTTCCCACAGCCATTTTGCAATCTGATCATTTTTTGCTTCCTCGGATGTATCAGTCATTTTGAAATTTCTGAAACAAAAACAGGAATAAGCTATTTATTTATCACTTTTAATTAAATATATTGATACTTACTCGAAATACGCTCCAGTTACATCCTTCAAAGATGGATCTAATGCAACATATAAAATTGGCTGTGCCCCTTTAGTAGGTGATTTAATAAATATCCATGTCACTGTATCAATAATAAACCTACCAATAACATTTTGGTAGAGTCCCATGTGTCGCATTATTTGTGTTTTTACTATACCAGGGTGAACAGCATTTACTGTAACACCAGTACCTAAATCGCATAAAAAATTAATAATGAAATGAGAATATTTACTGTACTTATTCAAACTCAGTTTGGTATTAATAATGTACCTTGTAATTTATTAGCTAATTCTCTTGTGAATAAGATGTTAGCTAATTTACTTTGTGCATATGCATCTCCAGGCTCATATGTTTCTGCACTATTCAAATCTTTTAATTTAATATTTCCACGTTTGTGTGCAGTACTTGATACATTTATAATTCTTGATGGTGCAGAATCTTTTAAAACGTCTAACAATAAATTTGTTAACAGAAAGTGTCCCATATGGTTTACTCCAAGTTGCATTTCAATTCCTTCCTTCGTATAACTTTTGGGACATCTCATTACTCCTGCATTATTTACAAGAATATGTAGATTGTTGAATTCTACAATTAAAACAGAATAAATTAATAAATGTCTCACATGCTCTGTATGTGCAAAGTAAAAAACACAGGACACTGTCATGTACCTTTCTTGAATTGGTGTACAAACTCCCTTATGCTTTTTTGAGAAGCCAAATCACATAGTCTACAATAAACATACTTATTCTTAGTGTCTAATACTATCTCACGACGAACCTAAATGGAATGGAGAAACTAATTAAATTCAATGTAGAACTTCCAAATTTTAGTAAATACAGAATTAATTTTAAAATACAAAATTGATGTAAGTAAATAACATAATGGATGAATCATATCACTGCAAATTTTGTACTTTATATGTAAAACAAACAATAAAATTAATACTGTTTCACATTTTTCCATGTCTCTGCAAGCCATTAGAACTTTTGCTCCACGTTTAGCCAAATTATGAACTACTTCTTTACCAATTCCACTATTTGACCCTGTCACTATAACCACTTTATCATTGAGTTTTTCATCTCCCAAATATGACTGACCAGATAAGTAGTCTCTGTAAACAATAAAATATATAATAATTGCATTAGAAGAGTTTATCTAAATGTTATGTACATCCTATAAACTACACAATTAAAAAAAAAGAAAAAATTATATTTCATTCACACAAATATAAATACATTACTTCAATAAAAAAGCCGCTCCAGCAATACTAACTCCAGCTGAATAATAAAAAATGGGTTTGGGGATTGACCAGCGCATTTCAATAAATATTATGGAACAACGACAACATACAAATATTTTACAACTTTAATAATATTTATTAGATTCTTCGTAATATCAGTTCGTTTAATTTCATCCGGCAAATAATTTCGATGTACTACACACGTGCATAGATGTAAACATTAAGTTCATATTTCCAAGTATTTTATTAAAGAATAAATACGTAATAGATTTAGTACAAATATTTTAAAAATAGTTAGACATAAAAAGGTGATATATTAGAAATTAAACATGAAAATTATTTATTGTATGATACATTTATTTCTTGTATGAAATTACTTGTGATAGAGTACAGTTCTTGTGGGACCACCTTAATAATGTGACGTTGGTATTGGATAGTGTACCTAACCTAACAGGAAACATTAAATTGTTTTATTATTTTAAACCAATGTTCTTAATATAAAATAATTTGTAGCATTGAGAATATAATCAAAGAAATTTGTATGTGTTCATTTTTTCATGATTTTACAGTGTTTTATGTTAGGTTGGGTATATCACCAACCTCATATTATTGAGAGTGTCATCAAACAGCTGTGTATACATAAATTGTTTACCCAAATAAACCTTGTTATTGAGATTTGGATGCATTATTTAATTTCTGTATAAATATTATTAATTAGTATGTCGCTAAAAAAGGTATTGTGCTTCGTAAGGAATGCAAAAATATTGCAAAGAACATTTGTTCAGAGAAGCTTTTGTTTATCTCAAAAGGTTTGCAATTATATTCGAATTTAAATACCTTAATCTTTTTAGTTATCTTTTAGTTTTATATGACGTTCTCAAATTTTTTATTTTAACCTGAAAAGTTTTATGTCTACAATCTATATTAATTATAATTTAAAGTGTACAAATATGTTAGGTTTTATAAATTGCAATATGGTGTGCAAAAGTATGTATAATTAGTTTGTATTATTAGAGATATAATCAGCATGCATTAGCAACACAATTATTTACATTGTCATTTACTGCCATGGGAATCTGGAGTTTTGCGAAAAAGAAAGGAGAAGATGAACCAATTATAACCACTAAGGAAGTTGTAATTGCAAAGGCTGATGCATTGTTCGATCAAGAAAAGTATAAGGAAATATATAATCTTTTGTCCAACTATAAAGTAAATATGCATTTAAATAAGTTTGAATACAAATATATATGAAACTTCAGTTATATAAAATAGGTGCTTGTAGGATAGTGGAGATGTTGAAATTATATGGCGCCTATGTAGAGCAATGTATAAAATGGCCAAGACAGCCAGTGAAATTGAAGCAAAGAAAGTTATCTATGAAGCTTATGATTTGATACTTAATGCCCTCACAGTAAATGAAAATCATTGGGCTGTTCATAAATGGGCATCAATTCTTCTTAATGCTAAATGCAGTTATGAAGGCACAAAAGCACAAATTAAGGAATCATATAACATTAAACATCATATGCTGGTACATATTGTGCTATATTTGTTTTTAAATAAGTTATTTGGTACTTTGCTGAGCAAACAAGAATTTTTGAAGTATGAATCTATGCATTTATTGTAGAAAGCAATAGAACTTAATCCACTGGATGCAACAGTTCTGTACATGTTAGGCTCTTGGTGTTTTCAAGTGTCTAACTTATCCTGGTATCAAAGGAAAATCGCATCAATAATATTTGGAGAGCCACCAACTTCTTCCTACGAGGAAGCTTTAGCATATTTTGAAAATGCAGAAAAAGTTGATCCTAACTTTTACAGTCACAATTTATTAATGCTGGCAAAAACATACTTGAAACTGCATAATACAGAATTGGCTATGAAATATTTGAAAATGACCATTGATTATCCTGCCAAGAATGATGATGATCTTATTGCTAAACAAGAAGCACAGAAATTGTTGAAGAACGCTTAATGTGATCCCTATAAAGATTCATTGCTACACGTCTTGCACAAATAATAACTGTATTACTTACAAGTAAGAATCAAATATAAATATTTGGTGGAACTTAATAATTTAGGATTAGAAAATAAATGTAGTTATTATTGTTATAGGTACTGACTTTTAATGAAGAAGAAAATATACCATACACTGATTTTTCACATAAAGCTCTCTCTCTATATATACATACATACTTATAACTGTTTTATAAACTTAACAGGATAATCATTCCAAAAGTATAATATAAATCAGTGATTTACTTAGAATATAAAATAAGTGTAATTATCTAAGTATACTTGTAATAACTTAAGACTGTCAACGCAATACGTGTTGCTCACGTTTTTACATTTTACACTATTATATGCTAATATGCAATTTACGAAATATACATTATATCCTTATATTTATAGAATAATATTTAATACTTTTACTCTTTAAACTCTTGTTCGCTGTACACATTTTTTGGCCGTACTTTCGTTAATTAATATAAATTGCACGTTAAGTACTTTGTCAATTACAATATACAATCTCTGTTACAATGTTCTTTCATTAATATCTAGTATCACTAACATTAGCCTATCGGTCAATTTCTTCTTCCATTTCATCTAATTGTGCCATTTCATTCCTGTCTTTTCTACTATGTGGTCGTCTTAATCGGTAGTGTGGTTGTTGCATTGCTTGCATGTGACCTTGAAAATGTGCACGTCCAACTCCTGCTTGAACTCTCATCATGCGATTCAGCAAAGCGTTGCGATCCATTGCAAAGTGTGTTGTGTGTGTACCACACGGACAAAGGCAACACACTAAAACTTGGTCAGGAGGCAGCGGAAACATCGGTGGATATGCGGGATGTACTTCACAATATCCACATGGGTAGCAGTGGTGTGAGACCGGAACCATTGTTCACTCTTAGCTGTAACAAACAAGCAAAATAAATATTATAATTCATATTTCAATCGATGCTGTTAATTGTACAAGTTTGAACTAGGTTTTAGGAGAAGGAATAATTGATGGCGATTTTCAAACGACAGATTTTCAATTTTTGGACCTTTAGGAATTTTTAAATTAAGAAACTTAGAATCAAAAATTTAGAAATGATTAATTTCAAATTTAAGATTCTTAAATTGAGAAGTTTGAGAATTTCGAAATTTCCGAATTCAGTAATTTAGAAATTTACAAATGAGCACATTTCAAATTTAGAAACTTCTTGCGAAACAAAAAGTTGAGAAAACATTTTATAAATTTATGTTACACTCGATACACTTTATTAAACATTGAAAATTGTTAACAGAAAGTGATATTAACGATATTGGATAATAACTCACCGTTTTGACAAAACGGAAATTGATGCACAGGGCGAAGTCAAAGTTCTGACGATGATACGTTCTGTTTCGTGTTTGCACCAAGAATAATATTATAGCAAATAGTTCTGAACCTTATATAGCCATCAGAAGGTTTGTTGTGTTATCCCCATTAATGTGTCCACTATTGTCCATATTTTTGTACATCGTACTTTAGCCAGGTACCTGAGCCGTGCCCGTCAAGTTTTTCATGGTTTTCCCATTACGCGTACTCTGGGTTACCTGAGTCATTTATTGCCCTTATTTGCCTATTTATTGTGTGGTGTATTACTGGGGTGAAGAATTGGTCTACGTACGATATATTTGTCACGTACTTTGGTCACTTGCTTTCAACGATCAAAATTGAAATTGAAATTGAAAAGTAATAATAGAAACGGAAGGGATCGAATTAAACGAAATTAAAATGTGCTTTGTATTTGGAGTGAGATGCGGAGACAGAGAAATTTTGCATTGGTTTTTTTAGTATGGACTATGTTTTTCGAAGCTATAAAGTTTTAGACTTTGCAACTGTTAATAAAGTCCCAAAATTTCAAAAGTTCAGAAGTACCGAACTTGCAAAGTTCAAGAGTTTAAAATATTTTAGATTAAAAAATGTAAAAATATCGAAGTTCCAAAGTTCTAAAATCTCGATGATGTTTTAGCGTTGGGATTGAAAGTTCTTAATCTGTTCCTAGAAGTGAATAATAATGGTGTTTAAGAAACGTGCGCTTTCATTTATTAGTCGTCGAATGAGTCGGATACACTGCTTACCGTTATAATTTACGCTCTTTAATAAATAATAACTTATGTATTGTTTCTACGAGACGTGAAAAGTCTGTATAACACTGGGCTATTAAAATGTTAAGTTGCATCCAAAATGACTGATACGATTAACGTATCCATTATTCGATATCAATGCGTGGTTCAAAATGACAAAATATTGAAAATATTGAATGATATTCTGTTTGAAATTGATTTGATATTTTATATTTCACACACTGGAAAATAATATTTACAAGAACATTATGGACTTAAAAAAATCGAAAATGGCATAACGTTTAATAAAATTAAAATTAAATTGTTGATTTTCAGTCGGTGGATTATCGATATAGAGTGAATTAAATCATTCTTCAAGAATTTCTGTCAGAGTAATTTAATATTATATTTGAAAAAAGTGGGTACAACTAATAAATACAATTACAATGAAAATGTTTAATTTAAATCGATTTTTCGCAATAATTTATATTAATATTATAATTTGTTAAGTTTGAAGGTTTCGTTAATAAATCAGTCATTTTATTTGCAAACCCGAAAATAATCGATCGTGCGGTTTATACGTGTACATTAATAATAATATTCGTTAGTGTTATAGATATCTTACATGCTAATTCGAGTACTTTCCCTAATCGTAATTGAGAGATAATTTATACAATATTTTATATTAACAAAACGAATTAATCGTACATTATTATTAATCGCGTTAATTACATAAACTGAAATCGTAGTGTTACAAAATACATAGACACAGGGGGTGATTTACAGGGATTACTCAAAAGAAGGACGATGAATCACGTGTTTATAAAGATCGAAACGGGGAATGGTTCCATGTTTATGTTTGAATTTGAAGAGATGAATCATCGAGAAAAAACAATTTTCTCGTTTTAGGTAAAGTTTGAAATGAAAGAATGAGTGGTGGTAGAAAATGGAGGGGCTGAATGAAAAACAGACACGTATTACAAATAATTAAAGATTTATATGAGAACTATTTTTTTTTCGCTAGTTTATTGGAAATTAACGATACAAAAATATTGACGTAAGTACATAGATTCGTAATCCCTTTTCAATCAACCCCTCGGAGGTTGAATAGCAAACATAATCAACTTTCAATATAAATTAATTTCATATCGACTTGCAAGATTTTAAGTAAATTTCACATCGATTGATACAGTTTTAAATTAATTTCACGTCAGCTTACAAAATTATTAACTAATTCCATAACGATTGATAGAATTTTAAATTAATTTCATACCAATTTCGATGATTTCAAGTTAATTATACATAGTCGTACATTTCTTAATCATGCAACGCGTAACTGCTATTAATACTATAATATTTTTCTGAGTATTCAAATTTAAATAATTTAAGTTTTCCTCCTTCGAAATCGCCCCTACTTGTACGGTCCTCAAAACCTTATTATCACATCGTTATCATAATGAACGTCCAGTTCACAGGCTAAAAATGTCCGTTCGATTACACGATATCGTATTAAATAGTAGAACTATACAAAACCTACGAGTAATTCGATTTAGGTCGCAATTAATGAATAGATTACGTTTACGAGATAACGGTATTAAATAATCGTTGACTGATTCATGGGTGAAATTCTTTCTCGTGACGCGTTTGCCGATGTCGAGCAGCTGTCTTCGTGGTCAGTTGCATCTACTAAATATTTACATGATCGCATGCCGCTCGATTGCAAATACGCCCAAGCATTTATTTGCACGTGTACTCCTCGGTACGTTCGGTGCACGTCTCGCAATGCACGCGACAACACCAGTGAAATTTGCATCTGCACTGCCACGTTCTTGTAAATTGATGCGTGTTGTATCCACGACCGCAGCACATCAGGTCACATCCGTCGGTACCTGAAAAGTTCGTAAATTTTTCCATTAATTCCATGCAAATTCGTTATTTCACATTTTACTCCCCGCTGAACCCGCGTTTCAATATCACGAGGAAATTGTTTCGTGAAAACCAGACTGGCATGAAACAAATTTTTGTTCTCGTTCTATCAAAAATTAACCAGTTAAGTGTGTTTGACGACTATAACCGTCGTGTAGATGTGGCAGAATTTTGTGTCACGACGAGTATACTCCTAAATCATAGCTAACTGGTTCACCAAATAAGTCAATATTAGTAATAAAATTGTCTATTTTATCAAACAGACCCATCTATATGGCCCAATATTTTAACACCGACACTCATTCTGTGATCGACGAGTATACTTGCAAAATGGAGCACCACAGTTAACTGGTTAATGTACTACGTAAAAAAAATTATCTCAGTTTGAACCAAAAAATTTTTGTTCAAGGGATCGTATAATGCAACTTGTTCTGTAAATTTATTTCGAAAAAAAGGTTTACAAAATAAACTTTGTTCGCCACTTTTTTATTTGTTTATCGATCGTTATTCATTACATTAACCAGCTATATGTATTCTATCGAATTTGTAATATAAATATACTTTTATTTAATATAAGTGTATAATATGTTGCTGTAATTGCTACCATTACAAGGACGTAATTAAACAACGAATCTCTGTCCCGTTCACAAGTAAACCATTAAAGTAGGCGCGTTTAGGAGTTCCATTTGTTCCCGTAGAAATCATTTGAGTTCTTCACAATGAGCATTTCAGTAATTGCTTCAGACATCGAGCTATTATACGTCGCAAACAAAGCGGTATATTTTCGGGACGAGTATTAATTATGGTCGAATGGTCGTTCTATTGAATTTCCTTTACCTTTGCTAGTACGATTGCAATATCTGCCCTGTGTTCCCAGACTGCCCTGTGCCAAATCCGGCTCGCAGTAATTAGGGGAAGGCTGCAGAAAAACCAGCTCGCTCCTCTTTGGAATCCTTTTCGGTCCCACGCCCGATCCGCCATTAGTTTTCGTCCTCTTCAGCACCAAATGCGGCCTCCTCGGTTTAATGGCTTTCTTCGGAGGTTGTCGATCGTGTCGTGATTTAGCGAGATCGTTCGGTTTCCCTTGGGTTTTCGCGTCGTTTCCCAAAATCGGCACCATCTCCGCCGATGTCGAATGCAGGGTGTCCAAACTCTGAGTGGGAACAATATTTTTGTAACATGGTGTAATTTGTTTTAAATGATAAGAATGATACATGTACCGATTAAAAGGATGCATTAATGTGGGTGTCATTACACGTTTTTAATTGGTTTCATTAAATTTACGATTATATCAAGATAGGTATATAATATCATATTCATAATATAACATGAAATTCATCAGGTATATAATAGATATATAATATATAAGTACATAAGTTCCTTCCTTTTTTGATGTGAAATATTTTGCTAGTAATCCTCAATAATTTTCGAAAGAGGAGGTTCTCTGAGAGATGAAAGAAGATGATGCAGCAGAACAATTCATATTAAATCAACAAATTAACCTTGAATAATAAATATTATTAAAAATAATAAATAAAGTATATACGATAATTTAAAATAATTCATTTAGTATCAAAAAAGGAAGAAATTTATGGGACAACTTAATTGTATAGTTGTTTTTTTTTTAATGAAAATCACCTATTTGTCATTTATGATTTGTTAAATTAGAAAGTGTAATTAATTGTATCTAATCAATTGACCGTATGTCTAATGAATTGTCTAATTAATTGTATGTCGAGGTCTACGTGATGTGTCATATTATTGGAATAGTATTGTTGAATTGTAGTTTATTAAACGCATTTAACGTCGCAATCTCGCGCGTTTAAATACGTGTAGGAGCAACGTTGACCCACTTTTACGGGAAATTACCTGTATCGTAGGGGGTGGTGGCGGCGTAATAGCTATCACCGGCCTGGCTCTGTAATATTTTTTCATCAGGGCATCGCCGATCTGACGAAAACTGGGCAAGGTTCGCCAACATGTTCTCACGGTGCACGAGCCGGACACGCCGTGACATTTGCATTCCGTTTGCAACAACGCTTTAACTATCTGGAAAAGAACAATATTCTTGGTAATCTACGATTGCCCGGTCAAACGATTTTCCGTGGTACACGAGTTCGACTCGAACGGTTGTAATTATGCAAATTTTATGATACATAATTTCATCCTGATTATTCATTGTTACGTGGTAATAACTTATTCTTCTCTCGTATCATTTGGTGTAGGAAGAAATTATTACAATTTCGAAAGTTTTTGCTTGTACGATTCACGCGATCATGTTGTTTCAGGGAATTGTTGAATTTCATTCGTTCTTCTTGGTGATTAACTCGGTTAACCCTTTGCGCTCGAAAGGATTTCTGTCACTGTCAAGTAGTGACCCGAAATTTTCTAACTGAAAATCAACGTTTAATCAATCTTTGGAAATTTTTATTTTATATTATTAATTTGTCAATGTTGGCCATTTTGCAAAAAAATATTCATTCAAATTCCATTAGACCAAATGGCGGATATGAGGCGCCGTTCCAGTGCAAAGGGTTAATATTATACCTCTTTGATTTTGCGAGCTAAGTAAAGTTCTAGTCGGTGACAGAATTTTTTATTGTTCGTTAACGTAAATTTGAAGATTTAGTTTGAATCGTGAACCTTGTTGGATTTATTACTTGAGGATTTGGGAGACTGGGAACTTGGGGATGCAGGGATTTAAGGATAGAGGGATTTCGGAATGTTGAAATTCGGGAATGTGGAAAGGGGACAAAGAGATTTGAAAATGCAGAGATTTGGAAATGTAGAAATTTGTAAATGTACGAATTTGGAAATACAGAAATTTGGAAATGAAGGAATTTGTAGATATAGAACTTTTGAGAATTGCGGAAAATGTATGGATTTGAACATTTAGTATTTGCGTATGTTGGGAATGCGTAATTTTGAAATTTGAGGACATACAGATTTGGTAACGAGTGTCTTTTGAAATTCGGTAATTTTGGTGTTTAAGAATACATAAATTTGGCCATATAGGAATTTGAGAATGTGGATATTTGAGTTCACATGTAATTGGAAATTTATGAATTCATCGGAGATAGGTACCCGGGAAGAAATAAATTTGTAAAACTTCGAATCTTGGAACATCTAAAAATATAGAAATTTAGGAAACCCTAAAAATGCGAAAATCCCAACTCAGAATAGGCGAAAACGAGTGAATTCGTAACTTCGAAGGCTGTTCTCAATTAACCAGTAATAAAAATATCACATATGTACGGTACAGGACAATGCCGCCAGGTAGTATCGTTTCCGGTACCCTAAATCCTTCGAACGGTCATAAACGAACCCCATTCAATTTCCACGCCGAAGCGTGATTAATTTTCTGGAATTCAATGGTAACACATATTCATGAAGCAATAACAGTTGGTAATCGAACGAAGAATGGAAGGAAAGAATGGGTTAGGGTCGTTTGCGAGAAAGGATCGCGTTATGCCGCAGGTAGGGTTTATAAACGGAGGCGTCTTAATTGGGAAAAGTTCGTCGAGCTTTCGTTTTCTTTGATGGGCTTTATTATCGGGGCGGCAATAAAAACACGCATATATCGTGCGTACACACATAACCGGGCTAACGATTTATCCTTAACGTCGATCGCCTCGCCTTGCCTCGCTGCATACTTTATATCCCGAACGATTTTACTTTTTTATTTTATTTCCAACCCACCTTTGCCCCGACGCCATTCCCGTCTATCTCCCGCGATAATTCGAAATGTAAACCAGTTTTCTCCGCGAGAAATTCTGGATCATCAAACGAACAAAGAACTTAATTGAAGACCGTATTGATTGCTCGAAGAAGTTCAGGGTAATTCTTTCTTTCGAGTTTATAGATTTTTTAATTTTTATGTTCGTGACTTTTGCAGTTTTTAATTTTAGATTTTGCATACTTGCACATTTTTGAATATTTAAATTCTTTCATTTTCAAATGATTGACTTTACCTTTTATGATTCGATGTCCACAGTTGTCTTATATTTTCAAATCCTTCACTTGATCGGATTTTGCGTTTTGATACTCAAGGTTTTAACGTGTCATACTTTGAATATGAAAATGTTTATATTTGATAATATAATTATATTTTGAAATTAGAATAATTAAATTATATATACATAATTCTATTCTATTCTATTATATTACATTACATTGTACATATTATGCAATTGTTATATATCTATATTTTATATATAAATATAATTTCCTGTTAAGCTGCATATTTGAAAACATAAATATTTACAAAAGTGGAAACACAAAATGTAAAAACTTTGGAACTGTACAGATTTACCAAAGGACAGATATACTAAAAATTATATACCTAATTTTTCTGCTCCAACATCTTTCGATTTAACCAACAATTACAGTAGCTCGCAAATATGAAGCAATCTGAGGCATGTAATCAGCGTAGTTTGTCGAAAAGAAAAAATAAATAAATTCAACCGTTTCGAGCGAAAAAATTCTGCAGGAACACGTTATACGTTGTATCATTAAAAACGATAAAATCAATAAATCATTACACTTGCGGTCTCTGACGCAGAATTTCGCTACAAAATCTGACCAGCTCAAATTCCACGAATGAAAACTGTGTTTAACGACGCGTTGCTGTAGCACGAGTCTTTTATACCTGTGATTACAAAGAGCAATCGATTTACCGTATAACGCAGTAAAATCGGTAGGTATCGATCGAGCTATGTTATTGACTGATCGAACGGTCAGTAGGAAATTTACGGAGACAAAGAAATCATATACGGGCAACATTAAGCGCCATTTTCTACCTGACCTCTTAAGAATTTTACGTAGTTTATTGAGCACAAAGTAATTTATTTCTTGGAAGAAATTATATAGTGTCGATTTACTCCCATTTATTGCGAAGACTTTTGGATATTCAGGTGATAAATAGTAATTAATATTTTTTTTCGATGTTTACACTGAAATTTGACGTTCGAATTTTTAAACGGCAGTTCGAAATGTTGCACAATTTACGATTGTGTTTGTTGTAGAAAACAAAAATGAAAAATTAAAATTTAATCAAAGTTTGAATCAATAATGACTCTTCTCCTACATTTCAGGATAATATCAAAAGATAAAAATGTAAAATAATTATGTTTCACTTAATTACAATAGCGATATTGTTTTATAAAATACAATTTCTTTACGACACGAATTTTAAACGCTAACCGAACAATAAAAATTTCTTCAACGTTTAATTAACTCTGTGACGATGATAGAAGTTTTCAAAATATTTTAAAGGAGACAGTAACTGCTCGAGTAATTTTTACCACTGTAATTTTATCACTTTAACATTAGCATTAACGAGTTAATTAAACAGGTCAATTAAATTTTTTATATTTTTCACTGAACTAAATTGATACACATAATTAACTCGTGCGTGGATAGAATCGTTAAAAGTATTTCAAAAGAGACAACGGTTCGAGCAATCCTTACCGGTTTACCTAGTGTAACTAGAACAGGTAATTTATAATGTGCACGCTAAGCGTTTAAATAATTCAGTTTCGTGCGAAGAAACGCGTGGGTCATTGTAGGTCTTAATAAAAGCTCGTGTTACCTTTCGTCCTGCCTTGTTATTATGGAGGTTCATCAGGCTTCTCGCGTCACCCTCCACCTCCCTCGCGTCCAGAAACCTACGCGCGAACCTAACATTAAATTATAATATTAAAATCCATACGCGTCTAACAACTGCCGTGACGCACAGTTACCTCAATGGAGGCTTTACACGCACGTGCCACGCGTAAAAAGGAAACGGAACACGAATTCATTATGGATTGCGTTTAATGATCTCACCTCATACCGTAGGTAACATCTGCGCTACAACCACCCCATTCCCAGCCGTTCGGTGGCAATTCCTTTCTCGTTCTGCAACAAAAGTATTTCGTGTTAACGAGGGGATGATAAACTGGATATTTCAGTTTTTTTTACTTCGAACTTTACGATTTTCCTTAGCTCTCAATACTCTTATTCTGTATTTTCTTGTTTTCACGTTTTCGAGTTTTTCAGCTGTGTGTTTTTTTTTGTTATCACATTTTCAAACCTTAAAAATCCAAATTCCCGGGTCTTTCAAATTTATAAATTTTGAAAATGTCATACTTTAGTCTTCTGATTTGTGAATATTCAAACTTTCTGATTTTCACATTTTCAAAATTGCAAAATATGATACATCTCGTTTCTCGAATTTATGAATATACAAGTTTCAGAAATGTGCAACTAGGAAATTTGCTAGTTTCAACATTTTTAAATTTCCAAATTTATAAATTTCCACATTCCCATCATCTCAAATTCATCATTCTGAAATTTCGAAACTTTCGAATTCTTATTGCTAATTTCGATATTTTTCAAATGTTCATATTCTCAAGTTGAAAAGTTTCGAATAGAAATTCTGAAATCCCAATATTCTAAAATTTTCTAGTTTCAATATTTTCAAACTTACAAAATTCCAAATTCCTTGCTTTTCAAATATCGAAATCTGTAATTTTCAAACTTTCGGATTGCAAAAGATCGACATTTTTTAATGTAAAAATAAATTAATTTAAAAATATAATTTATTAAGATGTGCTTCCTAAAGCACAATTCTCCACGTTCTTAATTTACCAAATTGCCTAAACGCTCAATTTGAAATTCCCAAATTAACCTTAAAGGCTTCGAGTATTGATGCAAAATAATGACAGCATGCATAAAAATTAAATATCGATCGATTATCGTCTTAACATCCCTCCGGTCTGTTAAATATTCATAGTATGAATATTTTAATAATATTTCATGCAAGACCTCTTCCGATTACTTATTAAGATAATTATTTCCATCAACGCTTTTTGTGTAACCTAGCCGGCGCAATTTAAATGAAACATTTTTTACCTCATATATTGCAATTTTAATGGAATTTTTCGCGGTCTAAATACCGCAATTTAATATTTTTATGGTGCTTCTTAAACCGCACTGATTTTGTGGAAATCGTGTACTGCGGTAAAGAAAAACACCGGTATGCACACAATTTCCTCGCTCTAAATGAATTCATCCAGCAAAAAGTCAAACCCCATTGAGATTCCATCTAACTTAGGTTTTATCACAGAAATTAACATGGAATCTCAACCACGTTGCTACTTCTGCGTTTCTACCACTTTTTCTTATTCTCTGCCATTTTTCTCCCATTTATCAACATTCTACTGACTATTACCTCCGCTTCAGTGATTGAAATTTTACTTTAGAACGTTGTAATAAATCTTACGGAACTCTAAATACATTTATACTCGAACTTTTTGTTGAATAATAATTTCCTTCATTACAAGAAGTTCGTAATAGTTTTCTTAACTATGGGAAGCATATATTTTTATAACTTTCCATCCACAAATCGGTTGAAATTTTTTGCTACATAAATCTTCCATTACTTTTTTTTACGGTTTTGCTGTTTTGGTCAAGGTTTGATGATTAACTGATTACATAATTAATTTATAATTAATTAATTATAATCAATTAATTATGTAATACATTAATTAATACATATCTGGTTTATTAAATAATAGTTAATCAATACATCACTTGATCAACTCATATCAACCAATTGATGATCAATTAATAATCAATTAATACGTGAAGTATTATTATATGTTTATCAATTATATATTATTAATATATTGGATATTAATCAATTAGTAATTACGAACAGATAATTTCTAAAGATTTCCAATTTCGTATGACAAGCAAAATTTTCTATTAATCCAATTTTGTTTTGTCAAGAAGTGGTCATTTTTATCAACCATCGATGATCTAATAATTATCAATATTTAAAGATTAACTAACTACTGAAGTTCGGTGATTTGTCCTCATCGAGAAATGTTCATATTTATCAATCAGTGACGATCAAGTAATTACTGATATCTAATGATTGACTAACTATAAAAAATTTCGAATTTCGAATTTCGTTCGTTTAAAAGTATTTTTACCGAATACGATTAACTCCTTCCCGTGCTTTGACGACTCTGACTCGTGACGCAATCACAGCTCAAATGTAACAAACTTTCGTCAAATTTGGAATACTCCTCAACTTGAAGTTTAGATCCGACTATAATTCGTGTAGTCAAAGATCGTTGAATATAAAATACTCACATCATTTAAATTTCCTTTGTTCGTTTTAATATTATAGCTAGGAATAGTTAGTCCTGCCTGACGCATCTGACAAATAAATGGCACGGGAAGGAGTTAAATTTCGCCCAGAAATGGTCGCATTGGTCAACCACCGATTTGATGATAAGCATTGGTTATCATTGAGCATTGGTTAACGACTAAGTAATTACTAAGTATTAGCACTTTCTTGCGACGGAAAAAAATCATGAACGACCTTCGATCACATTGCGCGAACGGTAAGTGGAATTTAACAGGCAATAACAAAATACGAAAGCAAAAGGGATTGCTGCTTACCTTATGGTGGGTTCGCAACCGCAAGCTGTGATGTTGCCCCTGCTGCAAGCTGCGGTCACGGCGTACGTTACACCCGCTGAACTTATTGCGTACGTGAAAGCTGCTTCCCTGCTTCCTGAAATAGATCAGTGAGAAATTTCCTGTTAGTTCTACCATCGGAGCAGGTCTGTCCAGTTCGTGCGGTAGGTAGGGAACGTGTATAGGGATTTCAGGCTATGGGAAACGAGATGCAACCGTGCGACAAACAGGGTTATGATATATCTACATAACTATACCAGCCATTGTTACGGACAAAAGAACCTTCGTCGAAAAGGATCTGTCCATTGATAGTACTTCACCGTTCACCTGGACTACTCTTTTATTACTCGAATCTTTTCTACGCGTCAGAACGCAAGCTAATGTCATTTAGTATTTTAGTTTATTGCATTCGATGCATCGAGCAGGTCGCTGGCTTCAGATGTTACTAATTACAACATTTTGTCGGTGTGCTTATGTTGTAGAGTCTGTCTTATTTCGCTGAGATCAATGGTTAATATTTTTCACTGTATTTTTCATTTAATAATAAGTGTATATAGAAAGTCGAGAATTTTAATTGTAGGTTCA
The DNA here is from genome assembly GCA_947623535.1 of Coelioxys conoideus. Lineage (NCBI taxonomy): Eukaryota > Metazoa > Arthropoda > Insecta > Hymenoptera > Megachilidae > Coelioxys > Coelioxys conoideus. Next base: position 7,091,373 of record OX392452.1, read on the forward strand.
TATTATGAAGTAATATATTTAAAGGAAAAGAATATATCTAATAATTTAGAGGAATACATTTATGAAGGAATTACTTATGAAGGAAATAATACATTCCCTTAATATATTTACACATATACGTTTATTGAATAACATAATTCGCTTATGATTTCTTTCAAATGTAATGGTAATTTGTGAATGTTTATGTATACCAATGGTTCATCTTTCTTTTTAATATCCAAATATTAAATATTTCCAAAAACCACAGCACCTTAACCGATCATAGTTTCTCAAACTATCACTCTGTCTTAACAGTTCCTTAGACTTCGTATATTTTCCTAAAAATACCTTTTTGACGATTCGCATCTAAAATCCCCTCGTCTCCTGCAGTTTTGACGTATATTAATCTGGATGCGAGCTCGCTGGAGGCACATTTTAATCCTCGCCACGCGATCCGATCTACTTCATTTCGTCGACAAGCATGATACATCAAGCGTGCAAACCCACACTGTCCCCTAGCGTTTCCGTCACGCTAATTTACAGCTATCCGACACACGTACGGCCGCGTAAAGCGCGACCACAATTAATTACCCGCGGTGCTCTTTCAGCTCGTTTGCCATGCTGAATGAGTTACCGTCGCGTTCCTTTATTCTCGATTCCTTCATTATTTCTTTTCTCCCGTCGCTTTCTTCCCTGGTCGTTGCAGCACGCTCGACGTTTCAAACACCTACGCGATACTGTCCCGCGTTCGAGTTGATTCGCGTTCGGCTTGGCAGCAGCCATCAACCTCGGCCAACTTTAATTCGAACGTCAGGATATCGCCTGTTATACACCGACGCCTAATTATCGAGTGTAATAAAACTCGAAGAGCCATAAGCCGGCCCCGGAGGCATGCTTACACGCTTTGACAGCGTAATTTTCACGGCCGATCGAATCTTATCGTTGCATTCGATCTTGCTTCATTGGCGTAACTAAACCGTAATAAGTTTGGTCTCCCATCAGAATGCGAAAGGGTTTTGTTAGAACTTGTACGGGAGTTTTTAATGAATCGCGGAATTCTTTGAGTTCAAATTTCTGTGCGTATAATATTCAAATTATGTGTTTTAAGAATTTCCGAATTATGGCATTTTTGAGTCACCAACATAACAAATTCTTAAATGCTTCGAGTTATCTTGTATCTGTGTCCTCAAAATTTCCTATATTTCTCAATTTGCAAGTACTTGCTTTTCCGAACTTTTCGATTTCCCTGAAATCAATCAGTTTGAAAATTCTCAATTTCCAAGATTCGCAAATACTTACATTAAAAAATTCTCATCTTCTAAAATCCTAGAATTGTAAATTATCAAGATTCTCATCTTCCAAAATCCTTAAATTCACAAATCTCAAAGTGTTCAATTTTGAATGTTTTTAAATCCTTAATTTTCCAACCCTCTAAATTTTCGAAGTTCCGAATTTTCCAACTTCGAGATATCAAATTTTCCAAAATTCTAATTTTCAGGAAAAATTGTTATATGTCTTTAACTTTAATTTCCTACGATTCATAATTCCCACATTTTCTCATTTTTATACCTTCTACATTCCAATTTCTCGAATTCATCATTTTTGTACTTTCCACTTCCAAATGCTTGGAATTCACAGTTCTCACATTTCCTAATTCGGAAGCTTTCTGATTTCAAGTTTTGAAATTTTGAAATTTTCGAAGATCTTGCCCGAAACGAGTTGACGCTATTAATAAAAATCCTTGTTACGCCAATGCTTCTACCACGATCTCGTCCATTGCTATATTTCTCGCGATCTTTACTCGTTCTTGGTGGGTGTTTTTTTTTCGATCAATCGATTATCAGCTCGTGGAAATTGATAATTCCCCGGTTATGCGTGGAATGCGTGCTCTGGATAGCTATAAAACGATGTCGATGGCGATTTGATTCGAGCGAGTAGGATTAGTTCTGGTGATTTGAACGAGTGGGTAAGAGCTGTTTAAGTGGAACGATGGATAAGAAATGTTTGAAAAATATGATAAGTATCTTAACGACTTCGTTGTTATTTATTTCTCGTTTCATGAATTATCCGATTATTTAAATTTGTATTCCGTATTTAAAAATGTTTAAATACGGAAATATGTAATTTTTGTCAATTTTCTATATTTTTATATATGAGAATCTGTTAACCACAGGACCTTAAAACCTGAGTACATGAAAATATAAAAATTAAAAAACGTGTGCGTTTGAAAATTGGAAAGAGAATAAACCTGAAGATCTGAAAACTCGAAAAATTCGAAAATTTGAGAATTATCTTCAGAAGATTTGTTGCAACAATTATGCTGGCATCAATTAGGACATAATTACATGGTACGGCTGTAATAAATTTCCGCTTCGTATTTGGCCGAGGCATGCGCACACGTGCACGCGGTTTCGCGAAGTCATTTCACTTGATTTTTGCCCGTGCATCGTGATCGAGCACGATAATTAGCTCGAAAGCCGTGCAGAAGATGCTCGTCTTCTTGTTCACCGGGTCGAAATTGTTCTCAAATAAAAACTGGTAAAATGTCGAGCGGTTCCTTTCGTTCCGCGTTTAATAACGAACACTTTCTTCGCGGTTATTACGCTCCGCCGATCGATTACTCGATGTTACGTTCAATGAAAAAACGTAATTGTCGATTCATGACGGTATTCGACAGAGATCTTCTCTTCTGACTCGAAAATTGTTATGTTCTTTGTGCGAGTTAAATTTCAGGCATGTTTAAGGGAGCGTGCCTAATTGTTGTTGGCGTATTTAGGTCGCTGGTTATGTTTCGTCGTGCATCGAGACGAAACGAGATCGTGTCAAAATTGTTCACATATAGACGCAATTTATTTGCTTGACACTTCGAGTACCGTGTCGACATTTTCTGGGACGTGTATGAATTTTTGTGGACATAGATCTGTCACTTATTTTGCTGGATTCTGTATTGTTTTATATTTGAATTGTACATAATTTTGTCGAACGTATGAAGATTTGTCTGAACAGAAAACATGAAATGCAGGATAGTTTTATTGAAAGTGAAATTATTAATGAAAGAGATTTGCTAAAATTTTACAGCGGTATTCGAGGTGTTAAGAAACTGTATAATTTAATTTTAATTATTTTTAATTTATATGAATCCAAGTTCAATTGAGTAAGGTGAAAGAAAGGGATAACCATGTTTAATTATGTAACGTTTAACTGAAAAGTATAAACAAAAATGTATTATCATGTATAATTATACGAAGTTTTGAATCAGATAAAATGTATTAAATAAAAAGAATTATATTCAGATAAACTCAATTAAATGAAAATAGATTATCGCGTTTAATTACGCGAAGTTCAACCGAGATAAGCAGAAAAGGATTATCATGTTTAATTATATTAAATTTAATTAAATAAGATAAACTTAATGAAGTTAAACGAGATATCAATGTGGGACTATAGTAAGATAAAGTTAATTAAATGGAAAGGGATTATCGTGTTTAATTATGTCAATTTGAATTAAATAATGGACAGGCAAAACAATTATGGCGTTCGCAATGATCTGATTGAGCGCAACATGTGTTTAGCTCTGGAGACTTTAATGCGTGCATAGGATTTCGATGAATATTATGTGATAAATGTAATTTTTTAAATACATATTATTATTTATTCACTGATTTTTAAGTGTTCCAAAGGTCATTGATATTTATTAATTTTTTTAAATCGGGTCTAAAAGTTTATCACATGTTATATTATCTTCTGTTGAATAGAAATTAATCAATAATTTTTTTTTATCTTTTTCTAGGTTTATTTATTGAGGCATACTTGTCAATCTTACAGTGTTTAATAACAAATTTAATATTGACAATTATTTAATATTTGCTTATAGGTAAAATAAATGAATACGCTTAATAGAATACGCTTAAAATCGTTTAATAATTTTAACTAATGGTAATTTCAAAGGGATAAATGTTTGTTTCTGATAAACTTGTATTTTGAAAACATTGAGAATATGAAAGTTGAGGCTTTTGGAAGTATGAACATTCGTGAATTTGCAAATTTGGGTTGTTGGGAAATTCAAGAATTTAGAGATTCGCAAATTTCGAATGATGCTTGTAGAAATTTCAGTGTCAACCATATATGGGCGACATGGCGATCATAGAGTTAATTAAATCATTCTGCCGGTCGGATTTTACCTGTTCGCGTGAAAATGACGTGCGAACTCCGGTCGTGATACGCGAGGAGCTCTTGTTAGATAAAGTGCATCGCGTGCAGCTGCCTACACGCGCGCGATGCAACCGTTTGGTGTTCTTATTGTCAAGGAGCGGTTCCTTCGAACCGGGACGGGTCTTTCTCGTCCCTCTTTCGGTCCAAAGAGAAGGAAAGCGATGGCGTTTCACGGCGGGCGCCATGATATCGCGTTCGCGGTTTATAACGCGCTCGAGATCCGTATCTCCTCGCGATCGGCCCGCTGATTTATAAGACGCCAACCAACAGATCGGTATCTGCTCGTTCCCGCGTGTCCCGAACCGTCCAATTTATGTAGCACGCGACATCGGGAACACTCCCGATGACCATTCTCATTTTGTTCACGGCGCTTCGTTAAAACTAGCACGGCAATTACGCGGTTTAACACGTTCACTGCCACACGGAACCGATCGAAATTGAGTTACGTAGATTGAGAGATTTGGGGTCTGAGGGTTTAGAAATTGGGGAGTTTGAGTATTGAGCAATTTGAAAATTGGGAAATTTGGGAATTGGAGACTGTGGAAATTGGGGATTCGGGAAATTTAGGAACTGGGGGATTTGAGTATATGGAAATTTGTGAACTGTGGGAGTTGAGTGTATGGAAATTTAGGAACTGGGGGATTTGAGTATATGGAAACTTGGGAACTGGGGAATTTGGAAATTAGGGGATTGGGAAATTTAGGAATTGGGAGATTGGGAGATTTGCGAATATGTAAATTTGGGAACTGGGGAATCGAGAAATTTGGGAAGTGGAAGATTGGGGGATTTGAGAATATGGAAATTTGGGAACTGGGGAATTTGGAAATTTGTTCAATTACTGATTGAAATATATTTGTTTAGAAATTTTAGGGTCTAAGAATTTGGGGAACTTTGGAATTTGGGATGTGAAGATATAACAATTTAAGAATTTGAGAGTCTAAAATTAGTGTAAAAGATTTACTGATTTAAATATTAGGTTTTCCCATAAATTCCTTCCTTGTTTAATGGAAATGTATACACAATATTTATTTTTTAAGATTTGTTGCATTAAATACAAGGTGTTCAACTGCATCGCCGTTTTTCATCCCTCAGCAAATATCATTTACTCCTTGATTACATACAAAATATTCCTCGAAGCGCGTTTTTATATTACAACAAAAAGGGAAGAAACTTATATATTTGTTCCTGTCAATTGTACAAACGTCAGTGCCCCTTATAAAATCAAGAAAAACCGAATAAAGTCAATAAATCCGGAAAATTAGTCAAGAAAATGAGCATTATCGATGTCGTAACGTCGTTTCTTGTACGAGAGATCATTCGCGCGATCGATGGGTTCGATTTATCGATCGGCAGCTTGTTTTCCCGCCGGTGAACAGACGATCGTGTGCACGGATACGACGGTGGACAGTTAGGCGAGCAGATCGGTCACGGGACTGATGAATTTATGCGGAACGTTTATGTCAAAGGACGGCAACGCGTACATCTATTTAATGTCGGAAGACCGCAACGGGGAAATTTATCGTTTCGTCGGCGGCCGCTCAATGGGTGGAGGAAATGGTGGTGGCCTTTCCATAAATTCATTTCAGCTGTAAATTGTGAACGCGCTAAATGAGCTACGCTCCCATATTTGGACGCCACTCGTGGCGATCGCGGAGACCTCACTCTATTCGTGCATATTGTTATGTAACGTGTATTGTGGAACGGTGTGTACTAACAGGTGGTTGAATTTCACTCGAAGCTTCTTCATTGTGAGCTTCGTGTTAAACGACATCGATTTTGAGGGAACAAATATAGCTGGTTATAGAGAAATGAAATTTTAGCTGGTTTAGTATCAGCAAGAAAAATTTTTTTACAATATTTATTTAACTATAATGTTCTTTTAAGTTGAACAAATTAATGAAAGTAAAAGGAGCACTCTATATTTTTAAATTCATCTAATACTCTACATATATGTGAATATACATATATGTATACATATGTGCATATATGTATGTTGTTGTAGTTCATCATACAAATTCCCAAATTGATACAATAACCTACATCGTATGCATATATGTATGTACTTGAAATTGACGAGATCAATTTTCAAACTGATCTGACACTTTTCACATGTGTGCATATATACATATATGTAGTTTTAGTTTATTTGAAAACTGATCTGATATTCTACATATGTGTGATCAAAGTGAACTGGATCTGAATTTTGTTCGATCACATTCATTAACATTATGAATGCAGTTCACGAATATTTTTTTAAATTTAATGAAATGGACGGATATAATGAAATTGATGAACGAATTGAAATAATGAAATTAATATATAATAATTACTAAAATATAATTGATATAATTAATTTAATAAATGAATTGATCGATAGAACAGAAACGAGCGAAAAGTTCAATTTTTTTTAGAATTGCCACTTGCATTAATTTTGTAAATACCAGAACATATAGCACGTGTGTGCATTTGTGCATATGTGAGCCCTTGTACGTTCATATATAAAACGTCCACATGCATGTATATAGTATGGAAAGTGTGCGTATAATACACGTACTATATGTGTACACATGTATACGTAGATCATCAGATGAACGTGAAAATTTAGAAGGGTCCATTAAATTTGTTAAATTGTGTGTCTGAAACTTGAATAGGCATATCACTTAAGTGAAACGATTGTGATGTTAAGTGTCTTTAAATGAACACATAACTAAACGTATAAATGGCATGTCGCGGCAATAAAGCAACGTTGTAAAACCCGAAAAGGATAGGTTCGATCCGAGTTTCGCGATCAATTCTAAGACACAGCCGTCTTTTAATTTATATCATCGGGTTTTAAGTGACTCGCGTAATGGTCGCAGGAAATTTACAAGCGGCAGCATCCAACTCGTGGGCGATTGTTTACGATGATTGAGGGCCACGAATTTCATAACGAACTTCGTTTCGTCACGGAGTCGAATGGTCGATTATTAACGCGATGAGTATGCAAACAAGAATACGTATTTTCGTTTCTTAATTGACCGTTACTCGGTCATGTTCATAGTCGCAGTCATATTCATTTAATGAAATCGGTTCAAATAAAGGAAGAAGATATGTTTTGGGAGCGATCGATATATTTCTATGTAATAATGTTATTGGAGAGGTTGGCAGTCCTTTTTTGATATTTTAAACAATTTCATGTTTCTAAATGCAGGATTGACAAATCACTGGAAAATTTGCATATTTTCAAATTACCGATACTAGTAAATGTCCAAGTTTTGGGATTTTTAAATTCGTAAATTTCGGAATTTTCAAATTTCGAAATGTCTACATTCCCAATTCCAGAAATCATCTCTTTTCAAGTTTTTCAATTCTTTATAATTCAAATTTCTGTGTCTTCGAATTTCCAAATTTCCAAATTTAAAATTTTTCATGTTTCTATGTCTCCGAATATCTAATTTTCTCAATTTTAAATTCCTCAAAATAATATGATTCCAAATCTTCAAATTTTCAAATCTCTTATCCCCACATTCCTATTTCCCGAAATTTCTACACCCTCAAATTTGGATGTTCTTAAATTTCTATGTTTTTAAATTTGCGTCTCTCTAAATTTCCAAACCGTCAAATTTGGATTTCTAAAAATTTCTAAATTCCCATACTTGCTCATCCCCGAGTCTCCAAATTCCAAAATCCTCATTTCCAATCTCAGTTTTTGAAGAAACATAAATTCAACTGTACTTTCTGCAACGTGTAAAAACCCTTGAGTCCCCGATAGATCTCTCGGTATTTCATAACGCAACAGACGGCAAAGATTCGCAATGTAAGATCGGTCTAAGTGTATCGCAGATAAATTAGGTCTGAAAAAGAGGGACGATGCTGTCTTCCGGTTGGAGAAACTTCGCGATTACCAAGTACCATAAACGCGAAGGATAATGTACCGACGCTTGCGAAACAACGGTAAATCATCGATCAAGTCGGTGCAAGCGTGATTTAAGCCGCGAATGTGGATCGGTTAACGTGTGAAAGTAGATCCATTTGCCAGCTCGAATGTGAAGCCCTTCCGGCGGAAACACTAGTTTCTAAATGTAGTGATCACATAGAAATCGATGTTGAACACGAATGGAGAAATGTAAGGAAGATTTAACGACACCACTTCCTGTTCCTCTCTTTTCAAGCGCGAGTGAATAGGTCGTTAAGAATGATAGATCGTTAACATTCAGAAACTTCTGTGGTTCGCAATGGATAACCGCTTTGGGAGAAATTTTGAATAACTTGGAAAACGTAATTTATGTCGAAATTTGTACAATTGTTTTTTACTAATATTCGTAAAACTGTGTTTAAACGATAGGATTGGTATTATGTCATGTATTTACAATTTTAAATACAACAAGACTTAGAATAATTTTATTTATTGTATTAGTATTAATTTTATTTTCATTTCAGCTAGTATTTAATTGAATTTTAATTTAATTTTCATTTAATATTTACTGTATTTTGATGTAATTTTGATATAACTTTGTTTTCACTTTAGTTTAATATAAATCCAACTTCACTTTAATTTAATCAACAGGAACCAGAAAATATTAGGAATCAATTTGACTCCCATCTCATTTTAATTTAATTTAGGTTTAATTTTAATTTAACTACAAATTTTAATAGGATAATTTACCAAATATGCACAGATCTCTAAAGTGACCAATTTTTTTAAAACACTACGATCCTACGTGAAAATTCGTTGAAATTCACAAGAAGCATGGTATAAACAATAAAATAAGCGGAAACAACAGTGATTGAATCAACTATAATCAACTTAAGTCAGTACATTGATACAGTTACGAAAAAACGATGGTCAATAAGATATATCGACTGCGATTTTGATTAAACATTTTTTTTCATAAATATTCAATATCGCGCTATGAAACTGATATTCATAAAATCTTCAGGCATTGAAATCTCGCGTTAACGACCAAATAAAAGCAAATTAAGCAAAAGTCTCCGTACCGTTAGTATAAACAGGTTGTTTATAAGCGGACACATTGTAACATATCCACTCGATAATACGAACATTTACTTTAAATATCATCGTTATGAATCAGTCGCGGAACGATCGTGTACGTTCTGGGTGTCGCGAGGGTTGTCCGTGGGGATCGAGCGATCGCCAGCTAATTAGCTGTCGGCTAATTAGCCGTGGCGCGATATACGAGCGATTCGAGACGCCCGTGGCGGTAAAACTGGAACGAAACGTTCCTGACAAGCGCTAAATCTCGCGTCGTGCATCCTCCGGGAACGTGACGTTGATAGCAGGATTTCAAAAGGACGATGCGTCACACTTCCACCTACAACAACATTGTCCGTGGCTGTTGCGGGACGTTATTATTATGCCCTCGCGATTTTATGCCCGGCGAGCGATCTTATTAAAGGTAACGAGCACGATCGTATCGCGGCGCTGCGATAAAATATACCCTGGCCGATCCCCTCCAGCCTGAGGTGGACAAAAATCGAAAAAGGAATGTCTAGTTCAGACCCCGTTATCGAGATCGAGATCAACATCGAGATGATGTTCCCTAGGTGATTCAATTTGTCTCCGGTATAGTTTTTATTGAACTTTACTTCCCTACGGTAATAAATCGTTCCACATGATGTTCGCTAGGTGATACAATTTGTGATGTAGTTCTTAGTGAACTTTATTTCCCTATGTGACGGAATTACATCGATCCAGATGATGTTCGCTAGGTGAGACAATTTGTCCACGGTTATAGTTTTTATTGATCTTTATTTCCTCATGTGACGAAAATACATCGATCCAGGTGATGTCCTCTAGGTAATACAATTTGTCTCCTGTATAGTTTTTATTGATCTTTATTTCCCTATGTGACGAAAATACATCGATCCAGATGATGTTCGCTAGATGATGCAATTTGTGCCCTGTAAAGTTTTTATTGCACTCTATTTCCCCATGTGACGGAAATAAACCGATCAAGATGATGTTCGCTAGGTTATACAGTTTGTTAGTGATATAGTTCTTATTGAACTTTACTTTCCTTTCTGGAGGGAAATTGTTGTAGGTCTGCAGCATATTTTGAAGTTTTAGTAAGTTATGATACAGGTTTAGCCAAACACATATCCAACTTCTCTGACTTGAAACGTTAAACGTGTTTGGGACGGACCCATAGATCGATCATGTGATCGAGACAGAATTTAGACATTTTCAGATCTACACGGGAATCAAAACGTTAACTATCTGTATTTATTACCTTGATCTTATTTAAGAAATATATTACGTGTAGTATGAAAACAAATTTTCTACATTGTTATTTTAGACTATATATTTCAATTTGATGTGAATTTAAGTCTAATTAAATTTCAATTTTAATTCAATTTCAACTTCAATTTTGATGTAACTGCAACTTAATTTAACTTATATTTAATCCAAACTTCAATCCAATTTCAGTTTAATTTTAATCTGATTCAGTTTTTAGTTAAATTCGATTTAATTTAGTTTAAGTTTGACTTTAAAATAACTGCAGGCTTTAGTCAAATAATTTACTAAAGTCATATTAATACAGCTGTAAACTTCATGTAAAAAGTTCGCAATCCACGTGAATTTGTTCAGATCCACCAATTAACAGCAAGATACAAGGAAAACATGAATTTTCGTTTATTGTCTTCAAAGTATCATGATGGATAAAGTAGACGTTAAATCCGAACGTGGTCCGCGTTGCAGTTCGATAAGTTCAAATCTAATCCGACAAGAGGCAGAAACGGGACACGAAATCCCTTTTAGCCCTCGACTTTCCACAATTTTGAGTCACTTGATAATGTTCTCCATAAACCGGTCTAGTAATCCAATACTATGCCGTTTGGTTAGCCTTTTCTCGGATCGCGTTCGATACTCTCGACGAAATTCAATATTCCGTGTAATCGATAGACGTCTGCACAATTTACATTAGCAGCGTATCAGAATCTAGCGATTTCAATGATTAGCTGAAAAGCGGTTTTTCATTGGGGGTTGCTCAATCGACGACAGCCACGGTAAGATAAAGTGGTACTCCACTTCATTAAACTGCACTTAAGTGTCGTAACGGTGGGAAGGTATGCATTTGAATAGATAACATCGTGTTGACATCTGTATAATGACCTTTGCAAAATGTCAGCATAATGCGAGGCCCTCACATGTGTTCCCTCATGCGTGTACCATTGCCTCGAAGAAGGTCTTGAACGTGTTTTTGTTTTAATGATATTTCACCCGTTCATTATCAGATGGTAACGTATCAAGACACGTACACGTTACGAACTATCACGACACGTGAGATCACGAAGTTTCACGTGACGTTAAGCTAGCTGGATGGTTGAATATCATGTACCTATATTTATTCTGATAAGTGATAACGCGTGAGTTATCTCATTCGTTGGTCATTTGTTTCTACCTCAATATTATGCTCCTGGATTCATATATAGATATTCATGTATAGATATGTTTGTGTATATTCAGATTTCTCTATTTTTAGTATCTGTGCTTTGAAATCTTTGTATCTCAGATCTCTATATCTTGAGATGGCTATATATTCTGATATTCGTATTCTTGAAATCAATGTATTTTTAGATTGTTGTGTAATGCGATAAATTTATATTTTGATTCCATACAACTCGGATTTCTATATTTTGAAATCTTTGTGTCGGTAAATTCGTATGTGTCTTAATTTTCGTACACCCTGAAACCTACAATTATTGTACCCCAAAATTATTGTATTCCAAAATTGATGTATCCAAAAATTGTTATATCTTAAAATTGCTATATTCAAAAATTGTCATATCCTAAGATTATTATATTCCAAAATTGATGTATCCCTACATTGTTGTATCTTAAAATTGCTATATTCAAAAATTATTATATTCTGAAATTGTCATATCATAAGATTATTATATTCCAAAATTGTTATATCCCAAAATTATTAAATCCTAAAATTATTATATTCCAAAATTGCTGTATCCGAAAATTATTATAATACATCCCAAAGTTGTAGTTTTCTAAAATAGGTTATATCCCACAATTTCTATATCTCAAAACCTCAGCACCCCGAAATCCTTACATGAAAAAATCTCTGTGTCCCAAAATCTCTAATGTCTCAGTCCATGTTTTGCACCCTCAATCTGAAAAAATCTCTGCACCCCAAGATCTCTATATTCAAAAATCTTTACATCCCAAAATCTCTGCAACCCCTATATATCCTTAGAGTTTTTATATTTCCTTATACATCCACGTGTTTATGTCTCCTTTCCGTTGTTGTAAACAGACGATCACTTACAAACTACCATGTTGCAAGAACTTGTCTCGATAAAGTGCCGGGTGTTGAAAGTTCTCAAGCTCATCGGGCGATAATTCGCGATGCGAAGCAGCCAGGAACTGTTTGATCGCGCGAATTTCTAGTCGTACTTTCTTCAGGTTGTGAGTTTATCGTGGCCAATTCGCGAGAATGTATGTCTCGACGATAAATATTCGCGTTTCACCCACACGCTGTATTCGGCCTCAGAAGAGACGAGCCACTCAACTCGACCCGCGAGAATCGGTTTCAATTCATGGCTGTCCGCGGTCTTGCTCGCAAGGTATCCATTACACGAGTTATACTCTGCGGAAAAGGATTTCGCAGAATCGATTGTAAAGCTCGAACTGTCAACGCACACTTTGCGAATCTGCTCAAGGAGCTGTCCCGCGGGAATTATTCGGTTCGAAGCGAGTCCTTGTTGCAGCTAAAACGATCAGTTTCTTCGGGAAATTTTTACCCGGTGACGGGGGAGACTTTTTCGGTGACATTTGAATGCACTGTTTTACGTGTAGTAATTTTTTGATAAACAAAGGGGAGTTTAACGTAGGGGTTCGGGGTTACTTTAGGGATCATTGAATCATTCTATCATTTTTCGCCATTTTCATATGAGAAGAGGAATATTGTTGGCAAAGATAGGTTAATGTGACACGGAGATTTTGCATAAGAACATTTTTTGTTGTAGAAATTGTTAAACTTTGAATAATACTTACAATTTTTCGAATGAATTTGGTATAAATTTTATACGAATTTAAGGTATGTCATACTTCATTAAAAGTTTGTTAATATTTCGCTTATTTTCTTATTAGCATTAGTTGTACTATATTTGTTGAGCCTGCAGTTTTGCATTTTAGGTATTATTTTTGATACTATTTTATGATACTATTTTGATACAATTTTATAAATAATTTCATGTATAACAAAATTGCTACACCCCTAAATTATTACATTCCAAAATTGTACCCCAAAGTCCTTATATCCCACTATATTTCTATCCCAAAATCCTTATATCGAAATTGCTTTACCCCAAAATTATTATATTCCACGATTGTTATAGCCCAAAGTCATTGTGTCCTAAAATTATTGTATTGCAAAAGTATTATATATCAAACTTGCTATGTCCCAAAATTATTATACCTCAATAAACTAGTGGACCCACGATTTAACGTTGTGTCGATGATGACTGCAGAACATAAATCATCGAACCGTTTCGTGAAACGTAGAAGCGTGGTATCTTGTCGAATGTAACGGGAATAATCGATATTTTCGCCGTACCGTCGTTTATCCGTCGTTGATCGAAAGCCTCTGAAGGGTTCTCGACGAAAGGCCCGCGGGCGTCGTGCGATTGTTAAAAGGGCGAATCTGGCGTGTGGGTGCCGAAAGAAGGAAATAAAAAGAGGAGGCGCATAGACACCGACGGTGGTGAACGAAGAAAGAGAGAAACGGTCGTTGAAACTCGAGGTTATCTCGGTGAACAGGCATGTCCTGCCACCACGCAGCAATGTTTCCGTCTTGTACTCTCTCGTGTCCGACAAGATCTTTATTTCGCTGTGAGAAAAATTTATCTTCGCGCACCAACACCTGGCATCACCTCCCGCGATGGCTCCTCCACATACAGGGTGTCGAAAACTACCATTCGATGTTCATAAATCTCGCTGGACACGCTAAACACCTATTTGTTCCTTGCAGACGAATTGAAAAATCTTGAAATTTGACGATTTTATAATTTCGGGACCTGCGGATGCAGAAATCTTGGGATTATGTAGAGATTCTAGGGTTTAATGTTTGAGATTCGAGTATCTGGGAATTTGGACACGTAGTAATTGAGGGAACTTAAGATTTGGTGATGTAGAGGTATAGATTTAGAGATTTGAGGGTCTAAGAATTTAGCTACCTAGGAATTGAGAAAACACGTGATGTAGGGATGCAGAATTATGCGAATTTAAAAATTTGAAAGTCTAAGAATTTGGGAAAGTTGGGGTTTGAAGATGTAGAGTCTTGAGAATTTAGGGATTTGAGAGTCTGATTAGTTGAGAAACTCGGGATTTGGAAATGTAAAGTTATTAGAATTTAGGCATTTGAGGGTTTATGAATTTGGGAAACTTGGGATTTGAGGATGTAGTGTTATTGGTGTTTAGGGATTTGAGGGTGTAAGAATTTAAAATATTCGGAATTTGAGGATGTAGGGATATGGAGAATAGATTTTAAATAAAAAATGAGTATATAAGGATTATATAGGACTAGATTAAGTAGAGACCTCGATGGTGTAGAATAATAGAAAAGGGATTATGTCTAGAAATTGACAGTCCCATGAATTTGAAGAACTTGTGATTTGGGGACTCCCAATAGACTGGGCTGTAAGTATGTACAGTCTAATTTAAATACAGGGGTTAGCGCTTTCACTCTAGCGTGAATAGCATAACCAACGATAATATATATTCTATGACAATATAAATATTGTAATAGAATTATATCATGATTATAAGTGCATTGGTTATCTTGAACACCCTGTACACCTTTCTTTCGTTCGCTCGTCTGCCATCAGAGGTTGAAAGTTCACTCGCAGCCTCATCCACAAGGGGGTTCGCAAGCTCGCGACGTTTGTCACTGATCAGTCGACCGACACCCACGTGGCCAAATCGATAGTGGATCCATTGAATCGCAAGCAACACCTTAACGAACGGGCTTGTGTTCCTCGTGTTGATTTGTGTCCACTTGTATGTCGTCATTCTTCTTCGGCGAAGCGTTTTCGACATTTCATTCGCCACATTTTCTTCTTGGCTCGTTTACTCTTTCGAATGATCGATCTTGAGTGATTGTTGCATGGGACTGTTTGCCTTTTGCAGCTGATTTTGCGTTGATTTTAGTTAATTAATCAAACAAGAACTGCTTTCGATTTCGTTCTTTTTTTGTGACGTGAACGATGCCGATTATTAGCACTGACACTACCTAATCGATCAAATCTCCACCTACTCAGGTCTCTCGGGTATATGTTAGGTGATGCTGCAATATTTATTTATTTGTTTGTCTACTTCATTTTCAGTTTTGAAGTAAGCATGAACTTCTAGTGTTAAATGTAATAAATTTTTATATCAATGCTATTTTTCTGTATAACGTATCATTAACAATTTTCGATATTTCTCAAAATATATAAAAAAATAATCAATATACCGATAGGAAATTGCTTCGAGGGACCTCTTTTACTCGACATAAATTTCCAGCGAAGCTAGTTGGCTTTCTGTAACGAAATGTCGTTTCATATGTCGTTTGTCCGAATGTCTCTTCCCGATCATCGTATAATTGTATTCTCGATTCTTCTCCCGAGGGCAATCGCTCACGGTCGCTCTCACTTAACACATGTAGCCCCCATTCATATGTAAATACGCAGTGTCTTTCATCGGTCGTTAAATCTCGAATTAATGTACGAGTTTGATTCACAAGTATCCGGCAGCGACTCGTTAAACCCGATGCATATTAATGGCCTACCGTTTCGATACGCGTTAATGCGTGATGCAAACAGATACGCGCGAATCAGAGTAATAAACGCGATGAGAAATGGCGGACAGGGTTCTCGTATACGAGAGACACGGGTACATTTACCGAATGAGAAACGTAATATCAATAACGACAAGCTGTTATATATCTTTCGCGATCGTTATTCTCGTTGCGCTATCGACCAGTTAGAGTATCGCTTCGTGATCTCATGCTGCATATTCTGGTAGTCGTCCATTTTCATCCTCGATCGAGCATTTTCATCTTTGGATAATGACAGTTATCTGTGTGATGATGCATCCGCGTCGGTGACCAGCGTAACGCATTCGCGGTGATCGACGAGTTTAGTTGACTCTCGTTATATGACCGCTTAGATGACTCTTTATATGTACGCTGGGTGACTGGAAGATTGGAATGTCGCGGAAACGAAAGGTTTGTGAATTTAATCGTTGAGGTATAAGTAAAGGATCGGCGTTATCGAAAATTTTAATAAACGCATGTTGATCATTTTGGGAACTTTTGAACTTTGAATTATGGACACATTTGGATATGTAAATTTTCGGGTTAGGATAATTTGCTAGCTCGATAATTCGACGATTTTACAAATAATCTGATGGTTTTATAATTTGAAAATTGGAAATTCGGCAATTTGATGTATGAACAATTTGAAAAATGGATAGTTTGATAATTGAAAAATTCAGAAATTCGGGAACTTGGTAATTAAGGAATTTGAAAATTCGATAATTTGATATTTGTAAAATTGGGAAATTCGAGAATTTGATATTCGAAAAATTTGAACATTATAATTTGATATTTGAGAAATTTGGAAATTCGACAATTTGATATTTGAAAAATTAAAAAATTCGATAATTTGATGATTGAAAAGTTTGGAAATTCGACAATTTGATATTTGAAAAATTAAAAAATTCGATAATTTGATGATTGAAAAGTTTGGAAATTCGATAGTTTAATAATTAAAAAATTTGAAAATTTGAAAGTCACCAGGTTTCTAAATTTCTGAATTGAAATTAAATAAAATTCTCATCTTGAAAACTGTACGTTGAACATTATACTGTATGAATCATTGATACATAACCCATGCAATTAATCCTTAATAATATATCTTCCGAATAAAAGATTCTAAAGGTATAAGGGTTAGCAATTTTATATTGATATGAAAGTATTTCGAGTCACACAAAAAGAAAGGATATCGGTTTCAAAATGAATGAGAACTTTTATGGTTGCGTGACGTTGTTTGGTAATCGAGGACTGATGGTCTCATTGGTTCAATGAATAGTCATTGTTCAATCATCGTAAATTCCGAACGACAATTGCTTTTGGTACTGTTCGAAACGAAGACCGGTCATCCATAACGAATAACAATCATAATTTATGATGTATTAGTGCTTCGTTAACTGCTGTTCTTATTCCATTTTTTGAATTCCATCAGTAATTCGCTATTTTTAAAACACTTAGTGATCTTGTTGACACTAAAATACTATCGTGTTTAAAAACAGTTAGTGATATTGTTAAGATTAATATATTATTGTTTTATATATGTTGAAATCATTGTTAGATACATTTAAAATTCATCGGGTAATTTTGGAATAACAATTTGGGAATGAGGTATTAAAAATAATATCGAATAATTTTGTTTTATATTAAGACTAATTTTGATATTAATAGAGATATTAAAGAAATAATGATTAATTATGATTCTACTACTTAGAGAATCGCGCATGAAAATATTTTAGAAAAACATTTCTTCAATTCCAAGTACTTAGCCGTATTCTGTCCAATTATTTTCAAATTGAATTTTTCAATCTCCACGTGCGATACTCGCAGTATAATTAATGTGTGGAACCCGATAATAATATCCTGATAACAAAAATGAATTGTCAATTTATTGTTCGGTAAAAATCGGGTGCAAACGCTTTTCAAACGATGGTCGTATAATTAGCACAACGCGTTCTCCAAGTTGCGTAATCAATTAACAAACACGGTGCTCTAATTAACGTATTTATCTGCCTGTCCGCGAGACGCGAACTAAAAACGAGAAAAAAGGCGATGGAGGAAAAATGGCGAACTGGAGGCAGCACAATTAACACCAATCAAAAGTCACGGATCGTCGGGGCTTAACGAAAAACTTGTTCGCCACGTCGTTGTACGAGGGGGGGCCATAAATAATTTTATACTCCCCTAATGAGGACCACCAAAGCGTATAATGAATTCACAATCAACAAGTTTATTCGAGTTTAACGAATTGTAACCTTTCCGCTTCTCATCGCGTTTCGTCCTCTTCTTGTTTTCGGGGCTGTTATTTCGGCCACGAACGACCCCCTAAAATCCCGAAAAATCTGATAAACAGAAAGTCGACGCGAGAGACGCGCAGCTCGTCGAGTCAGGTTGAACTCGATCCGATAGCGAGACAATTAACCAATTACTGTAATTAAGACACACGCCTCCACTTAGCATTTGTTCGATTCGGGCTCGCTCGTTGAATTTGCATTCGAATCGAATTCGGGCCCGGACTCGGGGTTCCTTTTCTCGGAGTCCCGGTCCCTTAACGATCTGGGAGGTTGAATTGATTTTTCTCTTAACTGATCCACCTCCGTAACAAACGCTGCCTCGAACTTCCTTCACCTTTTATTCGTTTGTTAACCCGGTAACAGGACATGTCGCGTTAACTCGTCACTGTTTAACTGATCGACATCGTGGTAGTCCTTAATGAACTTTTAATTCGATGCACGTATTGTTTAGTGATTAATTGATGATTTTTACGGGGTTACTTAACACACAGACCGATCATCTTTTGTTATCCGTGTTTTTAGAAATTTTGGTACTAGTATCAAATTTTTTGTATTTCGGCAATCGAGAAATTGAAGTGTAAAATAATTTTCAAATAGACAGTTTTGGAAATGGTAAATTTGTATATTAATGGGTTTATAGACGGATAGCTATCGCAATATTTTGAAGCGGCACTGAAATTGTCACACCATGCATTACTGTGCGTCAAAAAGGTGGGACATTTTTAATCCCACCGTGACCCGAAAGAGTTAGATTACGCAAAACAATCCCGTTTCATTATTTAGAATGAACGGAGCGTCGCGTCGCGGTTCGTAAACGATGGCTCGTCAAGCGGTCGCGATAAATTGATTGTACACTGACAATTTCTAATTACGCCACAGGTCACAGAATTCATTTACATTATTATCGAGTTTGCCGGCACGGTTTACGCTCGATGCACGAGCCAGTAATACCACCGTAAATTCTCAGTATATTTCTAACAAATCCCTGGCAGGAGTTGCACTCGTTCACGCTTTGCCACTTCTCGTTCGTTGCTGTTGCAACGAATCGTCGAATCGAATATTTACAAATTGGAATTTAACAAATTAAATATCTGAAAATTAGTATTCGCTGAATCGTAAATTGAGATTGAATAAATTAAACATTTGAAAATTCTAATTTGTCAAATTGCAACATTGAATACTAGACTCAGATATTTCTCAAATATATAAACTCCACATTTTGAAGACGCGCGAATGTAAGAATTTGAGGGCAGTTAATTAGAAAATGTCGGAACGTGGTAATTAGATTTAAATTGGATCGCGCGGGGTGGTAAAATTCCTGGCACCAACCCTGTGTTCAATTAATCATTTCCCTCCCTTGGCACGTAATGACTTAAATCATCTTCTCAATCGGTTATCGTAGATCGTAGATGAATCACGACCTTTTTTAGGTGCACCCAGGCAGGTGTCTGAACCCAGGATTATTAAATAATACAGTTCAACAGGGTCTCGTATACATGGCGTAATACGATTAACCGCATCACCATAGGATCCCGTGTAGCCACGGTGTCGCATCGACGGGGGGTCTCCTAGCATTAGATCCATAATCTATAGTCCAGTCTGGTTTACAGCGTTCGTTATGTTGCTCGAATGATTTATGACATCTTGGGATGCTTTAACTGGCGACGGTGATTACACGGTCACGCGCGAGTCTGCCCATTAAACGTCAGAAACCGACAACGTGTATTACTATCGTCGCTTTCTGTCACGTTCAGGTTTCTAGTTCACTGATTTTATCGGATGGCCCGATAAAACGACGTCGAGACGATCGCGAATATCAACGTAAAACCTGCGTGTGATGGCCAGTGTCCTTTTTCATCGTGATTCAGTCATTTTTTCATTGCTGTGTTACTGAAGAGTCACATCTACGAGCTTCGAGTATTTTACACTTGGAAATTTGGAAACTTGCGAGTCGTAGAGGTTGGACATTCTTTTAATTTGTAACTTAAATTGGTAATTTTTATATTTATGAGTTTTGGAATTTTGGGATTTGGTAATTTAGGAATTTGGGAATTTGGGAATTTGGGAATTTGGGAATTTGGAAATTTTGAGAAATAGAAAATCAAAAATTTATAGATTTGAAAATTTAGAAACCTGAAAGTTAGAGAATTTGGTGATTTGGTATTTTGAAGATGTAGGAGTTTAGGAATATAGAAACGCAGAAAATAGGATATTTAGAAATTAAAAGATTTAGAAATGTAGTAATTTAAAAATGTAGAAACTTAGAAACTTAGAAAATTAGAAATGTAGAAATTTAAGAACATGACAATTTAATTTTAAATACAGAAACATAAAAATTTGAAAATCTCGCACTTTGTGAACTAAAGAAATTCTTTATTTAAAAATTTTGGAAACTAGAAATTTCATACAATACAATACAATAATTTTACACCGTGACAGATTGGTGATTTGGTAACCTGGTAATTTGGCATTTTGGTAATTTCCCAACTTGGAAATTTGCCTACTAAGACTCTGTCTACGCTATCGATTACAAAATTTCCTACCACAATGGTAACTGAAAAGAGGACGATTGGTTTGCAACCACCGTGCGACCTTTTCTTGCATCGAACGCGATACGGATCTGACGATAGCTTCCAATGGAATTCCTTTATCTTCTTTCTGATTCTTTCTTTTTTCTGATCCTCTCTGTACCGTTACGCTGGCCTTCGCCATATCGATCCCCCTTCGATTCCCAGATTACAATATGTCAGCTGAAATGGTCCAGCGTTACCATCTTGCTATAATTCACATAGTTGTATAGGTTACGAATCGACCTTTCGTATAACGACCCGGATGGATCACGACGATATATTTCGTGGATAAATAAAGGGGAACGAGGGTCTTTTGTAACTGCTCATGGAAGTTGAGTACGAGACTTGAGTACGAATTCTAATGATTATTAGTTTATTGCGCCCCTGGTACAATTTAAAGATTTGTAAATTTGGGAGTTTGGGGATTTGCGGATTTGAAAAGTTCAGGATCTGAGCATATGTGGGTTTGGAGATACGAAAATTTGATATGCGAAGGTTTCGAGATTTTAGGATTTTAAGGATTTGTGATATTTGGGGATCTGCGAATTTTGGAGATATGAAAATTTGGGGGTACGAAGACTTGGGAATATGAAGATTTGGGGCATGAGAGTTTATTGATACAAAGGATTTGGGGATGTGAGAATATCAAGATATGGGACTTAGGAAATATGAAGACATAATATTTCAGGGATATGGGAATTGTGAGGATTTTTCTATATGAGACTTCGAGGATATAAGGGTTTTGGAACTTTGGACATATGAGGATTTGGGAATTTTATGATTTCCGTCGATTTGAGGATTAGGGGATTTGCGTACTTGGGTAGTTTTCAGGTAGAAGATTTTAGATAACTATGAGATTTATGAAATTCCAAATTCAGAAATTTGAACATACAAGAATTCAGAAATGTGACACTGTAGAAATTAAAAAATGTGTACATTAAATAATTCCAGATTTTATGAAACTAAAAATCAGACACTCTGTTCACTTAAACATTCCGCATACAACATTTAACCATGCATTTCACTTTCAATCGATTTCGGAACTCGTAAGAATTCACTTGTCAATTAAAAATTTGAGAAACGCAGAAATTTAAAAATTTAGAAATTCGTAGATTACAACATTAAAATTAAATAAATTCGACAAATACAGTACTCGAACTCGTTGCGTGATCAAAGGTCCCAAAGTTGCATAGCAGGTACGATAGCCGGGGCTATTACATAAATCACGTTTGTTCTGATGTCCGACGCAACGGTAACAGTGACAAAAAAAGACGTTTTGTTAGTCGGTGGAACGAGAACATGGCACTTTCCTGAATCATGCTTATCGGTCGTTCGATGAGTGGTTACATCTTAATAAGGAGGCCAGAGAAGAAGAAGCAGCGCGAATTCATCGCCTTGGCTCGGATGTTATTAATGGCCCTGGTCTTGTTAGCGATTTTCGCAGGGGCACTCGGCTGCCACGGGGGAAAAGATACACCAGTGATATATTAATTTATTAACTAGTTTATTTATACGGCTTAAAGAGGCCCCTCTACGAGCACACGGGGCCTCCGGGGCCCGGCGGCCCCTCGGGGATCCGACCGGCCAGAAACCCGGCCATAACTCAATCCGTGGATCTTCCCAGTCCCCGTTGGCAGTTTTCTACGCTAAATCACTATACACCGACGTGTCGATTGCATCTCGACGCTTGCACGTGCCTGGATAACCTGCGTTGTTGCCTTCTCGCCAGATTCGTGGTTAGCTCTTGCGATAATAGTGCCACATAGAACTATCCTTTATGACAGTTTTACTGTGCGGGTTTCGAAAGTGTAATTGTAGACATGATTTTCAGCGGGACGATGCGAGGTATTAACACGTAGAACTACTCTTTGTGACAGTTTTAGTGCGCGTGTTACAAAAGTACTATTGTACGGATGATTTTTAGTGGAGTAATATGTGCTATTAACACAGGCAACTACACTGTATGATAGTTTTAGTGCGCAGGTTTCATAAGTGTAATTGTACAGATCATTTTTAGCGGAGTGAATTATTTGTAGTATTAACACAGAACTACCCTTTATGATGGTTTTAGTAGACAGACTTCAAAAATTCTTCAAAATTCTGCACGCCCTGTTTCCAAGACGATAACTCGAAAAATCACCAGGTTCAGATTTGTCCTCCTTAAAATCCCAAGGCTGAACAACCGATATCGTGAGAGACCCCAACGTGCCCGAAACCAGAAACTGAAACTCGTTCGGCGGACGGTCCCCGTTATCTAAATCCTCAATTAACCGCGGCAATTAATCGAAATTTTGGAAAAAGGGCGAGCCAAAGGGAGAACGCGGGTCCCGGGATTCATAGTAAAAGCATCGTCGAGGATATTTACGAACGGTCGATTATCTCGGCCCCTTCTAAATTCATCCCCGTGGTTATCTAAACGGAGACCGGATCATAATTCACCATCGAGGGAGTATCGACGTCATGGGGTGGGGGGATGGTTGGTCACTGGCTGTGCAGGATACCGGCAATGGTAATTTCCCGTGGCCGGCAATAAATTCTTAGAGCACGATTCACTAAGAGCGGTGGTAACCTGCGTATCGTTCGGTCTAGTTACGTTCGCGAGTCACAGATACGAAAGGATTTACTCGGCGCGGTTTCGCGACGCCGGCGTTCCTACGTTGCTTCGACCTATCGAACAAATTAGCAACGAGATAAGGTCGACAGAGACGAATCGTCTCGAGAGCGATACAATTATCCCGGGTTACTCTCCGCTCGCTGCCTTAACTCCTTCGTGGTAAACATCGAAGATCGAGTAGCCATTTTCTTCTTGCCGGAGACACTCTATTTCAGAGGTCACCGAACTATTCCCAACATTTCAATACGATCTTCAATTTTTATAGACAGTTACATTAATATTTGATATTAATGTTAATATTTGTATGTGTATTTTTTATTATATACAGGAATTGTGTGATTTATACAATACTGCCATTTTCCGCTTGTCGACATATAATGCAGAATTACATTGAAGTTAAAAATGAATTTGAAAAATAAATTAACATACAATGAAACACAAATGAATTCGCATATTGTTTGTTATTTTACAAAAACACGAATCACTGTAGATTGAAAATATGTAAGCAATATCTTTTCAACTATTTTCGATGTGTAATATATCGTGAACAGGTTGTCACATTTTCACGTTACATCAATTTAGTGATCGACTAAAAATTATTTTAAAACCTTAGGATCACCCCAGTCTGCCGAATTAACCTTTAACCTTCGTTTTTATTAAGTACACTCGATAAGAACTCTTCACGTAGCAAAATAAACGAAGAAAACGGGTACAACGAAACAAGTGCTGAATATTAAATTCTGTACTTGACAATCGATAAAGATTGTCTTAAAATATTCGTAGAGATCCTTTTCCTGGAATTACTGTATAATCTCGGCTTTCATCAAACATGAACGATAACGATTTTTTACGTACTAAAATAAATGAAGGAAACTGGTATTGCGATAATACAAGCATCGGACATTAAATTCGGTACACGGTATTGAGTCGATAAAAACGTTTATTTTATTGTTCGATTACAAGAGTTCGCTTTTACACGAATAGATTAATTTTAAGAATCGGGAATAACAATTACGGGGAAACGATATCGAAACGAAATTTGTCTGCCGTTATCGTCCTCGAGCGTAAAGGATGCGCCGTGAACGCTCAAGAACTGGTACAGATACAAGCGGCTTATGTATCCCTCTCAATTTACAGGATACGAGTGTGCACAGCCTCGATTCGAAACGGGAATTGTGTGTGCAAATAACACAGGGAACGCGATACACGAATCTGATTCGAGCAATTGCTGTTATTGCGATTGCGATCGGAGTCATTAGGTTCGATAGAAGAACGGCTGCAGGTGTAACTGCGGTGGTAACTGCACTCTCTGGATAATACGGTTCGATGCTTTGCTCCAGAAACACTGTCCTTTCGATCGTGATTTCGGGAAATGATACGGGAAGAAGGAGAACGCGTGCGAGTTGTTTGTAATGGTTATCGAGTAGGAATTCTTCGGCGGAACTTGCGAAAGCCGTTCATTTGCGAGATTTGTTAAGATCAGTGACATTTCTGAATGCTGGTAAAATGTATAGCGGACTCTGCAGCTGCTAGAACGGATACGTTAACATCGAATGTCGTAGCACAGTTTAGAAACGTAAAGCGCTGAAAATTTCACTCCTGAAACCTGCATACTAAAACCGTCATAAAGGGTAGTTTTGTATGTTAACATTGCAAATAATTCATTCCATTAAAAATCACCGAACCGTTCGAAGATCGAATTACTTAGAGATTCCGGGGACCTTAAAAAAAGCAAAAGAAATAATCATCGTTTCGAGTGTCCCTTGTCTCGCAATCCAGCTTTTAAAGAAGCGATCACTCGTCCCCAACACGCACGCTGTACTCCGAAAAAATTAAAGAAACATCATGCACGCCGAATGTCTCGATCATTAAGAAGCATCCCCCACCCCCTCCAAGAAAAGGACCTCAAACTGCGAATTTAGATACTACGGTCTCCTAATGATCGCGAATCGCATATATTTGGGCACCCACGTGGCACGAGAATTCCATTCGCATGGTATCTCGTTAAATAGGGGGATAAGAAGACGAAGTGGAAGTGGAGGGAATATAATAAAAACGAATGAAAGGAAGAAAACACTTCTCGTTATGCGTGTACCAATATTCTGTCGTTCGCTGGAGTTTCCTCGAACCGGTCGAGTCACTCGTTCGACACGCGAATGTCGAACACGTGTGTTGCCTCGATATCTGATCGATTCAGGCGCGAATTGTCACCTGACGAACATAAACGTGGGATGGCTTCGGTCCAATAATCGTTATATCAAATATTTGTACAGGGAACTGTGGGGTTAAGTTAAGTATCGAACGGATTATATGGAAGTGGAAGTGGAATGGATGAAAGATCGAAATGTGATAGAATTATTGGATGCTCTTATGCGAAGAGTGTGTCGAAGTTGTGTACGTTGTAAAACTGTTTGGAAAAATTTGTGAGGAATTATTTGTCTTATGAAAAATATTTTAAGGAATAGTGTACAATTTTATGGGAGTTTACGAATTCTTATGCAGCGATTTGAATGTTTGAAGGCACTTTATTTATTTAAATTTAAAAATTTTTTTTTTGTTATCAAGTTATTATGTTATTAACTTATCAATTTACCAAATTTTCAAATTCTTTAATTTTCAGATTGTCAAATTGTCACATTGTCAAATTGTCAAATTTTTAAAGTGTCAAAATATCCAATTACAAAATTACCGAATTACCGAATTACCGAATTACCAAATTACCAAATTACCAAATTACTAAATTTCCAAAAATCCACGCACCCAAATCCTTGAAGTAGTCAATTCCCAAATCCCCAAATTTCCACATTTTCCGAACTCCCAATTTCTGAATTATGAAGTCCTCAAATTACCAGATTTCCAAACTATCCAATAACCTAAATACCAAATGACCAAATTACCAAATTTTCAAAAAAATCCAGTGACCCAAATTCTTGAAGTAGTCAATTCCCAAATCTCGAAATTTTCGAATTCTGAAATTTCCAAATCGTCAAATTTTCATTTCATGTTCCTAAATTACCTAATCCCAATATTCCCAAATTTCCAAACATCCAAACTGCAAATAATCGAATTATCAAACTCCCAAACTTTTAAATTTGCAAATTTCCAATATTCCAAATAAATCTCCATATCCCTAAATTCCTACCCTCTCAAGTTTTCAAATTACAATTTTTATTTCTCCAAAACTCCTAAATCTCGTAACCTTGCAAATGCAATACTTCCTCAGCTCCGTAGTTGAAGAGAGTTTCCTCCGTCGTTCCTAAATCGTCTCCGTTCATTTCTTTAGTTCGAAAATACACAAAGATCCAGCTCACAATTTTCTCGGCTATTTGAAGCGTCCTCTTTTCCTTTTTTTTTCGCACTCTTTTCCCTCGATACCGGTTTCCCCGCGCTCATAGTTGGTTGCTCCCTTTACAGCGCGAAGCTGGGTGCATTTCAGTCGCGTAATTTAATCCACGAGCAATGCCGAGCCGCTTGATTACAAGAACTGGGAAATTTTCATAATCTTCTTCATCATCCTTAGCCATGCGCTCGTGCTATCATCTGGATTCTCTGCTCGATTTACCTTTTAATATTAAAAGGACGTGTATAGGTTCTCTTAATAAGTCGGACTCGTTCATTAAGCTGCGGATAGGGGCGAGTTTTTATGAGCTTTAACGCAGCTGACTCTTTCGAATTCTTGTTTCATATCTTGCGTGTATGAAGCATTGAATTCAATTATTTATGTTCGAGTTTAAACTCTTTGTATATGCTTGTTTAAATTCTTTGTATAAATTGCTTTATAAATTTCTTTATCGCTGTATCTGTTTAAATATTTTCAATAAACTTGTTTGAAGTCTTTATCAACTTTTACTGACATAGCGACGCTGATCATGAGTCAACAAAGGGACATGGGGTAACTGTCTCAATAAAGCTAATTATTGTATGCAGATTATGTATAAATTTGTATTTTTGGAACGTTTAAAATATATATTTCGGATCATTGTATTATATGTACAACATGTGATACATATCTTTTTAAACGTGTGAAATCTTTATTTTTTATTGTTGTATCATATGTGAATTATATGTATAATCTATTCATAAGTATGTGCTCAACATATTTTTAGAACCTTTAGAATTGATATTTCGGATTATCATATTATACGTGCATAATATAATCTACACATATGTCATTAACGGATTTTTGAACTTTTGAGTTTTATGTTTCTATTATATTTTATTATACGTGCGTTATTTGACCCACGCATGTAATATGCATATTATTACAACGTTTACAATTTTTATTATTAAAAAGACAATGTTTTGAAAATTTTTCTCGAAAATTAAAATTCCGCATCCTCCGAGTCGTAGTATAGCATATATTGCACTATCAAGCGGTAAATATACTGGTAACTAAAATAAATTACCCGAAAAGAGTTAAAAGGTCGAGAAATTGATAATCTTTTTATTGGTTCGCCAGAAATTGATAAGGTGGAGCCGAATGTTGACTCTCCGTCGTTATCCTCGCGAAGAAAGAGCAACAAAGAGAGGATACGTTGTTCTGACAAGAAAGAGTGTTCTCTTCTTCTTTTTCTTGATTCGCTTCTCGTTTGCACGACGCCGTAGTTTCTTTTCGATCGGCTCGAGCCTGTGAGGTCCGGATTACTTTGTCACGCGTGAAATAAAATTAGCACCTCGCTGGACCGTGTGCACGAGGATTTATTGACTGATAGTGACGATATTATCGTGAGATAAGCTTGAACGAGATATGTCGCAATTTTTGTGCGGTTTCTTGCCTCGATGAAACCCTCGAACACGCAAATCGTTCGATACTGCCCTCTGATAATCTTTCCCTTAATGGATTCGTTTTCTTCGATAACTCGTTGTTCTTGGAACGATCCAGAATCGTGTTTTCGCTCCTTGCGAATATCTTGTTGACAATTACGAAAGGCGTCAGAAGTGCTCTTCAACTTATACATTTTATACATATCAATTTATACGTATTTTAACTTTAAATTTCGATCGTATATTAATTTCTGAATTTTTATTTTTGTGTTGAGAAATAGGTTATCAAGTTACTGTGTTACTTATCAATTTATCAAATTTTCAATAAGTATATTAATTTGAAATTAACGCGATTCCATTCGAGTCCAACTGTTTATTTTATTAAGAATGACAAATCAGCAGTAATATTGAAAAATATCGCAGACAGAGAGATTTTATTTACGAAATGTAGATAAATTGAAGCTATTATTTAATCACTAAAATTTTATTACTTTAAAGATTCTCTCTTTAAAGATGTTCTCTTATTAAGACGATTATTAACCAAATTTAATCTTACTTTGTAAGATTATCTGAAATGTCCAGCGATATATTTAACGCGATCGAACACAATTCCGGATGCCGATCTCGTAATTCCGATATCGTGACGATACCCGTGTTTGCCAAGAGCCTTCAGAAAAATAGTAGACACTGCAACAGTATCGCAAACGATTCGATTATCGGGCTATCGGTATCTGTAACGGTGATATTTCCTCTCGGGGATTATCCGGCATCGAACACGGTTCTATCCGCGGTATCCTGGTGATTTCAATGCCGGCATCGGCATTACAAGTTCAAGCGCGCCCCGTGTTTTCGCTAGACGTGTTAATCGGCCGTTTAATTCGAAAACACGTACTGGTACGTGTACGGATTATATCGAGCGCATAATGTGAGCGTTTTAAGAGCCGGGAAATATCTCGAGCGCGTATATTGCCGCAGTTAGCTCGAACATGCCGAGCGGCCCCGTTAATTTCACTAATTAAGTTAGCGACCGACCGCCCCTTCGTCTTATAAGCGTCATTTATACCTTTTCAACCCTTTTTTTTTCCTCTCCTTTCTCTTCGCGAGCATCAATTTCTTGCCTTCGTGTTTCCATCGAGTCGCGGCTGTTATTTTCGCTTCGTCCTGCCTCGTTTTGCCCTTCTTTCTTTTATCTTTCGAGACCGTTCCTCTTTAAACCCGATACAACGCGTTTGTTTTCCTTCATTTCACGTATCGGAGAACTTTACGACGACAACTTAGCACACGGCT
This sequence comes from Coelioxys conoideus, assembly GCA_947623535.1. Taxonomy (NCBI): domain Eukaryota; kingdom Metazoa; phylum Arthropoda; class Insecta; order Hymenoptera; family Megachilidae; genus Coelioxys; species Coelioxys conoideus. Next base: position 7,120,897 of record OX392452.1, read on the forward strand.
CGTTGCGTTAATATCGCGGCTGTTCTATATCTGTTATTGTATACAGAAAGCGATATCGTATTACTTATTTTATAATACAAAAAAACATGAATCATTCGTTGTGGATCGAACATTTACATAATGTGCATAATCTACAATATTATAAACAGTTTCTTTTTCTACTGTAAAGAACTAATGAGCGCAACAGTCGATGCCCATAGAGCTGATCGATCAATCAACTATGACATGTCGACGTGTAATGCATTTTAAACATCAGGCTATCACATTTTCCTGTCACATTAATGTTCGGACGTTTATAAAATAATATACGTATACGTGAAACGTAGGAAGAACAATTTTAATATTTTGTTGCAATCCCTTTTTGTTTAATAACCTCGCGTATGCAAAACATGCCGAGCCTGTAGTTCAAATGGTTTGTAAGCATCGGTATCTTGTAGAAAGTGTACCAGTATTTGAATATTAATGAGGCGTGAAAATACGACAATATTTTACGGACGAGTATATAGGGATCCCTAGATACCTACATTCATCGACCTATATAGATAATTCTTTACATTTCTGGAATCCTAATTTTCCATATTCTTAGATGCGTAGCATGTTATAATATAAGGTAATAAACAATAATAAAATATAATATGTAGGTTGTCCCATCAATTTCTTCCTTTTTTGATATTAAATGAATATACAATATTTGTTATTTAAGATTAATTTGTTGATTTAATATGAATTGTTCTGTTCTATCATCTTCTCTGATCTCCCATAAAAACTTATTTCTTCTTTCTACAATTATTGATGCTTACTTGCAAAATATTTCGTATCAAAAAAGGAAGAAACTTATGGGACAACCAAATAATACAATGTATGTAATATATAATGTATAACAAAATAGTGTTATATAGTGTAATGTACTATAATATAATATAGTCTCAAAATGATTTGTTCAACTGAATGTTATTACGAGCTGAAGTTTTACCGTATTTTTAATCTAGACGTATTTGTAATCTAGAATGACAGGTTCATCCTTTTGTAAGGCAGGTAATACGATATCAAATGAATTCTTTTTGCGCAAAATAACAACAGCGTGAATAGTACCACGCCGGAATATTAACGTAACTGTATCTTTACCCGGGACAGACAGAATCCATAAGTCGTTAAAAGCTGAATGACGTGAGCTGACAACCGGATGAACCATCAAGTTTTTGCGCGAGAGCCTGCACGTCTGTCATCGATGTACGATCTTCATTTTCTGAGCGATTCAATGAGAGACCAGTTTGTTGAGATGCGCTTTAGTTAATAAAGCACCGTTCAAGATGCTTGTAATTCTGTGGAGTATAATATGTACACTCGGATACACCATAAACCTCCTTCAGATAAATAAGTGTTGTGCAAATTGAAACATTTTTTGATTTTCGGACTTTCGTGTTGCCGTGTTTCTAAAATTTCAAGTTTTTGTATTTGTGAATTAAAAAGTTTGCAAATATTCACGTTGTGTAATTCTGCAATTTGGGTACCTAAATTTATAACTTTTTGAGTTTCTGAATTTAGACAATTGCTCACTTTCCTTCAAAGATTCTTTTTTCAAAGAAATTTTCCAAAAAGAATTTTTTCAAACATCCAAATTCCTACATTTCTTCATTACAAAAGCAATAAATTTTTAAGTCCCTATTTCCCATATTCTTACATCTCCAGATCCGACAATACCCTATACTCCCAAATCCCTAGGTTTCCAGTATGGTAAACTTTCGAGTTCCCAGATGCCTAAATTCATAGACTTCAAAATCCCAAGGTGCTCGAATTCGAAAAAATTCAAATCCCTGTGTGCACAAATTCATAGATCTCCGAATCCCTAAATACCAAAATTCCACATTTGGTGCCGCAGAATATTCGAAATCTCAGACAGATAAATGAGGAACTCAGAAGATTAAAAAATCTCGATAAAGGAAAGATTCAGTTATGATGATAAGTCAATCGAGTGTCGCTTCACGAATGCGACAGAATTCAGGGTCGCTACAATATAGCGACCCCAAAAAATGAATCGAAAGCACGACAGCCCACTCGGCGATACACGTTGAATATATTTTCATAAATTAGGATTCTTCACGCGAGCGAAGCGTCGATTTTGGAGATGTTCGTGGGCGTACGGTTCCCAGTAATCGTCCAAACAAAACGACATAATTAAGAGATCCATTACGCGGGCCACTCTGCCTGCACGGAATATTATCTATTATTAATTCAATCGACTGGGCCCGATACTCTTAATTACCGATCCGCCATGACTTTTCGTCGATTTCGATTCTCCAAGAAGATCGACGAGTTCCAGGAATACGCTCGCCGAGATTTAGGTTCCCCACGGTGGGTTGGGTCGCACAAAAAGAGCCTTCTCTCGGAATTTACTCGGCTAATGATGCCGTCGTTATTTTTATGTTCCGCCGGTCAGTTTCGAGCTTTTCTATCCGTGTTCTGATTGGCTGCCTACTTACGCTCGACAGCATATTTGGAAGTCGATACCGTCACGATTTATCGACGGGAATTGATTTCCGATCGGGGGACACAATTTTTCTCGATTTGTGCTCCATCTTAAAGGGGTTAAGGGAAAGCAGTCTACCGTTCGAGATGTACTACGATGATAACTATAATGAAACGATTTCACGAACGAAATAAATGAATTTATTATATATTCGAAATAATTTGAGAAATAAATCATAAAAATAAATCAATATATCGTTCTAAATAAATTCAGTAATTATGTAGAATGATACAGTACTTGTTGATGTCAATGATCTTGACATATGTTATAAATTGACGCTGAAATGAATCTTTTAAAAAATTGTTCATTTTTCAGTGTATTGCCAGTAACAAGACAATTTTTAATTTTATCTGTTTTCTGACGTTACCGGTCCTTTTTAGAGGGTGTCTTCATATTTTAAGTAATTTTATTTACTCGTTTCAATGACTGTTTTAATGTAGTACTCATGGCGTTCAGCTGCGATCAGTGTTAAATAATCCAACCATTAGTCAATATACGTATAACATTCAAAAATGTTTACCCGCTTGTATTTAACAAATGCATGTTGATTTTAAATTAGCAAATATAATGATAAGTTATGCATATCAGTTAACAAATAATTATAAACTTTACATATAAAAAATAATTATAAGCTTCTCATATCAAAAATAATTACAAACATCACATATCGATTAAAAAATAATTATAATTTTTACATATCAACAATAATAAACTTCACACATAAACTATGATCACATATTCACATGACAAACTTCACATATCAAAAATAAGTAAAAACATCACTTATTGATTAAACAATAATCATAAATCTTGCGTATCAAGAATAATAAACTTCACATATCAAACTTCACATATGAACTATGATCACATATTCACATAATAAACTTCTCATATGAAAAGTAATAACAAATCTGACATATCAAACGATCCTCTATATTGTGGCGTAAAATTAACGGCATCAGCCCCTAACAACACAAATTCCTCTTCTATCCACGAAGAATACGAAAGATAAACGCGCATCAAAGAATTTCCTCCGAGTCGAACCACAACGGTAAAAGTTTCCACCGGCGCAGAAAGTCCCTAAACAAAGATCCCGGCGTCGTTTTAAAATCAACCCCAAAGGAACAAAGCATTATCCAGGGAATCGAAGAAGCCGCAGGCAACGATTGTTGCACGTTCAATGGAAACACGCCACGCAACAAACTGCCGGCGATTGTTTGCCGATCGTAAATCACCAGTTGAATTCTGCATTCTCGATTTTTCCCACGTAGATACTTTAATCCTTCGCGTTAATCATGAGAAATCGCGTTGCACTCAGCCTGTATATACCTGTTCCCCCGGCAACCACGGTCAATGACGAGAGTCACACTCGCGGTCCCGTGCTTATGGTTTTTAATACCGAGATGACAAATACGGCGTATTTAGCGATATTTATGCGAGCGGATCACGTCAGCTTCCGCTGACTGCACTATCCGGATTATCTTGTCCCAATGATATATCGCTGCGGTCATTTATCGCCACGTAACCTGCCGTAACTGTCCTGTCGCGGGTGATATTAAGTTACTCGCAGCCATGGGACACCGTGGAAGTTAACGGGGTTCTGGTCGCGACTTTCGGGAATTTGGAAGTGGATTACCGTCCACGTTCTCAAAAGTATGATGTATGACGAAGATGGGAGGATTTCGACTCGAGGTAGACTTCGGTTGTGAGATGAAAAGGCACGCAGATTAGTTTATTGTTTGATTAATTGTGCAATTTTTGAACGTGCATCGTTTTTGTTGAAGCCCAATGATTTTAACAATCCTGCCCCGGGGTCAAAAACAGTTGACCGTGCCTGTCCTAACCCTTACGAATTTTCGTACAAACGTTGTGTCGGAGCAACCCCATCGTATCTTCGTCCTCGAATCGGCATCTCGCGGACTTAACACAGATCTCCAACGAGGCAATCACCTCCTCAGCAAGGCATACAAGGTGGCAAGTGATCCGACAAGCGTTGAAACCCAATCGGTCGAGGCTCCTTTCCCGAAGCGGCAGAAATCGAAACCATTCTCGCGTCCGTCGGTCTGAAATTTGTTCGGACCGCGCGTGGGCGCGTTCCGAGGTTCGTTTGCTCTCGACTTTCTCGCCATTTTTTTTTCTCGTCTCTTCGGCCGCATCAGAGGAGCCTGGCACAAGGTTGCGACGTCCCTTCTGCGGGCCGAGCATAAGTTATACGCGTATTATGCGGCTGCCGTGCAGCCGGCAGCATCACGAAACGGTAACACGAGAAACCGGACCCCTCTTCTTCTTCTTCTTCTTCTTCTTCGTCCACGCTCGCGTGCACGCTTGTGGGTGTAGGATGCTGCGCTGCTACCACGAAGACGGCTCGTTTCGTCGATTTCCACCGCGATAAAATCCGCTACCGCGCCACTGTTCCATGCGAACATGCCTAATCCTCGTAAAAATGTCCGCGATCGCGTACAAACGAAACGGCCTCTACCCCCGTGGAGACTTGATGTCCACGGGACTCCCATTACACGGTGCCTCCCTAATTTGGTGCTTTCGGATCGTTCCCCGGTCCCGTTTCCGGTCCGCCATTGTTCACCGCTGTTGCGGACGGCCGATAAGCGTGACACGCTCAGTGAACAAAGGGGTTGTCATGGGGTTGCTATGTCTGGGAGTAAACGAGGGTGTTTTTATACGCGTGTATCGTGTTCGAAAGGTGTGCGCGTTTCCTGAATCGTCGTAATTAGGTTGCGAGAATTTCTCGAATTTTTTTTATTCAAATTGTAATAATTAGATGGTAGAAACATTTTTCATTTTTCGACTTGAATTGTTGTGATTAGATTTGCATTGTTATTTAAAGTATGATTAATTGTATTTAGTTTTAAATTTTTCCCGAAAAATTTCAACAATCTGTAGAAATACCTATATTTCGAAATTTCAGTCTCCCGAAATCCCTATATTCCGAAATTTCAGTCTCCCGAAATCTCTATATTACAAAATTGCAATCTCCCGAAATCCCTATATTCCGAATTTGTAATCTCTTGAAATCCCTATATTTCGAAATTTCAATCTCCCGAAATCCCGATGTTCCAAAATTGCAATCTCCCGAAATTTCAATCTTCTGAAATTCCTATATTCCGAAATTTCAATCTCCCGAATTTGCAATCTCTTTAAATTCCTATATTCCGAAATTTCAGTCCCCCGAAATCCCTATATTCCGAAATTCCAGTCTCCCGAAATCCCTGTATTTCGAAATTCCAGTCTCCCGAAATCCCTACATTCCGAAATTTCAATATTTCAAAATTATTACATCCCGAAATTGTTAAAATCCCTATGTGTTGACTGTCCACTACGCTAAAAACCCTATATTTCGGATTCCCTATAGCAAAAATTCGCTGCATCGGGAAATCTCTACATCCCAAAATCCTATGCGTTAATCTCAACAGCTGTAGACCTCAATATTTCCTGATCACAATAATCCCAATATCCTAAAGCAGTCCGGCTTAAACATCCCTCGATCGCAATAAGCATAATATTTATGATGTCAGTATAATTGAGACACAATATTAAAAGTTAACAGTGCGCTCAGAAAAAAAATGATCGTGGTAATTGAGTGTTGTACGAACATCATAATCATACAAGATACCGATGTGAAAGTTCATCAACATACGAATCATGGATAAAGTACGCCTAAGTGGTGTTTAAATAATCAATCCGATATCATTAACCGAACGGTTTTTGCTTCCGATAATATCCTATCATTCATTGAACTGTTTAATCGAGGAGACACGCACGTGTCCTCGTATACGTGTGCTTACAGTCAGGTTACAAAATTATAGAAGATAAATGAGACCCCTTGTCATGACGGTGTTTTATTGGACGGCCGTCTCTCTATCAAACTAATGGTCTTTTCATTAAACATTCCCAAGCTTTATCTTGGACCGATTAATTTACATTCTATCGTGATATCCTTTTCAGCCACCGGCCGCGTGCCTAACAGTTAATCATTAGTTATTGGAATCGTATTAATAAACCGTTGGAAATACGGCGTTTAGGCCTTTAATTTATTATTGTACGATGTAGGTTTCGCGTTTTGACCAAGAACGGAAGTATTCGGATTCTTCGGGGCTCAGATCATTCTCGATTCTCAGATTTCATCGTTGTTTTCCGTAGGTAATCATTATGCAACACTAATGGTATTCGGCTTGGAATGTATTAATGATGCTGATCATGTAGATTGATTATTTTTGAATCAATAGATCATCCTGCTTGATTGGTATTAATGGCTCCGATGTAGTAATAAGTATTACAAGTAGTAGTGCTTTTATTCCTGTAATAATTACTTGAAATTATGTAGAGAAAGTCAATCATATTGTATGACTATGTACATTCAAGAACAGAACTGGCTTTTTTAGAAGAAACAATGGCAGAAATGATCAGCCATTTGTTCATTTTTACATTTTTCCAGAATTTGTAAATTAGTGTTTATTAAACCCTAATTAGAATTTAGGGTTTAGAAATTTGCGAATTTGGGAATTGAGAAATATCAGAGTGTAGGGATCTGGAGATTTGAGGATTTCAGAACTTTGAAGTTTGGAATTTAAAAAATTTTGAAACGTAGGAATTTGGGTATTTAGAGATTTACGGATTGAAGAATTTAGGAATTTAGGGTTTAGGAATCTGGAAATTCAGAAATATCGGAGTGTAGGGATTTGGGGATTTGACAATTTCAGAATTTTAAAGTTTGGAATTTTTGAAATTTTGAAACGTAGGAATTCGGATATTTAGAGATTTACGGATTGGAGAATTTAGGAATTTGTGAATCTAGGAATTTAGGAATTTAGGAATGCACGAACTCGAGAATTTAAAAACTTAGGAATTTAAGAACGTACAAATTTAGTAGATCTATAATTTAGGAATCCGAAATTTTACGATTCCGATTATTTTAGTATTTGATAATTTATAATGCAAGGACTTCGTGAGATGTTAAGTTCGAGAATTTCATACTACCCTAAGCCTGGCCCATATCCATACCTAAACATCATCGTAACATATCAGAGGGAAAAAAATGTGCTAGCGAATCGCGAGCAGCCCGAACGCACGACATGCAGTCCGCAATCGTCTGGATCTAGCAAAGAGTATATGCATCGCGATGGTGATTGTCGAGAGGGCATAGAAACTCGCCTCCATTATCGCGTGTACGCCGGTAAAAGGTTCGTAGTCTGGTTTTGGATCGGGTTCGTAGCGCGGCAGGGTCCAGAAACGGCGGTGAACGGTGGGTTGCAATAAATAGCGGGCTGACCACGCTGACAGGACAATCCTTACCTACTACGACCACGTGGCCGAAGACCTGATCGTTCGCCACGTGGGAACAGTTCCAACGGTGATGCCTGAACTGATGCCGGCACTCGCGAAGACCCAGCTCCGCACCCTCGCCCACAGCTGGCATCGCGTGCGGCGCTTTTCTGCACTGCTCCCGTTGACTCTTCGCCAGACCGGGAATACGACCGCAAACAGCCGCTCCGACCACCACAGCACCGACCACCCTGCAATCATATTCGTTCCTGTTTCTTAGATACTCGTGTTGCGATCGAGTGTGCGACGATTGTCACGTCCTCAATGAAGAATTCACTTTTTTAACACTATGCCGTCCGCAGATCTTTTAGATCAGGGGTGGCCAAACCATGGCGCATTGGCGATTATAAATTTCTCATTAAACTCTTGATAGAATGATTTTATAAAAGATCAACGCGTATGATCTTGTGGAAAGCTCGAACGGGGTTTTCAAAAACTTGAATATTGTAGCGGTTAAGTCATAAATTTATTTCGAGTGCCTGGGAGGTCCTTGAGGACCCCGGCTCGTTCGAAGATTTTAGCGAGTACCCCCCCGCTTTTCTTCGTCAGGGTTGCTCTCGTTGCCACATGTTTTCCAACGGGCAGAGAGAGAGAGTTTTGGAAAATCCTGGCAGAAAGCAACAGGCTCTCGTACCCTTCACATCGTATTATTCCCATAGTTTTTTATTACCGTCATTAGTACAGACGCCTAACTGTTATATATTGTTGTTATTGTTATTGTTTTATTTAAATATATTTTTTGTTGTCTGTTAATCTGTTTCACAATTACGTACCTTTACCTCGCGTTATCCTAAAATATTAATTAGCTTTTAAGAAGCTTATATTCTCTTAAAAATACAAACAATATCCAAGAGACCTGATCTTTGATAGAGATCCTTGTAAAAGGCGTTAAAGTTTTTTGGCGCATCTGGATTCGCTTTCTACCGAATTGGCGCATGACACGCGAATGATTGGCCATCCCTGTTTTAGACAGATTCTTTTGATTGATGCCGGCAGAATAGCATGGAAATTTTGGATTTTATAAACAATTTTTTGAAGACAGTGGTAATATAAATTCCTAAAGCGAAGATATGTCCTCCAAGCATTCTCGTATTCTATTCTTACTTAACACTAAAACTACCGACGCACAATGCACAATTATTTTGATGTTAAAAAATTAAGTTGAGAAATAAATGACCAAACGCAAAATTGACGCAAAAGAAATTTCCTTCGTCTTACTTTCATTTCACAGTAGCATCGTTGAAAAGTCAAATTAACTTTAAATTCATAGAGCTATAAAAATAGACAGTACAGAGAATATATTATGACTTTAAAGTATGGTTAAGTCAACAAATCTCCAGTTTTCTTACTTTACTATCAGAACATCAACCATCGTTAAAAAATAATGGTAAAAACTCTCTATGAATTTAAAAATAAATACCACCGAGCAAAGTAATATATAAATCCATAATTCTCCCATATTTTACACCTGTCTTGCTATAATTAACCGGTGGAAGCGTTATGCGTGTCTTTCCTTAAAAAGAACCACACTGTATAGAAAATCGTAAATCAAAATTAATGTCCAACGCATAAACCGACCTACCTTCACAGATTTAGTACTCAGCCCGATTATGAATAAATAAGAAACACTTTTTTCTAATTATAAATTCCTCGCGCATATATCCTCGAATCAATTCCTGAACATCCTCAAATTAATTTCCAAGTATTCCTAAATTAATTTCTCCTCTACGATTTATTTCCTTCCCGCTTCTTCAGAAAAATCGCCCGTTTAATTAATGTATCAACTGTTTCATCGGTCATACTACCTTTTCTTGATCCTACGTGCGCATAAATCTCTCGATATCTACGCGATGAATGTTCGGAATAAAATTCATAATTTCTAACATCCATCATAAACCACGAACTCTATAAATTTTCTGAAGAATTTACATCGGAGAACCTTACGCCGCGTACAACTTTATCGAATCAATTTTCGAATACGATTTTGAGATTCGGAAGGTCTAGGAATATAAAAATCTGGGTACTCGACTGTTTAGGAATATGAAAACCCGATGATTTGGGAGTCGTGTAATATGACAATCTAGGGATTTGTCGATGCAGGGATTTCACGATCTTTTAAATCTAGTGCTATAGTTGTATGGAGATCTGACACCGTAGGAATTTCTTGTTGCAGAGACACGAAAGCCTAGGGATTAAATAAAAGGCAGAAATTTAACAACACAGGTATCCCGCATATATTTGGAGAACTATAAGATTTTGAAATCTGGAGATATAGGAATGCATCAATTTAGGGGGCTAAAAATTGAAAAGTCTAGAAATTTGGAAACTGACAAACTTTGCAAATGTGAATACTTGGACATCTAGAAATTTAGGTACTGTTAAACACGAGGATTTAAGAATGTAGTAAACTTGAAAAATTGGCAATTTCGAAACTTAAATATAGGATAATTGAAAAATCGAAAAATTCAAAGCTTGAACTATTGCAAATTTGACTTATTGAAAAATCGAGAAATCAAAAAATTGAAAAAGGGAAGAATTGAAAATGTGAAAAATGTAAAAATTGAAGATAGAGCAGAATGCCACAATGAATGTTCGTAATAAAGTTCATAATTTCTAACATCCATCATAGAGCACATACTCAATAAATTTTCTGAAGAATCTACATCGGAGAACTTTACGTCGCGTACAACTTTATCGACTCAATTTTCGAATACGATTTCGAACGAGTTGTCGATAGTTGTTTGGCGTATCTTTTGACGTAGGGTCGTTGAACAGCGAGAGATCGGTAGTTGGTCCGGCGAGATCGTAGGACGAATTAAATCTTGATAAATTCGAACGTGTGAAAGTATGGACGAGCTTGTCGACGAGGCCGGGGCCGCGCGAGACTCGGTCATTAGCATTTTAAGTTCCCTGTTGTCGTTGTTGTCGTATTACTTCGATTCCGGTGGTACATACGTTATGCATCGTGCATGCGACGCCATGCCAAGAAATTAACGACGCCTCCATCTTTTTATACCGTGTGTTCGCGCAGCGTTTTCTCCTTTGCAGACGCTTCCTGGTAACCGGTTCGCAAAAACTCGCCGATTATTCGCCGATACATCGATTTTCTAGTTACTCGATTCGGGAATTTTTTAATATTCAGATTTAACAGTTTTTCGATTTGATTTATGAGTGCGATTTTTAAATTTGACTGAGCTGAAATTTTCTGATTTTGTAAACTCGCAAATATCGAAAGTTTCGGACATTCGAAATTTTGATATTTGTAAATTTTGTGCATTGTGCACACTTACAAATTCTTGAATGTTCGAATATTGCAAAATTTCTAAATATTCGAATTTTGCAAATTTAAAAATTTCTAAATGTACGATTTTTGCAAACTTTCAAATTTCTAAATGTACGAATTTTGCAAACTTTCAAATTTCTAAATGTACGAATTTTACAAACTTTCAAGATTCTAAATGTTCGAGTCGTGCAATCTTTTAAATTACTAAATGATGAATTTTTGTACTATTACAAATTTGTGAATGTTTGAATTCTTACATTTTTTAATTGCTCCTTATCTCCAACTCCCCAAACTTTACGACCTTCAAGTTCTCAAGTTCCCATATTTTCAAATACTCGAACTCGTACAAATCTCGATCATTCTCGTCACGATGCCAACTTACAAAAATCGTATTTTCAATGAACAAACAAAATTAAGAAACATCTAGAATGTACACCTGCCCTATTACAGACCCATCGCTTTCTATCGATAAATCCCGACTTTTCGTCGGCGTCCGTTCATTCCGTATAAATACAAAATTAATAACTATGCCTGCAGCAACTTCCGACCGAGGGAACGACATCGGTATCCCGAAAGGCGTACATAAAAACCGATTAACACGAAAATTTATACACGATTCCCCGTTTCGTACGAATGCCGGACGTTTCTCCGAAGTGTCTGACAATCACAGTTTCCAGGTCGATTCTCTCACGCGATGTTAACCGACTGCTAATCTAATTTAACCGTCCACCGAACCGAAATGTTTCACCGTGTATTATACATTATATTATATAATCCGGGCGCACGTTTCGTATTAAAAGTTTTATGGCCATCCGTCATCCGGATGGACCCTCGTTTCGACATCTTCACGAGACAACATGCGAGACACGATCACGGCATACTAAAAGCGATTACCTGCCGACAACCTGAAACGTGATACTCTCAACCTCCTACTGGTCCATTGCGTAATTTACATCCCATAAGTCAACCTTTTCATGGCGGTGAACGGGCTTTTCGGGAACCGTGGACACACGCCGCGGTATACCTCGAATTTTCTTCGACGATTAACGAACATTCGAACAATTTATCGAGATTCCCGTACAGGATGTCTTCAGGATATCTTCGGGAACGACGATACGAGGAAACGTTTTCGATAAAAGTTACACGATACCGAAGGGTGAATTATCCGCCGATGCTCTGTTCCGTGTGAACGCTTAGGGATACGAGGATGAAGTTTGGTTTAGGATAATTAAGGTGAAGGTACCGATAGGTGAACATTTTTGAAAAAACATACAAAAATAAGGTTTTTATAAGTTGGCGACTTTCGATGAAAGTAAATGCGTCGGCATCTGTCAATTTAATTTTCCAACAATTGCATGCGAAGTGAAGTATGTTTATTGACAAGGAACGTCTGGATTCAATAAGGTAAGTAATATGCTATTATTATTTATTTAATATGCTATTTCTATTTCCTTAATGTTTCTGTGAATAATAGCTGTATGGAATTATTTACTGTTTAAATGTTCACAGTGTTTTATAAATAATAAATACATCGTTTTTATTATTGTAACCTTAAAAAGCAATAATTTTTTAGTGGTCAAATTATCGTCAATATTAAGAAATGAAAATTTTGTGAAATTTCGTAGTCCACATTTGTTGGACGCTTTTCATTTTCATTTTAATATTTCAATTTTATTTCTCAAACTTTATAAAGTCTTGGTGTCAAGACAGACACATATTCATAGTTATTGAATGCATAATATGTACATTGTATTATTTGACACATTCGTATATGTATTATTAAATATATGAGTATATGCTTAAATAGTTTAATACGTTGTTTGAGTACACACGATGCAGGTATAAAAATGTCGTAAATTGTGAAACAGGAAAGCAAAATTTATCACTGAAAAATTATTGAATAAGTGAAAAAAGAGTATATGTTTCAAAAGTGTTTCAGATGTATGCACCTAGTTGCAATATGAATTTGAACGCTTGCAGGTCGCGTGAAGTAATTGCATTAGAGAAGACTGTAATTACTCGGTTCGCAAGCAAGACAAATGAATAATTAGTATCAGCATGACTCGTTCGTTGAAGACATGCCCTAAGGGCGTCGTAACATTAAGCGTTACTAATTAGGGATAATGAATGACATAATGAACGTGCAATAAACCATGAACGTATAACTTTTCACGCTCTTGTACTCTCGTAAACTTTATTCAACGATTACCGTCTTACAACTGTGCCATCTTTTTCTTCTTCCTTTGATACAAGTATACCCGCAATATTAATGAACTACATAAATGTTACAGAACTTGGCTTTCAAGTTGCAGGTGCTTGTTTGATCGCGTGCATGCATCATCTGTATACATTTACTTAGAAGGAGTAAACATCACCAATATTTTTTTATTCTGACAACGATCCTTTTTGATTCTGGATAAAAGTAAAAATAAAATCGTGTATTTAAATCGTTATAAAATATAACATCTTTCTGTCAAAGTTGTTGTGATTAAAGTAAAGTAAAGGTTAATTGTATTTCATATACCAGGAAGTATTATAGAAACAGAAGAATTTGAAAGGTCGAGTAAAAGAGAATGAAGAGAAGAAAAATATTATTTTCCATGCCTGGAGGAAGATACGCGAAGGAAGATCGTTGACGTGCAATGTCTTCACCTAAACGAAACCTCGCGATTATGTCTTCTCGCGAACGAAAAGCATGGGACATGGCGGGCGTCATCTTCCTTGTTTACGAGAGAGGACGTGTGTCCTCGGGCAGATTTCTCTTCAGCTTGTTATCACGCTATACTCCACCGCCGTTCGTGTCAATTTTTCACTATACTCGAATACGCCGTTAGGGAGAACGTTAGGGGGAAAATTCGATTTCCCTTATTGTTAGGGAAAATTGTGAAATGTTTATTGCGGATTAATATTAATAAGGATCAAGGAAATTGTTATTCAAGCTAAACTGTTACGTTTAGAATGTGGCATTTGGGTATGTAGAGATTTAGGGATTTAGGGATTTAGGGATTTAGGGATTTAGGGATTTAGGAATTTGGGAATTTAGAAATATCGGAGTGTAGGGATTTGAGAATTTCCGAATTTTGAAGTTTAGACTTTTGGAAATTTTCAAATGTAGGACTTTGGATATTTAGAGATTTACGGATTGAGAAATTTGGGAATTTGGGAATTTGGGAATATCGGGGTGTAGGGATTTGGGGATTTGTGGATTTCAGAACTTTGAAGTTTGGAATTTTGGAAATGTTGATATTTTGATACGTAGGAATTTGGGTAATTAGTAATTCAGAAACTTGGGAATTTGAAAGTTCAGCAATTTGCAATTTAGGAATTTGGGAATTTAGGAATTTGTGAATCTAGGGATTTGGGAATTTGGGAATGTACAAATTTAGTAGATCTATAATTTAGGAATAAGAAATTTTAGGATTCCGATTATTTTAGTATTTGATAATATATAATGCATGGACTTCGTGAGTTGGTAAGTTCGAGAATTTAAATCCCAGAAATATCGTTTAAGAATCTACCACCTAAATTAGAGAAAGTTTAGAAATGTTCCAATGCACGCGTTTGATGTGTCAAAATGGAGGGTGAGTGATGGATATCCCAGCCGTATATGTTCTTAGATAAAGATAAGCCTATGTTGCATCCAAGTATACATGTTTCCACGCGTGGTGAGTTTCGGCCACCAAGTGGCACGATGCATTCCAATGCAAATAACTCTCGCCTCGGGGACGCAGCGTAATCGTCGCAATTTCATGCTTCTCAGAAATGCAACCTGTCCGTCCTTTAACCCTTTCTTTCCCTTTTTCGAAACTATCCACACTTTCCTTTCGATCTCAAACTATTTTATCCTCGACGAACTACCCCTAATAATTCACCGTTTATAAAACATTTTCGAGAAATGTTGTTTCAAACATTGAGTACAAAATATTCATTATTTTTTCATAAAAATTATAGCGTAATATATAAAACAGATAGTGATACATTTATATCCGAAAACACCAATAAGCTAGTATAATAACAGACGATGAAAAATAATGAAATCCATTAAAAGTTAACCCTTTTCCGAAGGTTATTGACAGCAGAACAGCAATGCTAAAATTTTTTAATTAAAAACTTTGATGAATTATTTCGAAGTCGTTATCTGTCTATTATTAATTGCTACAATTAGCTGTTTCGTTATGTTTATACATCATATGGTTGTACACTGTTAATTTAGTTAAAAATTCATATTCCAAATTGCTGTATTAAACAAAATGGTGAGCGTTAGACACCTTTCGTGTGCCAAAGGTGTTGAATCAAAATCAATCGTATAGTTTTTGCATAGGTGTTTTATTTCAGATAAAACTCATGCGTATCCTTGAAATGATCAAGGATCGAACTAGGATTTCATCGTGCTCGTTTAGGAGTTCGCCGCAAAAGCAAGATTCCTCGCGAACAAGACGCAGTGACACAGATTTCGCATCTCGAGTTCGCTTTTAAAGAGTTTCCGTGGTGGTGTTAGCGCGTTTAGTGTGCCGATCACTATCCGTGAACAACGTACCCGTGTGCACGTTCGCGGAGGCAATACCTACGTGGCCATTAACGAGTAATGTATAACATTACGCCCTGCTCATACAGGGGCTAATGGCGCGTTATTTGCGACAGACCGCTTCAGCAGCTGTAGCCCGCCATCTTTAGAGCCGCTGTCACTATGATTTTTAACACTTTCGAATTCGTTCCGATAAATTTCTGTTATTTATGGGTTCGGCGAATTTACTGTCGCTTTGAAACAGAAACTTTCCGGTCAATTGTTGGGTAACTGTAGTAGGCATGGAAATTGGTCACGGGTCAATAAGTTCAGCGAATGTTTCAACCTTCGTGGCTTCTGGGTTTCAAATTTTTATACTTAACACTAAACCTACCAAAGCGGTCAAAATAGCCATTTCAGAAATTTCCAATTTTAAGTTACAAGGTATGTGACTCGACATTTTTGAAATTCGAAAGATAAAGAATTAATGTGTAAACTAATTTGTATTTTCTGGTTCGTTTACTTATTTTTCAACTTCATTTTTAATTTCAAAATAAACGTGCATTATACGCCGGTAGGTTTAGTGTTAAATGTGCGGGTTAAGAAATTTTTTAATTTAAGAATTCATGCATAGGTTAATAAACTTTGTATTTCTAAATTTACTTTTTCATAACTTGGGGAACTTAAAAATTTTCAATTTTAAATTGACCTATTTACTGATTGCCAAATTTGCATATTTTTAATTTCACATTTATGTACTGATTATTTAATTGTCAGTTTCGTATTTTGTTTTTATATTTTTAATTTACTGATTTACTAATTGTTAAATTTACAAATTTTCAATTTTGAATTTATTAATTTGCTGATTGACAAACTTAAAAATGTTCAATTTTAAACTTTCTAATTTACAACTTGTCAGGTAGATAAATTGTCAATTTCGAATTTATTAATTTATTGATTGTTCCTTACAAATTTACTTAAAAATGGTGAACTTCACATTTACTAATCTATTAACTTACTAATTTTTGAACATACAAACTTTCATTTTACAAATTGACCAGTTTGCTGATTATTAAACTTCCAAAAATTTCTTGTCTACAATTAGGTAACTCATGTACAAATTAATTATGTAAATTTCTTATGTTTCTTCGTGATGTAACTGCGTAACAATTTTAACCTCCACCTGATTTGTTATACAAATTATTGCTAATGATAATAATCTCGAATATATTTAAATAAACGGTTCTTATTTTAGATCAGTGAAATTTAAAGCTGCCTGGAAATAGAAAGTCGTGTACGAATTATTCGGTATGTTCAAAAAAATTTGCTTACGTCTTACGTGTTCTATTGACGCAACTAGATAGGAATCACACTAAACCTGATACAGTACTATATTCTTATCACATAACATTATTAATAAAAATTACATTAAATTTGTACAATACTAAACATATTTAATGCAATAAATGAAGTTAGGTTTCATTATAAATATCATTAAAACTTGTTTCACATGTTTCGTTTAAAAATCTGTAACCTACTAAAGATTCACAAAATCATAATCTAATTTGTTTGATGAAATCTATTTTTTAAGGTATTATTTCGATACTGACTTTGCAGAAAATTCGTCAAAAATAATTTTCATATACGAATTTCGATCTTCCACGACGGAAACACGAATGAAATCCATCAAGGTGTTACTTAAAAATCGATTATTGTTTTCAATCTTTGTTCAACGTTGAATAACATCAAAATGGAAATACCTTAGAGAGGGTACGTGCTCGAGGAATGCCGGAGTATCATTTATGGCCCACACATTGCTACGTAAGTACATAGATGATTATTTCTCATTTCCCCGATATATCGTAATTACATTGAGAGTTAAACCACCACTAACTGGCTGCTTTACCTGTGACTCGTTGTAATTTGTGATCGTAAAACGAAAGATCGAACGATCTTAATATGATTTATATTTAAATGAGCTTTCCCTGTGCCGCGAAATTCAATGGTCGACGGAAAGTGAAGCGGACTAAACGCGTAAATAGGATAAGTGCAGGCCGGTGTAAACATAAATGCTGTGGGGTGGCCCTCTGGCTGATCCGCACCCTTATTTATTGTAATTATCGACGATTACTGGGATTATTGTGATCTCGCATGCGGCCCGAAGTCTGTGTTACAGAATTTTTCAAGATTCCGGATGCTTTGCTTGTATGCGGGATCGTACATGCCTTGATTTACATAAAATTTGTTCCTCGATTCGTTGAAAATAGTCTACTCGGTTTAACAAGGATTATTTATTAGGGCTGATTGTAATTGAGGTATCATACGATCCTGATATACAAACAGTGAGAGTATAGTAACATGATTTTGTACTATTTTAGTGATTCTTAATTTTTCAAGACTTCGACTTTCAAATTTTCACTTCTCGATTCTCAATTTTCAAATTTTCAATTCTTAAATTTTCGATTTTTCAACTTACAATTCTCAAATGTTTAAATTTTCAGTTCGTAAATTTTCGGGTCTCGAAGTTTCAATTCTTAAATTTTCGGTTTTCAAATTTTGAATTTTCCAATCTTCGAAGTTTAACTTGTCAAAATTTCAATTTTCACTTTGTAAACTTTCAGGTTCCAAATCTTAAATTTTCAGGTCTCTAATTTTCAATTTTCCAATTTTTGATTTTTAACTTGTCAAACTTTCAATTCTCACTTCTTGAACTTTCAGTTCCCAATTCTTAAATTTTCGGTTCTCAAATTTTCAATTTTCCGATCTTCGAATTTTAACTTGTCAAACTTTCAATTCTCAAATCCTCAATTTCCAGTTCTCAAACTTTCAATTCTTTACATCTCCAATTTTGTCTAATTTTCGGATATTAAAACTCGAACTACCGACCAGTCAAAATGACCAGATTCGGGTTTAACATTTTTTATTGCAAAATTATGTTACCAGACTTTTGTCAAAATATCTATCATGTTTTATTAAGCTAATGAACGGTTGTATATGTTAGGTGATGCTGCAGTATTTATTTCTTTATTTTTCTGCTTTATTTTCAATTTTAAATTATGCATTTAGTGTCGGTACTTCTAATGTTAAATTTCCTATCCACAAATTATCAATTTTTAATTGTTACTATTTATAACAACATTTTACGTAATAAAATAATTAAATTTTAGTCGATAAGATGTCTAGTTACTTCGAAATGTCGAACTCGTGACATTAATCTAGCTCGAACATGGCACGCTTTCTGTTCCCATGTTGAATCGATGGAAATGGAATTTGCAGAGAAACATGTCGTTTGAATCGAGACCTACATCGATCGCGAGCAATAGCCCTAAGAAACGGCAGAATAGCAAATGCGAGATCAGTTGTACAGTACTGGGTTCTTTCGATGATATCTCGATAGTTGGTGGCATGGGTGACGCTATGGGAATTCTCCTGCTATGGACCTGAATGTTACCTGGTTACTGTATACAGACTCGCGGGAAAATGTATTTGCATGCTAACACGTGTAAAAACGAAAGATTGAATCTCGTTATTGCCGAGATTTCTAGAATTCTGTCTTCTCCGGTTCTGTTCCGCGGGAGAATGCATGCGAGAAGATCGTATCGACATTTATTGTCAACGTGAACGTTCGTGCAAGATAAAAAGCAGCGTGCGGATATCTTCAGGCGAACTTGTGAATTTTATTTATTCTCGAAACGTTTCCGTATAACTGGAATTGGTTTTTCTGATTTTCTGTACTTATGGAAAGCTTTTGGAAATTCAACATTCGGGAATTAGGAATTTCAATAAAACAAAAAGCGAACGAGGTGATGGATTGGAAACTTAAAAGTTTAGACGTTTGATCATTTGGGAATTTGGAGGTTAAAAAATTTGAAAATGTAGAAATTTTGTAAATTGAACACTTGGAGATTCGAAAACTTGAAAATTGAAACGTGGAAGACCGGAAACTTGAAAATTGAACAACAATTGAAAATTTGAGAATTGACGATATGACAATGTAATATTCGATAATTGACGATTTGAGAATTAAGAATTGGAAAATTACCACAGTTTATTAATTACTTTTCCCTCTTTTATATAGTATCACAATACTGCTATTTATTATATTTATAATACTTTTTGTACAGCGTAAATAACGTTCAAAATTTTACGATATTTTATTTATTTTAATATCTTTTGTATTTTATTTCTGATACCGAGTTGTAGATTGTACTAAACACTATGATCTGTTATATTAAATCAAAGTGAAAATCAGGGAGAAATTGCATAAAATTCTTCGCCAAGCAGCTCTGTGTTATTTGACATTCTTAAAACTTTGGAATAAGTATAATTTACTGTCAGTGAATTATCTCGCTCTATAATAAATGTACCCGCGACATTATTTATTACACTCGTCTAAGCAAATTGAATTTCATACTCTACCACTGTTATTTTCGATATAAAATTACAGCATGGAATCTTGAATCACCCAGATTCGCATTTTTTTACAAATTCTAGAAAAACTACGAAATATCGTTACGGTATCGTTAGATTCCACGGGTCTGTAATAAAAGTAGCCGCAGTGATCTTTATTGCATCCGTTTGAGCAATTTCAGATGTTATAATAATCATGATTATCTGACTGTTTCCGGTTCAAAGGATTACTTAATCAATTACCATTACATGCACGGCTCTTGTTATCAATTATTCGTGACCAATAATCGCAGAAATTGCAATCGTTCCGGAACATGTATTTATATAAATAGTACGTTGTACCAGGAGAATTTTATGCTCGTCGATTTTCACGTTAAATTATATGGTTAATGATACTATCGTGTAATGGCGGATAATGCAGTGGACTCTTTATTTCTGTCTTTCCTTCTTGTTATTCCGAATTATGGTTGGTTAGGTCAAAAATGCGCGTCGAAGAATGCGCAGCTTATAACTAGCACGTAAATAATCGAATTTATAACTAGCTTAACCTACATCCTAGGAATTTAAAGCATTTCTGTCAGGATTTCAAGCAATTTTTATATTTAGCGATTTTTTCAATTTTTTATATCCCTAAATACGAAGTTTAATAGTTGGTACGTATGCTCAGAACATTATTTTATAAATAGTTCACATTTTTGTATTTGTAGACATTTTTTTTAATTCCGAATTGCGAATTCTATTTCTCCATAGCATTTTCTTTATTGAGCAAGTATGAAGTAAAATATAATTCATTTTATTTCGTGTAACTGAAATTAACAATTCATTCCTGAAGGAGATAATTTGAAATTGTTTAATCAATAATATTTATATTCAAAACCCAGTAACATAATTATTAGTATAACCGAAGTGACACTTTTGCTCAGCTTTTAGCATGAATGTTATTTTGCAATATTTTTACGTATTCAAATTGTGTCAGACAATTTAACTCTGGAACTCATTTTCAATTATTCATCGAAACCTGATTGTCAACCAATATTAAATTTATTCGAAGAAATTTCCTTTTTGTGACCCATACGAAGACGCTTCTGAGAGATTAATTTTCTATTTCAAGGTCGTACAATAACTGTAGAAAGCATGCAGTTGATAAAACGTTGCTGTTAATCGTAAGTTCTGTTACGTGTTTCGATCGCACCGTATATATTTCCTAGGAAGAGAGATCGCGAAACCAGTAGCAACTTTGTTAATTACAGCACTCGATATGCATAGGTATACCATTGATTGAATGCGTTGATACAATCTACCTTCGGGCCCGACAACTAATGGCGCTTGTTTCTTCAATTTTTCCCATTTAATGAAACGTTTTGTGGACACGTCGTAACGGACTGTTGCTTGAAAATGGAAATATCGAATTCCTGGTAATTGCCGTAGACGTGGAAAGGATTTGCAAATCGTATACTGTCCTAGAATGTAAATTTCGTCGCTGTGTTTAACCGCGGAGATAGACCAAGCAGATAAGCTCTATCGAATATAACGGAAATTAGCAATAACGTTCTTATCGTGTCGATCGAATTTTTGTCCAAATAACGTGTATTTCGTTAAATTCCTGGTTACGCTCGCGTACGAGTTTTTTTTTTAGATGAAATTTGCGATTTTTGTTAGCGCGATATCGTATAGGTGCTCGAAATGAAAAGAAAGGAAATGGGAAAGTATCGTTCGGAAATTGGCGTTACCATTTTCACGATAGTACGTTTCGTCAGTGTCGTCGAGCAAACCGGTTGGCGTTCTAACAACCGAGCTATGCATCATCCCCTTATCTAGCTCGCAGATTCACGATTCGCGATCTCCGCATCGAGATATCTAACTGAGCCTTCTACGCGTGCGACGGCAAGGAAATCGCCGGAGAATTCGACGATATTTTAAAAGATTCGTGTTTCTGTTGACGGGGATCGTTTGTGTCTCTCCCTGACGCGGGACGAAGTTCTCCCTGCACCGTCCAGATTAATTGAACTATGTTTTCCAACGTGATTTCGGTCGTGAAGGAAGTTTCGGACTCTGGGATTTGAGGATTTGGGGATTTATCACTTTGCTATTTTTGGATTTTCGTATTTTTAATCCCGTGTTGCAGGAGTTTTTGGGTACTGGAATTATTGGATTGTAGGATCTCGTGATATTGGAATTTTTGGATTTTGGAACTTTCGAAGTTTGGAACTTTGGATTTGTAGGAATTTATGGTATTTGTATTTTGACACTTTGGATTTTGGAATTTTTGTGTTCTGGGATTTGTTATTTCTGGAAGTTTTAGGTTTTTAATTTCTTCGCTTTTCAGGTTTTCCATCTTTCCACTATTGAGGTTATTGAATTTTAAGATTGTAATTTTTTCAGTTTCAAGGTTTTAGGATTTTGTGATGCTTAATTTTTTCACTTTTGATATCTTAGGATTTTGAGATGTTTAATTTGTTCACTTTCAAGATTTAAAAATTATACGATACTTAGATTTTTGCATTTTGAGAATTTGGTGTATTCAGAATTGGGGATTATTATCGAACTTTTGAGTTCCAGAATTTTAAACTTCGGAATTTTGAAGCAATTCAACCTTCATGATTTCAGAATTTTGAGATCATTAGAATCTCCGTGTTTCGAAAATTGTACACCTTGAACACTGCAAATTTTAGCGCTTTACAATTTGTGAAAATCAGAATATTGATGTTTTTAATACTAGGTTTACGGGACCCGTCAAAATGACGGATCTTAGGTTTCTTACTTTCAATTGCGAAAATCATTAAAAAGTTTATGTCGAAATGAATGTTAATCATCATCGAGATGAAGAATCTTTCTATAAACTGGTATATGTATTATTCATTATTTACTTCTTTCCATAGTTCATTTTCAATTTAGCAAAACAAAGCTTCACTCTAAAAATTTTTATTGCATATTTTTCATCTATTTTCACGTATAATGACCACCTTTCCTATTTGTAGCGGCAATTATCTATCGCTTTGTGCAATTAACGCCGGTCATATATCCGTACATCAGTGTACATATATGTACACCTGCTCCATCGATTACCTCACCTCTTGATTTTGATCTTTGTAATTCACGTCAGCAGGAGTTGTTACTCCAGAACAACAAAGAACGAAAATGCTCTCGAGATTCATTGTTCCAGATCCAGCACACATAAAAGTGCACATAAAAGCAAGATATACAACGTACAGGTGTACCGGGCATTAACTGGTGCACAGGTATTCAGACTATCCGGCCGTGACGCCGTCGGTAAATTTACTATCCTCGAGAGCTTCTTATCTCGCGTTACTTTATTGCCGCTTATCGTCGCGGTCGATTTCGTTCCACGAGCATCGTTCTCCTTTCCGAACCACATCCTTTTCGTTCATCCCCTTTTGGTGCTGTTCGGCGATTTTTTGGAAACTCGAACGATTATTCTAACCGCGACACGATTTTTTTATTGTGGGGTAATTTTCTTCTAGTGTGGGTATATTATGCGTGCGGGTATTTTTTCTCTGTTGGATAATTGTAATTTCAAATTTTCAAATTTGGAAGGTTAGATTTCTGATATTCGTAGTTTATGTGTGTTCTAATTTGGAAATTTAGATATTTAGAATTTTCCCAAATGTTTGAATTTTGTATTTTTATATTTGCAAATTTTTAACCTCGTAAGTAGTTAAATTTCTACATATCCAACTTTATAAGCATGTAAGTTTCATATTTAAAAATTTCTCACTTTTCATCCTTATTAGTACCTAGGTATTTTTCATATTTTTAAATTCCTAAATGTCCAACCTTGAAAATTTGTGTAGTTTATATCTTCAAATTCTCAAACTTTCGACACTTTAAATTTTATATTTTTCTAAACTTAATATTTTTTTAAACTCCAAAATTTCTAAACCTGTAAATTTTCAAGTTTACGTATTTACAAATTTGAAAATTTCAAATTGCTTTTGAAATTTCAAAATTTCTTAAATCTTTGAATTCAAACATTCCCTTTCTATTTACTATTTAATTGTACGTTTATACACGAAATTTTCAACTTTCCCCACATCGAAAATTTTCAATTTCGATATCGTAAATGTACCAAACTTTCCAATTTTTCGTTCCAGACCTCAGATTGATTAGGGTACCTATAGCTTCGTAAATCGAGGTCTTCATGAAAGAAGCTTCCTTTATATAACCGTCTCTAAAATGTTTCTCGCTCCTACAATCTCACCCGAGATCAGGGTATTGCGACATCGCAGTATTTCCTTTAAAACCTTGAAAAAAAAATTCCGATGCAACCAGATGGTCGTACTGTCGAAGATTGATCGATCGAGGAGCAGCATGACCGAAAGAGAAACAGGAAGAAAAATGAAGCAAGAAAAAAACAATTACATCATTGACCGAACTGATGGAAAAGAAGCACGGTTGTCACGGTACCGGATAAACGGCCCCACATGGAAGGATCGATTATCGATGAATCGTCAGTGACTCGACCGATCCGGCCGAAAGGGTTCCAGTATCGTTTCGCCGTCAGATCGAACCCGAACTCGTTTTCGGGGTGCTTTTTAATCCTCGCCCGTGGACGAAAATGGGCGTATCGAATCCGAAGGGGCCATGGTAACCAGAGCGAAAGGGGTTTTCGAGCATAATCGCGGTAGGGAGCATTGTACGCTTCGGAACGATGCTACGTGTTGTCGAGACCTATCCCAAGAAACTCCGTGAGCACCTTCCGCGATTAGTCATGGTGTATTGAGTGCCAGAAACCTATTCGCCACGGGCCGTCGAGTTAAAAATCTCCAGAACCGAGGCGACGCGTTCCCGAGTTGTCCCCTCGCTCAACCACGAAATTCCCTGAATTTCATATTTTCATATTTTTCTATTTTCAATCGTGCACATTTTTAAATTTTGTACTTTCAAATTTCTAAATTTCCAACCTTGTAATTAATTATATTTTATATTTTCAAATTTCTACATTTCTATTCTTGAAAATTATTCAATTTCATATTTTTAAATTTTTAAATTTACAATATTATAAGTGTGACAATTTTACATTTTCAAATAACTAAATTTTCAATCGTACATATTTTTCAATTTCGTATTTTAACATTCCCAAATTTCCATCCTGGTAATTACTTAAGTTTCATATTTTCAAATTTCTACATTTCCTACCTTATAACTATGTAAATTTCATATTTAAAAAATTTATAAATTTGATATTTTCTATTTTCTAAATTTGCAATCGTGCAAATTTTTCAATTTCTCAATTTTCAATCTTGAAAATAATTTTATTTTGTATCTTCAAATTCTCAAATTTCCGATATTCTAAATTCTCGAACTTTATATTTTCAAACTCCAAAATTTCCAAACCCGTAAATTTTCGGTATATTAAATGTTGGGTATAGAATGCATTGGTATATTTCTAGAAACGTTAGTTGCCCGTTTCTGATGGTAAACTGACAAGAATTTCGACAGGGTTCGCCTTGTCACCCGCCACGTGACATACGACCGCAGAGCTAAAGTACTGTTGTCACGTGAGAGGTGACCTACGACCGTTAAGGGTTAGAAACGCGCGACTTTTCCTGTTTAACGCGTACAGTAAGGGACAAAAGTGTTCGTACACATTGTTATTTAGAAACGAAAATAACAATATTTTCTATATTGTTAATTATATTTAAATATATGGCTGTATACCATACATAATACTTACATAAATCACAAAAATTCATCAAACTTACAATGTTTCGAAGTCGATATACAACTTTCGTGTTCTGCAGTTCAAGGTTTAACTTCGAACAAGATTAAACTTTGTAGATTTCACTTCTTAAAATTTATATTCAGTTATAATTCCTCCAATAAATAACCTTTTCAAGTTCTATCGTTAAAACGATTACGCATCGCGGTGTTCGAGGTACCTCTAAAATCGTTCGATAAATGAAACAACCGAACTTGACGGGCATGTT
Organism: Coelioxys conoideus; assembly: GCA_947623535.1. NCBI lineage: Eukaryota > Metazoa > Arthropoda > Insecta > Hymenoptera > Megachilidae > Coelioxys > Coelioxys conoideus. The sequence goes on from OX392452.1 coordinate 7,146,909, forward strand.
CGGGCTTTCATCTGCACAGATCGCGATGCAGGAAGGACATTCGATGAATCGGCTCGTAAATACGGGAATTGGATACAAGTTGATACAATTTGCACGCATGCGAGGTACCTGCGGGCTGTTCGCTAAATAACGACGCTGTTCCCGGTGGGAACAAGCCAGCTCACATGTGTATGTGTACATACGTGTCACGCACACGTACGACCACTTAGTAGGTCCTTAATCCTTATCTATGCGTATCGCGCATATGCAATGCAAAGTGGACACGCATATTGACCGGTCGAGAAGGAATCGGTCGACTTATCCGGCGAGATAAAGTCCCCTGGGACCCGCTCGAAAAAGCACGTGCCGCGACACGATCGGGTCCCTTTGTGATTCGAACCTTTCTTTCATTCGCACGCTATCCAATGTGTCCCGCTTAATTTGTTCGCGGTCTAAACGCCATGGGTGCTCGCGTGGGTGCCCTCGATCGTCGTGTGCGATCCACCCTTTACCGTTCGTGCCAAGTGCATTTACTCGCTGTTCGACGTTCTCTTGTTTTTCGGGTTGTTCATAGTTTCGTATATTTTTCATTCGCATACAATATATTCCTGGTTTTATTTTTATTATATCGCTCTCCACTTTGTTGGAGAACTTGAAATACTTTTGCTTTCGTTTTCGAGACGAACAACATTCTTTTGATAACATCTAATATGTTATTCGTTTTTATATACAAAGAGAGAGAACAGTTAGTCGCGTGTGCAAACATAGAAGTATTATATCATATTATTGTTGAATTATTAATGTCGTGTTTATTTATACATATATATAAATAAATAAATACAAAAATTTAATAATAATAGTTACTTTTGTTGTATCAGTTTATTTACATATACTATATGTATATGTATATATATATATATATATATATATATATATATATATATATATATGTATATATATATATTATTATTATTATTATTATTAAATTGTAATTGTATTTGAGAATTGTACATTTTTGTACACGAGGTTTGCGATATGTTTATAGAAATTCAAACATACTTAATGAAGACGCGTCGCAGCTTTTAATTTGCATTTAGTTTCGAAACATTTATTTTATGCTATGAAGTAACGTGTGAATTTAAAAATCAACAAATCTTTTTATCATATTAAACCAATAAACATTCGAAATGTGTAAACTTAGAGAAAAGTTTTTGGGGGCATATAATGTTATTATTAATGATTGCACCGGAAAATATTGATATAAATGCAATTAATTATCAACAGTGAAATTCCCAAATTCTCAAACTTCCGACTCCTAAATTCGTGTCAGAACATCCTGTACATTATGGACACATAATCCGTACCACATAGTCTCAGTTAACGATAGCAGCGGACGGTATTCAATCCGAATACCTAAAAAGATTAAAAACCAATAACCGACTCGGAAATTCCCAAATTCTCAAACTGTCGAGTCCTAAAATCGTTCCTGAACAGCCCGGACGTCCAAGCCATAGGTCGATATTTCAGCAATTAGGCTTGCGAAATTAATAGTATCTCGGCGTGGGATCTCATAGATGTTCCCCCGAGATCCGAAGCTCCGAAGAGCCTCTCTAACCGTGACTAATAGACCCCGAAGAGATGGTGACAAGCCAAAAAATCGAGACCGGAACCAAGGGGCCGGTGCAAAATATCTCACCTGCCACACCGTCGAGAAAGCGACGGTTTCCTTTCCGTCGCGTCAACGCCGATTTTATCTCGTCCCTCAAGCTGGCTCGTTGGTTCCTTTTAATTAGCGCCAGACGCGGACTGTCTCGGCTCCCTACGGTATATTGGTACCCCTACAAACCGTCCTGACCCGCAATAACTCGACCGTTCCTGCTCGATATTTGTCGAAGATCGTAACGCGGACGTTCGACAAGTTTCTCTCATTCCGGGACGATCCATCGCATAAATAACGAAACTGGCCGCCGCGAAGGACATACTCGAGGTACACTATCGGAAATGACCGAGGATCTTCGACATGATTTCGGAATTTTGGGAGGCAGACAGATTCGGGTGGTCTGTTGTGAAGTTTAGGTATATCAGGGAGACTAGGCATAGTACGAGAGATTTGGAAGTCTTAGAGTTTGCAAATTTGGATATGTGAAAATTTGGAATTTGTATTTGGAAGGTTCAGAATTTGACGACGTTGAAATTGCGGGATTTGTTGCTTCGACGTTTTGGCACTTTTGAGAAGCGCGGTTTTTGAAACTCGGATTATTGGAGATTTAATTTTTACAAGGGACCATATCGAAGTGTCACTCTACAATTTTGTCAAAACTCAGCAGAAACGTAGTTCTCGGTAAAATATTCGACACATACATTTTTGTAGCTGCTAATATTCACTTTCAGAGGGTGAAATCTGCCCTCAAAGTTGGGGGTGACGATCACATTTTGTTGAATATCTCGGAAACTATTACACATAGCGTTACTGTTAACTGACCAAATTCGTATTTTCGATAGGTGAATTTAATAGAGCAAGAAAATGTACAAAATTCCTATTTATTTAAACATTACATCATAAAATATAATTTTTTTAATATTTAAAAATTTTGTTCGCTGTAAAAATCTAGGAAATGTGCACTTTTGAGAAATGAGAAATTTGCAAATCTAGCAGTTGGTGAATCGAAAGTAATCCGGTCTGAAAAATGATATAATCAGTAAATCTGGGAACTTAAGAATTTCCGAGTATGGAATTCCAGAAATTCGACAACATTGAAACATGTGAATGTCCATATTCGGGAGAATGTCTGTTTTGTCTCTCGTTTTCGCGCAGCCAAAGGTATAGATTGCGTAGGTTGACGATGTACGGAGGATCACGAGTACTTCACCTTCCATTAGCATTGAATACGAATGAAATTAACCTGCTGATGGCGGATGCTCGGTTACGAACGTAGCAAAGGACGATCGAGGGCCGAGGATCCTGTTACGATACAATAAAATACATTTTTTCAGCATCAGTGGTCCAGTGTTCACGATCCACGTGTTCGACTGCTTGATGATAAATTCGACTTCGGCTTGTGTGCCAGGGGAATGCGTAGAATGTACTTATGGTGTCCTTCGATCGTTCATTTGCATCGGTGTGCAACGCGCTGTACTCGTGGCCATTCGCGTTCCTGGACTAATTGCGAATTCGAGTTGACACCGTTAATTGGAAACTCTAAATCGATGTGCTCTGAGCTGTTCTATACTGGGTGGATGGTGTGTTTCGCGTCCAACTATGGTCGGTGGTACGTTTGCGGGAAAATTGAGATATTGGGCTGTTAGTTACGAAATTAAGGAAAGAGGTAATTACGGAACTGAGAAATTAGGAAATGGGGAAGTTGAGGAATTGGAACATCTGGAAATTGGGAAATTATTCGCTGGGAAATTGGGTAATTATGGAGTTAGGAGATTACCTGATTAGGAAGCTAGGAAACTTTGAAAATTTAAAAAAATTAGGAAATTAGGAGAATAGGTGTCGAATATTGTTAAATTGAGAAATTTGGAAATTAGAATAATATGAGTTGAAAATTAGGAAATTAGAAAATTTGGAATTTGAAAATTTGAAAATTAGGATAATATGAGTTGAATATTAGGAAATTAGAAAATTGAGAATTTGATAAATGCAGAGATTTGGATTGATCTCAGGAATGATAAGATCACCCTATACAGTTGCAATATATAGTTAAAGAATTACAAGATGCAGGCAAAACCGTGTCGAGAAAAATATTCTAGCTTGTTCAGAGGACTATTTCCTCGCTGAATCGACGGAACCTTATTCGGGAATCGATACAACACATTTTAATTACAATTTATGCATCGGGTAAGACGCAAATTGTATCAACCTATCTGAATTATTAGAATACATTTTATTGTAAACCCACTTCTTCATCTATTTCGTAAATTAATTAAGGAACCGTGGGTAAAAGAAATTAAGGACCGCAAGGGGTTAAAATTAAGAAACGTACCTAACCTCAAAATCTTATTATACAATGTAATCATCATTCGTTGTTCACATAATTCAAAACACGATACCAATACAAATAGTATCATACAATAGTCCAAGAAGTATACACGAACCCGCTGAAAGCAAGCATACGAAGAAATGGACGAAGACGATGTTTCATGAAGAAACAGAAAAGAGCAACAGGTCCCTGGCGAAAGGAAGAAGCGGTTCGCATAAATTCGCGATATTATCTGGGCGTAAAGGTATCCTTCATTCCGTGGAACTCGGAGCACGGATTCCCACGCACGGGTCGCTCGTCCAATTTCGAAATTTCGGGGTCGACCGGGTTAAATGTTAACACGGGAATTATGCTAATTTTCGGCAGCGACCGAGCATCGGGACATTCGTCATCCGCTCTCTGGCTCGCGGGTTTTCTGCTCGCTTTTTGCGGGCCCGCACGATTATGCGAACGCGTACGGGAGGTGGTCCACCGTTCAACAGTCACATTTGAAAGTCTAATTCGATTTTTTCCCCCTTTTTCTTCTTTATTAACGTTATTCCTGAACCAGGACCCGTTCGATGTCGTCCAATTTTTACGTTGTTGTCCCATTTCGATACCGATCGATTTTATCGGTTTCATTAGTTTCGACGGTTTTATAGGTTGTGCGGTTGCGAATTGAATTTAGGTTGGGCTTGTACGATCATGATTCGAATTTAGGTAGAATTTGTACCATTACGATTCGAATTTAGATAGAGCTTGTATCATTACGATTCGAATTTAGGTAAAGTTTGTACGATTACGAATCGAATTTAGAGTTTGCGCCATTTGAGTAGGGCGAAAATCTCAAAGTTCACAGTTTCCAAGGTCCCCAAATCCCAAGGTTCTAAATCGCAAAATTCCCAGATCTCAAGGTCCTCAAATCCCCAGATTTCCACATTCTAAGGTCCTAAATCGCAACATTCCCAGATCCCAAGGTGGTCAAATCCCTAGATTTCCACATTCCAAGGTCCTAAATCGCAACATTCCCAGATCCCAAGGTCTCCAAATCCCAAGTTCGTGAATCGCAAAATTACCAGATCCGAAAGTCCTCAGATCTCAAAGTCTCCAAATCTGAGAGGTTCCTAGATCTTAAAGTCCTCAAATCGCAAAGTTTCGAAAAACTTCCATGATCCCCAAATTCTTAGATTAATTTTTAACGAGCGTTAAAAATACCTAAAGACTTAAAGATTGTAGTGAAAAATATACAGACTACACGTGACTCAAAAATCACGAGCTCTCAATATTTTTGATGCACTAAAAGCACATACCAGAAATACATGTTAAAAATCGAGAAACCTATATTAATATACCAAAAATACATGTCAGAAATGTATGTAAAAAATCTATATATATCTAAATGTATTAAAAAGAAGGGTTAATTAATGCTACTAATTGCTTTTATTCGATCTTCTCAGTTTTATAAGTATTAGTATCAGCACGTATTCTTTGTTAAGCATTATATTGTATAATAAATTTCCAGAGTACAAATAAAGGATTCGATAATTTTCCGCGCGTCATCCTTTCATCCACCGTGCCCACATTTGCCCGCGAGTTCTCCATCCGGGCATGCGATCCGCCCGTCACTGCCCTATGGAACCACTTACACTCCATTTACCTCTCTCTCCTTCTCTCTCTCTCTCTCTCTCTCGCCGGAACGATAAAGAAACGTATTCGCGTGAAATCCGTGTCTAATATCGCATAATCCTCATGAATCACTTTCGTTGTATCTACCACGGGACCCTCTTCAAAGCGTCCAAATGCATTCGATCCACGCGTATCCTTTGGCTCCCCTATTTATACCTTGCTTTGATCGGTCGAAGTAGACAGTTGCACGATTTACTCGCGCCTCAAACAGATCGATAAATCATCATCGTATCGTTAGCGAGCCTATCCAAACATAAATTTCATTTTGTGAACCGATCAAACGCGTGGGACGAGGCGAAATTGAAAACCGTACGTCAGGATTAAAAGTTTCGGTCGGCGTATTTAGATTTCTCGATGCACGAGGCAATTTCCGTGGACCCCATTTTTTCGAGCCGTTAGGCTACTAAATTACGACCACCCACGTGTCGACTCCCCGTGTTCGAAATAGATACGCCCGATAATTTCGCGATTAACCGCGCTAATTAACGGCACCTGGCAGTCACCATAAGAAAATCGGTTCCCTCGTCACAATTTCGAAGCGGGTTCGAGCAGAAATTCGGGTCGGGGCGTGGCCGATATTATTGTACCCGCGATTTTCGACGTAAATTACCAAACCCGTTCCCCACCCGTTACTAATCCACGGAATTTTATTTCGGGGCCCGGTCGTGACAAAGCTCGTCTCGTATTTTTGCCGATTAACCCTCTTTCGTACGGTTGATGCTAAGTTATGAATTTCTGGCGAACGCTCAGCGACAACTCGCGTCCTCTCCCACATCCACGGGTGTGGGAGTGCTGTAAGTCTTTTGTGGATTTCTCTATTCCCTCCGCACGATTCCCTTTCTGTCGGCTGATTAGAGGATTTAAAGAATCCGTGGGCGGATCCTACGATTCCCGTTCGCTTTAATAACTTCGACGTTGGATTTCTTTTTTTTCTTTTCTCTTTTTCGCGGCGTTCGCGAAGTCACGCCCGGATCGGCGTTAATTCGATTTGCGTGTCGCGCGATCTGGATGCGGGCTCCGTTGAATAATTTAATTGACAGCGCTCTGTTCGCGTGATCGATGCGTGTAATTGATGCTAATTGATTTTGGAAGGCTGTTTTCGTGCTTCGACCGGCTTGTAATTGGGTTGGATTTATCGTCTACGATCGGTGCACTGTTTGTGAACGCTATCTCGATCGTTCCGATGTTAATAAATGTTCATGAGTTACGTTATGGAGAGCGAACGAGCGTAACAATTTAGCGTAGATTGTTTAGGCACCGTTGTCTATTTGTACTTTCTTATCGTGCCGTTTAATTGGATAATATAATCGTACATGATTGCGCAAACCTTTGATGATAATCGCATGTTACGTATAACGACGTTTATACAGTTTGTTAACAAGACTTTATCGAGGATTCTAACAAGATCTATCTCGGATTCTATGAGAATTTAGAGACTCGATGGTCTAAGAAATTGGGGGTCAAGAAATTTTGACATATAGGGATTTGGATATTTAGGAATGTAGGGATCTAGGAATTTGGAGATATCTACAGACATTTGGTTACATGAGATTTAGAAATCTGGAGATTTGGGTATAGAAATTTGAGACTTTAGTAATATAGGCATGTACTATATGAAATATAGTTTGAACAAAGCATAAATTCGGGAATGCAATAAACAATTAATTTCTCACTCGAGTATTATTCAAAATTTCCAAAAATTACGCATCGTTACAGTTACGTTCTCACACGCGTAATCATTTTTCGGCCCTCTGTAAATTGTAGCGATGGGTTAAAACGAAGACGAAGTTCTTTTATTAACCGAATAAATACAGGCGCCTCCCGCGTTATTATCTGGGGGAAGAGTCAGAGAACCGGTACTTTAATGCGCGTCTATGATATGATAATGTGCCGCTGCACCGATTATGCATGTAGGTTCATGTATGATAATTTGGCGAGACAAAGCCGCATTGTCGAGGCATAAATTGAATCGCTGCCTTCCCTCAACCCCTCGATACCACCCACCCGTCATCCCACCCCCACTTATGCTCGTTGAAACGCCCATGCGAGTGAGCACTTGTTGAACTTGTATTACTCTCCTTAAGTTCTTTCCTCGTACTCATTTTTCCTTATTTTTACCTCCATTTTTTCATTTTATTGTAATGACATAACAAAATATTTCCTATCATAATTGCAACATTCTTTTCATTTTACAAGTATGTCACTTTAATTAAATAATAAAATAACTACGATTGCTGAAGTAAATGAGCTGGACGGAAGAAAGTTTGAAACAATAAATTGCTATTGTATTTGTAATTTGTATTAGCAATTATTTTATGTCATTTCGATACAACTTTTATTCTAAAGCTACGTAAATATTTGTTTATTGGTACAGCTTGTATCGTAAATACATTTTCTGATGTGAAAATAGTAATGTAAAAATTCAATACTAAATCAATTAGAATCTATTGCGTTATTCACGACGGGGACTGAATTTTTCACGAAGTCGTTTTATGCACTTACCGACATAAACAATTACAAAAGCTATTTAAAGGTGGACATCATTAATTATTCTAAAATTTCTATCAAGCGCGCGATGCTGAGATTTGTCAACGTTTTGCCAGTTTCTCGGATGCACGGGTAAATATCTGCGGATTAACGAATAGAAGGAGTCGAAGTTTCCATCATTAATCAACCAATCAATCAATCTGCTAATGATTGCACAATCAACAAACGTGTCAGCGCTATTCTCTGCCGGAGTAGCTTGGACAATCTGCAAACTATAAAAACGACGGTGGTTATTTTTCAACCCCGTCGATTTCCAAATCTCTCGTTAACTAGTCTCCGTCGGTTTTTTAATTACACGCGCGTGACGTAGTCGATCATTTATCATCGAAGGCGTTGCCACATAGTATGGAACGCGGGAGCATAATGTTAACAAGTTGCACTTTAATGTTTCATTACGTGGCTATATACGCATGCGATCAGGCGTCCCCTTCACGATACATTAACTTCTTTCTCGTCATGGCGTTCACGAAACGTTCGGGACAGGCTGGTTCTTTCTATTAAAGAACAACGCCGGGTCACGTTAATTATTAGCGTTCGCTATGAGCAAACAAGATAAGTTACAAGCTTGCATGCCCGACACCGCTCGATCAATCATACGTGATCGTGAAATGTCGTGAAAAGTATGCGATACCGATCAGGATAGGGATACGCAGATACTATGGTTATTTTAACCATACCCTGATAGGTTATATTGATACTAGGAAGTGATATCGATGATAGGCAACATCGAAGATTTGGATATTTGACGGTTTGGGAATTTAGGCATTTCTGGAGTTCAGAGTGTTCAAAGTTTGTGCAAGCTAAGAAATTTGGGAAGTTGGAACTTGGAACTTGAAAATTTCGGTATATAGGAATTTTGTATTTTGAAAATTTGTGAAGATTGTATGATTGAAAACTTTGCAATTCGCAAATTCAGAAATTTTGATACATTGAAATTGGTGAACAGGAAAATTAACAAACTTTGGAAATTGGAAAGTGAAGTACTATGATTTAAAACTTTTTAATTTCGCAAATTTGAAATTTTCATAATTTCAGAATTTCATAATTGGCTAATTTGATAATTTGATAATTTGATAACTAGAAAGTTAAAATCCACAAAAATCTTGATAGTTTCATAATTGAGAAATTGAAACCTGAGTATTCAATAAAATCAGTTTTTCACTGGTATCGCAACAGCTAACAACCGTAAATAAATTGTAGAAAAAATTCAATTTCCCAGCATTCTATGCTACCCTCAATTACGGTTGCCACCATTAACCTGAAAAATTCCTGATGACGGTAAATAAAAGGTTTTATGAATGTGTGAAAATTGTTCGTTTTACGAAATCTCTCGTGAGATGGAAGAAGGGAAGAGTTAACTATTACTTCATGGCAGGAAACGTAAAAACGTATACATCTTGAGCCACGGACTACAAGTTAATTGCACAATGTAATTGCGGTACGTGAAGAGGGTTCTTCCCGTCTTTGCACGATCGTTTATTTCAGACCATAATTTTCCTTGTGTCTACTCGCATTTACAGCCTTCGCACTTGTTCTAATCCTACTTAATTAACAATTATATAACCTGACGAAGTATTTTAACAAAATGAATAATTTGCTGAATTTATTTGTTGAAAATTGAAACGAGATATTGAAACAGTCAAAATTTTACAGTTTATTCGTTTTTAATTATTAAAGTTATATATAATAATTTCCTTTTTTCAGTGATAACATAGAGCAACGTAATTTCCATATTTATTAAATATCAGACTCAATAATTTAAATATTTGCCATAGAAGAAAATTTCTAACAATAAATGTTCTCATTTCTTCTTCATTCATTTTATATTCTAAATCAAGTGCAGCATCTATCAGTTATAAATTTATTTATTTATCATAATTATACATGCTACAGAACAAATGCTCAAAAAATAGATTTTCCCATATCTACTATATTCATCGTTTTCCTGTTTTACGTTAAAATGAAATATCTGTCACAAAATTATTTACCACCCACAGATAGAAACTGTAGAATGCAATTATACAATTGTTCAATGTAGTACAAGTACACAAGTTAAATGAGAGAATATACACGCATACAAATCCATTATTTTTAAAATGAGAAGCAAATCGACATTCAGGCAGGATAAATAATTTTCTGACGACGCCGGAGAGAAACGAATCGATCACTGACAAACGTCGTGGCAATTCAATGGCCGCGTGATTTATTCGAGCGCCGTAGATATAATTACAAAAGCCTAATAGCGAATCGATTCAGTCGGATCAAAATCGAGGCGTCCCGGAATCGATTTGCATATTTCCGATCGCGTGCACCGTCGACACTGGAGAAGATTTCTCAATCGAAACGGGGCGTATCGCGCGAAGACGACAAGAGTCTTGAAAATCCGCCGCATTGACAGGATAATTACACGCACGTAGGCCGCTGGTAGACCGTCCGTTTGTTCGTTGGTCGCAAAGAGAACACGCAGCCATGAAATAAGAGACGAAGAGAGACGGTAGGTGAACAGCTACCGCTTGGATCAACCAGGGGCCACCCACGATGTTGATCATCGTCGAAGATCCCTGGATCCTCGCGCCGACGTTCGCCAGTATTTTCATTTGCATAATGGAAATTACCCGCCACGCCACGAGGGTGAACGTTTCCATGGAACGCGTTAATTTACGAACATTACGCGGCGATCTGATGAGTTTATCCTCGCCCGCGTGATCGAATTAAACGATCACTCGTTCCAGCAGAATCTTCTCGTTACACGCGAACGATTCGGCGATCAAGCGGATTTAACCGGAGCTACCCGAACTTTATCGCGTTCTTTGCTTTCTCGATGAAAATCCGTGACATCTCTGTTTGTTGCACCTTTTAACGATGGTTCCTGCAACTTTTTACGGATCTTTATGGATTCTTTGTAATTCGACGTGAAAGTATTGGCAAGATTTTTTAAAAACTTTTGAGAGGCTTGGAAATAACTGGAATTGAATTTTTGCGAAATTTGGGAATGTTTGGAATTAAATTTTTGCGAAACTTGGAAGCTTCCGTGATTTACATATTGTTAAGTTTGGGAACTACTTACATCAAATTTCTGTAAAGTTTGAGATTTACTGTTGAATTTTGTAGAGATTGAAGAACACCTTTTACTAAATTTGACAAGATTTGTGTGTCTCTGTAACTCAATCTTTATAAACTTTGTGAACCTCTTGATTCAGATTTCTCGAAGGTTTAAGTTTTCAGGATTAAATTTGTTCGAGGACCTTGTCGTCTGTTATGAATGGTGAAAATCGAAAATACAAAGACTGATTGTGACAATATTATATAACATCATTTTTATGAAGCTAAAGTTCTTGAAACTGGAAAAAAAACTGTATGGTATACTAAATTATTGCAAGTGTTAGTTTCATTTTACGAAAGTGCACATTCAAAGTATTCCCATGAATAATGATCCATTATTCTAGAGGATTTATTATTCCAGAAGAGCATAATTATAGATGATCACTGTTCGTTACACGAAAATCTTGATCGATAACAATTTGGCATTAAATGCATACTTAGTTTAAAATTAAAAATGAAGTGAAAAAATAAATAAATAAATACTACAGGATCACCTAATATATGCAACCATTCAATAGCTCAATAAAACATGGCAGCCATTTTGACAAAAGTGCGGCAACAACATTTTTTAATATAAAATTTCAAACCCGAAACTGGTCATTTTGACCGGTTGGTAGTTCTAGTGCTAAGAAAAGCAATTAACACGTAGAGTAATATTTTAATTTATTCAATTTACTTAAAGTTTATTATAAAATTTGTGGTCGAATGTCTCCTTAAAATTCGACGGAATATTTCGTTCAATCGAATACTCGATGGATCTTGTTAAAAGTACGGATATTAAGGTGCATTTAGCGCTAATTCACGGTTCTGCTTGTTTCCATTTTCTTGCCTACAATATTTGCTAACAACGAACGACACAGTTCCCATCCGACCGGCCACTTGCGTCTCGTAATGTTCCAAGTTAATAGCCAGATCAGTCGCGATAAATTCGCATTAAATTCTTCTCCCATCTGAATGTTATGCCCGTGCTCCCACCTTCGATGATAAAGCTAAGTTATTAGCGGGAACAGGCTCGCGCCACGAACGTAACGTTGATTCATTGCGATTAGGTTCGTAAAAAGCAATCCGCGAGTGCAATGGGTAATAAACCGTCTGTTAATCCGTCGATGTCCGCCAAATGACGCGGCTCGACAATGTCTGCAGAAATTACATATTCAAATTAACTTTGGTAACAAACACGCAAGAGAAAGGCATTCGTGAATTGTTTAAATATATACTTGTTCCAACGACGTTTAGACGAGTAAATTACTCGTGTTTGATAGCTCAGGTTCGGTTTGTTATTGAGAAAATTATTAGAAAGTTCTACATGGTGTATCCTGGGAAGCTAAACATTGAGCTTCGTCCGAACATTTAATATTACATCACATCTTTTGGAAAATTCGAAAAATCGTAAACTTGAGAATTTGGAATTGTAAAAGAGTGAGGATTAAACAATTTTTTGGAGTGATTATTCGAAAGAATTTTACGTAACATTCTAATGTACAAATCAATTCGATTTCGAATCGGGAGAGTTGATTTTAAAATTTACAGAAATGGGTATGCGCAGTAGCAATTGACTGAATCCACGCAGATCAATGAGCGCATGCGCACGCGATCACGCATGCGCAATTCATACTGCGTACAGGCCTGCGCAGATGAGCGTTCGAATAAAATTTAGACTGAAGTTATACGACGATTATAACCCGAAACAAACATACGACTCAATATTTTCTTTCGAATGAAATAACAGTCTTACAGTACTTTCTATCATGATCATTTTACCCTCATCCATGTAGAAGCTCACACGTAGGGCAGCTACATACAACTTTTTGTCTCCGGCCAAAGTCATGACTGATGCACTGACTACTATAATTATCTCCTTCATAAAAACACCACCGATGTCTGAGACGCAATCTTGATGTGCGCGTTAAAGTTAGATTTATCCCCGTTAGTTCGTAGAATAAATCGATAGTGGGTCGCCAATCTTAATTATTTATTATGATTGATGAGGAATGTTCGAACGGTATAATATGTGGAACACCCGATAAAGCATGGTAGCGATAGTAAAGACGAGTAAAGACGAGTTTAACCGACTACTTAAATCAAAGCGGTGCCCCTAACGACCAATCGTTGCTGGGACATTCTGCTCGATCGAATTATGCCAATTCGAATTACTCGCGGTTTCTTCGTTGTCTTTTACTATCCTTCACGGAAGGAACACGTGGGCGAGAGAAAGATCAGCAGGAGAAAGTGAAGGTATTGGAGTATATGCAACCAGGAAAAGGAACCTTGTTACGTTTGTGTTATGTTCGTGATGGTAGACCGTAATTGGGAATAATAGATTTCTTATTTGGGGAACTTGGAAAATTCGGGTCTCGAATAATGCGAATGTGGAAATATAGGAAACTGAAAATTTGGAATTTGGGGATTTGAATAGTGGAGATGTAGAAATGAAGGAAATAAAAAATGTTGAATTTGGGGATTTGAATAGTGGGAATGCAGAAATTTATAAAGTTAAAAATTTGACATTTTTGAATGTAAATAGTGGGAATATAGAAATTTACGAACTTAGGAATCTGAACTTTTGGGATTGGTACAGTGGGGATGTAAAAATGTAGAAGATTAAAAATCTGAAATTTGCAATTTGTAATTTGTAATTTATAAATCTGTACATTCGAAAATTTCCATATTCATATCAGTCCGTTTTATTTACAAATGCAGATTTCATAAGAAAGATAACCAGGTGACGTAAAAAGTTTTCAGCCAACGTCGCATTTATCGTCAAATCGAGCCAGAGGCAAAAATTTCTCCAATTACCGAGAAAAGCTTAAAAGGCAACCGCAAACGATTTCCAAACGATGATTCATCGTAAAATCCAGCCGAACATCAATTCATAGAAACAGAGTCGGCAGAAACGGCCAACATAGATCCTAATTCCGGGATCCCATCGACCACGATGATCGATCCTCGTCGTAAATTCGAATCCTCGAAGGACTATCGGTCAGAGAGTTCAGCAACCGGGGCTGCTCAGGATTGCCAAACTCACGTTGCTCTACACGTGTACTCGATTCGAACGCGATTGTGTTTGTGTTACGGGATGGCGCGAAGCGTGAGAAGAAGAACACGGAACTATTCGAGGAACGACATAAATTCGGCCAAGATCCTGGGTACGGGTCGATCTGGCCCATCCACGCGGTAGGCCGAACCCACGAATGGCCATGTACAGTCAACAACAAATCTCGTTTCCTTAGGGGAAGGATGGTAACGAAAGGGGTTACAGACCTGTCACTCGCTGATTTTTACAGTTTTTTTCAAGAGAAAAAATTTTAGTATTTACTGACAATTTCGAGATGACCATGGGATTCGTACATTTTATCATTTGAAGATGTGATGATGCGAGAGTTTAGAGATTTCATGGTCTAAGAATTTGGAAAAAAAATATTTTGAGGATCGACAAATTCTTAGATGTAGATATTTGTACATGGTTAAAAATCCTAAAATTTCAAAATTGAAATGAATTGATTGAATTCCAAAACTGAAATATTCGAAGATTCCAAAATGGAAATATTGTAAAAATTGTGATCCCGTAAATTTTGAGGCGCGATTATTTAAAAAATTGTCAAGCTGACACACGTGTCGTCGAGGGGAATCGTACGTTGCGTCTGAGTGTACATACGGATCACGGACATGGACCACTCCACGCCCTATAAATACGCATAAATATTCCCATAAATCCCGTGTACCGTCGCATTACACGCGTTCGAAGGCCTTAACATCGCGACCTGGGCCATGGTGAATCGAACAGAAAAGGGAACAGCAAAGACAAGGATAGCGACGAGGATTCAGCAAGCTGCACAGAGTCTGTATATCATATACGGAATAAATTACGCTTAACGTACGCACTCGCCGACTTTGCCACAGATTTATACACTCGCGGCTTTCTCTGTATTTCGATGTAATCGAACGTTTAGCGCGCAATTCATGGCTGTCGTTGATCGGCGTTCGAACAACGAGATGAAAATTTGCATTTTTATGAAGGTCCTGTGTCGCTAACTTCGGACTAACGTTGCGAGACAGCCATCGTAGGTTGTTGTTTGATTGAACGATTATTTTGCCTGTTGATATTTAGTTATAATTGATAAGGTAGTTGGTGTAATATTAGTATGGAACTCAAGCTACGTTAGGTTACGATTAGATTGCGATTTGACTTAAGGGCGTTGAATACTTGGCTGCAACGTAGACTTTTTCGGATCCGATCAAATACAGGGATGTAGAGAAGTAAAATATTTCTTGACAATTTCTGTGTCCCCAAATTTCCAAATTTCAATTTCAGAAATTCCCAAATTTGCAAACTCCAGTCTCAGACATTTTCAGATTTAAAAATTCGAAATTTCAGAAATTATTGAGTTTAAAAACTCTACATAGTTTCAGACATTTTCAAATTTACAATCTGGAGTTGCAGAAATTATCAAATTTGTAACTTCCGATTTTAGAGATTTTCGAATTTACAAATTCCAATTTCGGCCATTTTCAAACTTACAAATTTCGATCTTCAAATCCTTGAAGGTTCAAAAATTCAAGATACCAACATTTTTCAAATTCACGAATTGACGACCTCGGAGGGACCGAGATTTTCTGATTTATGGCATTTCGAAAATCCGAATTCCGGAATCGAGATATCTCCAACGATTACTGTACGATTTCTCGGTACACGATCTTTGTGAATCATATTTTCGGACTCCGGAGATCTGCTACTTTAACGAGCTGATCGTAATCGGGATGCACTCAGTTATTCACATGAGTCATTTCTACGGAACGGTCAAACAACTGTCCTGCGGCTCATTCTTGTGAAACGCTTTGCGAATTAATAACCAAAGGGGGCATCGAATTAAGAATATTCGAAAACTTCCTATCGGAAATCGAGGAATTTCTGATCGAAGAATTTGGACATCTACGAATATGGGAATTTAGGTATTTGGAGATTTAGAAATTGGGAGACCTATCAATTTGAGGATCTAGATATCTAGAAGATTTAGATACATGGAGATTTGGGATTTATAGGAAACTGAGGTCTATAATAATTAGGGGATCTGGAGTTTTAGGTATGTAGGGATCTAGGGATATAGAAATTTGGGGAAATAGAGAATTGGGATTTGTAGGAATCTCAGGTTTGTAACAATTAAGGGCTCTAGATTTTTCGGAATATAGGGATTTGGGGATATAGTAATTCGGGGATACAGTGATTTGGAGATCTAGGTATTTGAGATCTATAGGAATATGCTGATCCAGGGATTTAGGGTTTATAGCAATACGGTGGTATACGAGTTTGGGGATCTAGGGATTTGTGGTTTCGAAGTTCAATAATTTGAATATCTCAAAATTCCGAAATTGAAGAACGTAACATATCAACTTCAAAAATAGTAATAATTTGTTCACTCAGAAATCTGAAACATTGAATGTGAAAATCAGAAAAAACTTGGGAGTGAACAAGTTTGCAAGCACGTAAACGCGAATTAAAAAATTGTAAACATGCGTGTTTATCGAATGGAGGACTATGTTGCACCTGAACGTATGAAGAATGTGAAAGAATATGTTCCTTTCACTTAAACAAATTTCCGCGTCATCGGCATCATCCTTGAAACGATGACACCGACGTATGAAACACCGTGTACATGCTGTTTCTTTATTTTTATTTTTATTTTGTTTTTTTTTTTTTTTTCTTAAAAAGCGCACGTAAGGAGATGATGTTTCGTAACTGATGCAGTTTTCCCAAGAAACGAGATGTCTGACAAGAAACGAAACCCGCGGTGCATTCTGCGCATCAGCCCGAAATCTTGCTGCATACCGTGCATTTTTAACCATCCTAATCTCAACCGAAGCATACAACTCGACATGCAAAGTGAAAGGATCGCTGTTGTGTGTATAAACCAGACTGTAACATTCGTATTTTTGTAGCTGGATTAAATATATTCGAACAATTTTAATGCTAAATGACGTCGGCTTAATCCCTCCGGTTTTTTTTTTACTCGATATTATATTCCCGGTTTATTTTCACTTATTTTATAGCCGTGTTCATTCTCCCGTTGCCGGTGTATATAGTAAATTGGTTCTACAAGTCTTTGTTTCTTCACAGAGTAGCGTTCGAAATTCTAATTTATTGACTACCCGATCGCATTATGTAATGTATAATGCAAAATTTTTTTATGCTAGTTTTGATCATTTGCTTTCGTAGCTTGACAAAAATTTGTTCTTGTTTTCACTCTTTAAAGCGTGAGCAACCTCTTAAATTTATATTGTTGATTTCAAATGTTGAAAGAATTATATTACTTTCTAAAATAACTTTTCTACAGGATGAAAACAAAAAGGATATTTCTTTGAGCAAACCTGTTTATAGTATTTTTATAATTTGTTAATTGTTTAATATTTATATTCAACATCGTGCTGCCAATAGTGGAAGTGAGTCCATTTGCTCAAATTTAAAAACAATTTGCACATTGACATATAAGATAGATAGTAAATAAAATTTAAATTAATTCAACTGAAAAAAATGTAATAAAAATCTGAAATTGTAGTGAAACATATGAATCATTAACTTCCGTCATTAGAATGATCAAAGGCCTGTCATTTTTAATCACTGTTATCGAGTTGGTTAATAACCTTCCGGTCGATAAATAGTTAGGTTTTATGAAAACAAACGACTCAAAAGTAACGCCTGCTCGTAGAAACTTCGACTTCTTTAGATATCTTGTATCACTGAAGTTATCACTTCAGTAAATCATTTGTCGCACCTCCCGGTTCGTGACACGCGTTTCACACCTCAGTCACCTGTGTCATTAAGCATAATTAAACGATATCGTTTCGAAATGATACAAAATGAAATGGTTACATTGGGACCTGTCTCGTTACTTAGTCAAAGCGAAAAGGATTGTCGAACAGGGGCGGATCAAGATTTTAGGTAGAAATTTGTTCATACATCAATTTATACACAGATGAATTTCTGATTTTGTTAATTTTTATGTTTTACAATTTGCTGATTTTTAAGTTAGTTAATTTTTACATTTGCGAATGTGATAATTTGATACGTTTATTAATTTTTACACCTGTAAATTTGTAAATTTATATGTTCATTAATTTACTACATTTGTAACTTTTTAATTTTTACACTGGTAAATTTGTAAAATAACTTATTTAATTATTTTATCCTCACGTTTTCAAAAGTCTAAATTGTAAAATTGTCAAATTCACAAATTTATCGATTTTTAAATTTTAAGAACTTTTGAAATTTGTTGGTCTTACCAAATTTCTGAAGTTCCCCGGTTTTCTCAAATCTTCACATTTTAAAGTTTCCAAATTTCGAGGTTCGGGAATTTAGAAATTCCTACATTCTGAATTTTCCAAATGAAAATTCACATTCTTGAATTTTTCAAATTCCTACATTCTGAATTTTCCAAATGTTCTCAGTCTTGAATTTTCAAATTCCTGCGCTCTGAACGTTTTAAATTCTGGACCCGCAGAGAAGGGAAAAGTAAATTTTCAAAATTTCTGACTTCACAAGCCCAAAATCTTTCAAATCCACGAATTTCAAAGTGTCCGAATTTTCGGTCCGTCGAAGTTTCCATCTGCGTCCGCCCCTGTTCTCGAGTAGGCGAACTTCTCTCCAGACAGATAGTACAGGTGTCGCTAATTACTGCGATAACACCATCCAGTCAGCCCTTATCTGTTACCGTCGTCAGCGAAATTAAGTGCTCGAGATTTTTTTCATTAAACGCAATAGATTTCGCGTGGACCAGACAGCCACCTATTCGTTTCCGATAACTTTTGGAGAACAGGTTTGATAGATGTCAGTGTCGATGTCTTTTAACATGACACGATACTGACGTTTTAATTTCTGGATAATGGTATAGCGATTTAAATTTGTTCCCTGTCCCTTGTTGATTTTGTTCTCCATTAACTTGTTAATTTGATTGAAACTGGTTGTATGGTGAAATTAAGCGAGAGCAAGGCTTATTAAGCGAGGTCTTTATGCAACATATAAAGTAGATACCTGTTTGATACTTTCATTTCGATAAAAAATTTTCAGTCATCGAAGTATCTATATCGAGCTCTAATTTTTATGTCTACAATCTATACGATTACGATAATTCGTAGTCTATATTTACTCAATTACTGTGATGACTTTGTTATGACGAAAAAATTTCTCTTCGTATTAAAATAAATTTCTGCGAAAGTTATATTTTATTTGTAACTTGGAGGTCAAGGTACTTAAATCTAGAGGTACCTGGATCTAAGAATAATTGAGTTTACGGTGTACTGGAATTCAGAAATATTGGCGACTATCTGTATTTTGGGTATGTCTAGGGATGTATTTTGGACTATCTAGTAACTGTTTGGGGATGTTAGGGTACAGAGATCTTAGCACCAGCCGATCTAGGGATACATGAATTTCAATAGCTAACAGTTTTGGGATATAGAAATTTGGGAATGTAGAAATTTAAGGATCTCAGAACCTGGGAATTTAAGAAACTACAAGATACGAAATAGATCTATGGATATATTATAGAAATTAGGGGATATGAAGATACACGTGTTTAGGATTCTAAGAATCTAGAAATTCTGTAGGTATACAGGAATGTTACGAAGTGAATTTATTTGCGTTCACCAGTTCGATGAAGTAATATGTCGATAAATAATAGAAGCTCGGTAAGGGATTGAAGAAAGCTGTTCCCGGATACCCTCGACGGTCCATAATGTATTTCAGTGTTTACTATAGCAAGGAACGCGTCAAAGACCTGGTAGAAACGCCATAAAATCAGAAATAACAGTGTTCCGTTCGATGTTCAGACGCGAGAATCATCTAGATTGAGAAGAATATCGTGAAGATATGTGTCGGTTGTCTAGTAATCGAGGTACGCTCGTTTATTATCGAGAGAGCAGGAGGTGTGCGCATATCGGACCACAAATTAACATGATTTTATGGCTGATGGGGAAATAGAAGCGTTCTTCGTAGAACGAAGAGCTCGTTAACCCAGGTATCTTCAGGATCTGATCTCCGGGTCAGGTAATACCGAAAATATCTCTGTAGAGAGGTCCTGACAAGCGGATAGGTGGCGAAAATTTCAACCCTGGCGCCTCAAGATTTATTGAACGGCTTCTCCCATTTAGATCTCGACTCGTGCGAGTGTTTTCAACGCACGACCACGTGACAAAGGGATACGGTGGTCCCGGCGGGAACACCGGGAAACAAAACGCAACAAGCACTGACGGATGAATATTAATACGATAACGCGAATTTTTTTATCGACACTAACAGCTGTGACTAGCTTTTGACTACTCGTTTATGTTGGTTGACAGGTCTTTTAGAGCACGCACGTCCTGCAGCATTCTGAACCTTCTTTGGATCAGGAAGAGTATGCAGAGAACGCTTACCGCACATTTTGAGAGATCAAATGTTGAACGTGCCAATTATGAGATTGCTATATTTTTTCATTCTTTAATTTCGAAATATTCGTCTCTTAGGTTTCAGATTTGTAAATTTTTGCATTTTTGTATTTTTGTATTTTTGGATGTTTGGATTTTTGTTTTTTTGGATATTTGGATTTTTGGATTTTTATATCTTTGGACATTTAGATTTTTAGATCTTTGGATTTTTAGGTTTTTAGATCTTTAGATTTTTAAATTTTTAGATTTTTAGATGTTTAGATCTTTAGATTTTTGGATTTTTGGATTTTTAGATGTTTGGACTTTTAGATTTTTAGATCTTTGGATTTTTTAATTTTTAGATTTTTAGATTTTTAGACTTGAGATTTTCAGGTTTTCAGATTACCAAATTTTCAAGTTTTCGCGTTTTGTACTTTTCTCGTTTTCTTGCTTTCTAGTTTCCAAGTTTTCGAGTTGTCAAGTTTCTTAGTTTTAGCAAGTTTAGTTAGTTATAGCAATGGTTCGATCGTGTAACAGAGTAGATTCTAATGAACGGTGATAATTATAATGAGAGCGAAGATTACAGTGATTATCCGGACGCGCGAGCTTTCTTCGATGAGGATGGTAATTGGGATAAGCAGCCATCTCTTTAGTTCTCTTTACGTCTTCGTTCGAATACATTAAGAGGACTTTTGTCACCCGTTATATGTCATTCTGTTCACGTTTTTGCTTCGAAAGAAAGGATGCCTTCGTTGCGCTCGTTTCTTCTCCTCTTCCTTGACGAATCTCACGGACACTCCATTTGTTCGACCCTTTGTGTCGCGATTTAATTATTCACAATATAGTAACAGTTAAAACGATTAGCATAACAATATTGTAGCATTCCGGAACCGTACACCTCGCGTTGTTATTAAATTGCTTAAATTATTCAATTATTTGTTTCTCGAACTTCACTAAATCTCGATGACCTTGTTCTTTCCCGTTGTTCGATGTTCGTTGTTTGGAATTGCGGAGTTTGAAGAAACGAAATAAATTACTGTCTCGTACACAGCGAGCATCGATGCACTATTTGAAGCGAACAGCTTCTCGCTTCTTGGTGCACGATCTCTTCAAGGCGAGCGACTGTTCGCGTGCAACGTTGTTTCTCGGACGCAGAAGTCCCCAGGAGCAAAACTCGCCAGTGGAAAGCGTATCGGTGCGATTAAACGCGAATCATCGCGTCGGATCGTGAGTTGTTATGAACGCGGACAAGAAGTTGTAGTAATTTACGCTCTGGTATCTGGCAGTCATCGTCCTCGTACGACCATCATGATCTATGTCTTTATTAACTGGACATCGTACGGCGAGAGATTTTAATGAGCAGATAGTGGATGAAAACGACGATATTTGAATTATCGCCTTTGTTTTCGACGGGGTGAGGCGATCGAGCGAGGAAAGACTGATGAGCACGTTCCTTCATTTTTTGCAGTTCACTTTTTAATGGACGAACGTCGATTTCAATACTTGGTTTATCGCTAGTTTCGCTGTATTATCATTTCATTGTTTTACTGTTTTATTATTTTCATATTTTACTGTTCTACTATTCTGCTATTTTACCATCTCGATATTCTATCATTCCGTCATTCTACCATTCCATCGTTGTATCATCCTATCACTCTAACATTCCAGGAATCTAACACTCTATTGTTGCACCACTCCATCATTCTGCCATTTTACGATTTTACCATTCACTGATTCTACGATTCCACGATTTTACCATTTACCGATTCTATGATTCTACGATTTTACCATTCACCGATTCTACGATTCTACGATTTTACCATTCGCCGATTCTACGATTCTGGGATTCTGCTCTATGATTCTGTTATTGTACGAGTACACCATTCATCCACCCTACGATTCTACCATTCACGGATTCTATTATTCTACGATTCTTCGTTTCTACTGCACCACTATTCTAGTATTCTACGATTCCATTATTCTGCCTTTTCACGGTTCTACAATTTCACAAATCAACATTTCCTCGATTCTACTGTGCCACCATTCCTCTACCACATAATTCTACTTCATCTAGATTCTACTTATCGCCCGTTCTACGATAGTATCATTCTATTATTTTGCTGGTATACAGTTCCATTGTCCTATTATTTTATTGTGGCATTATTTCACTAACTGTATCATATAACTATTATATTATCACACTACTATTGCACTAGTACTAATACTACTAGTCTACTCTTTCATCATTTTAATATACTACTGCAATCACTTTGTTTTCAAGTTCTGTAATTTGTAGTATATTTTTAGTTGTATTTTAGTTGAATTCCAATAATATTTGGAATAATACAATTAAGACCTCAAGCTTCGCACATACTCAACGAACGACCTAAAATAACCTAATTCCCATTCACTGACTGATGTTCAACAGGTAGTGAGAAAAAATGCGACAAATATTCTCAAACAATTCCAAAAACGAAAAATTAGCTTCACGAAATTCGCCAAATCATCATCGTCCGCAACCGACCTCATTTCACCGACAATTATTTCATATTTAACTGCGACCTCAATCTTCTCACATACTCAACGAACAACCTGAAGCGACCTAATACCTATTCACTGACCGATATTCAACAGGTAATCTTAAGAAGACGCGACAAATATACTCAACCAATACCAAAAACGATAAATCAGCTTCATGAAATTCGGCAAACCATCATCCTCCGCAAACGGGCCTCGTTTCACCGACAATTATCGTCTCGGAAATCGCGTGTGGTACCCCGAAACGGCTCTCACATCCAGCAATTAAAGCGACTCGTTGAGACCTCGATCCCCCCTCAGGGTACGAAGATACAATCGTCAAAAGCGGGCAAAGAAATGAACGAAGCGGAAGAACGATCTCACGGTGCCTTCGTCATCGAGGAGGTGGCACTCGGTAATTCACGAACTTGCTCGAAAGCTCTCTCGCAAGCACGATCTGTCCGAAACTCGAGGATCCGAGACATCTAAGCGTCTCTTTCTCAGCTCGGCTTTAATCGATTTGAATCACTCGCTCGACGTGTTTCATGGTCGAACGAGCACGTAGAGCGGTTCTCCGGGGCACTTGGAGATATTTTAATGCCTCTTTGTGCCCCTGGCCGTTTAAAGGGTTCCTTTATTCGACCGCGTTTCGTTTCGCCCTTTGTCTTCTTCTTCTTCTTCTTCCTCCTCTCCTTCACCCTCTCTCGTTATGCTTCTTTCGGACGACGTCCGCTTGACCACTGGTTATTTTAATTGGACCTTCGGATCCAGAGGCTTTTTTCGTCCGTTCCACCTTCTTTCCGTGTCCATCGCGTGCTCGCGATCCCCCCTTTCGTCCTCCAGCCGCCACCGATCGTGGACCCTTTTGCTTCCAGGGGATAACCCTTCGATACCGACTGTATCCGTTTTTGTGCGGGACTCGAGGCCCTTCGCTTTGGACGACGCGCGGAATTCGATATACTCGGGGAAGGACATTCGGGGACCTCCACTGACCCTTTTGCTCCTATTCTCATTCGCTACGAGCTACAATGTTCCGATAAACCGATGCAATATGCAACATCTACCCGATTTTTTGTGATACTTGGCTGAAGTACAAATCATGATATTTGAGCGATGGTTGATTTAAAATATTTGGATGATATACAATTTAGGATATTTATACGTATGAAGTATAATTTACAATACAAGAATGAAGGGTAAGTTAAAATATTTGGATGATGTTCAATTTAGAATATTTGTATGAAGTATAATTTACAATGCTAGGATCAAGAGTAAGTTAAAATGTTTTTTAACATCTACGTATGTAAGCGTGTTAAAATGATTTTTTAATGAGGATGAAGAGTAAATTAAAATATTTGGATGATATACAAATTTGCAATTTTTTAATGATATATGATTTTGCAATATTTGAATGAAGTTTAATTTAAAATATTTGGGTGATGTTCAGTTTAGTATATTTATGTGAAGTATAATTTACAATACATATAAGGATGAAGAGTCACTTAAAATATTTGGATTATGTATGATTTAAAATATTTAGATGAATTGTAAATTTGTAATGTTTTCATAACATATGATTTGCAGTATTTGGATGAAATTCAACTTAAAATATTTATATGCAATGCAATTTACAATACTTGAATAAAGTATAATTTAACGTGTTTGGATGATGTATGATATGAAATATTTGGAAGAAGTGTAAATTTGCAATATTTGAATGTTTTGTGATGTACAATATCTCGATGAAATTTTATTTAAAATATTTGCATGAAGTATAATTTACAATGCTGAGATAAAGTGTACCACAAAGTGTTTGAATGATGTACAATTTAGAATATTGAAATAATAACTACAATAGTAGAATGAACTAAAAGATTAATCATAGATGTCTTCATGAATTGCAACATTCCAAATTGCACTAGCTACTCTGTCACAATTTCTATGTTTTATGCAAAACGAATCTTGTCCCCTAATACGTTGCATACGGAATACCGTTAAATCGTCGAAAATAATAAGAAGAATCCGCTGTTACCATTAAGAAACCTTTGCCTGGAAATATTTTCAGGGAATTTTTGGCGCACCGTTTATCTCGAAAATATCGCGGGAATATATTGTAGACGGTCCGCCGAAAATTAATCGTTTAATTAACGTCGTATTCCCGAAGATTTTTATCGCGAAAGTCTCTCGATTCGCGCCGCCTTCGTGAAGGATGACGCGAAAGTTTGCGGACAGGTTTACCGTTTCAGGAACAACCACACAACCACAACGGGGAACACCACGCTGTTTCGACGGTCTGTACAGTCAACGGCAAATATGGCGGACGAGGGTGTGAATACGCCTCCCACTCGTTCATTTTTAGGGATTCTCGGCAACTTGACAATTTATGGACGTGATAAGATTTCGAGGTAATGGAATTTAGGATATTTCACGATTGGAGAGCCTAGGGATATAGCAATGTAAGAATTCGGCGACACAGAAATTTTCTGACATAGGTATTTTGGAACCTTGATATTTCGGAACCTAGTAACTTTGAGTCAGTTATTAGGTGACTTTGAAATTCGAAGCGTAGAGAAATCTACCGAGATTATAATTTGGGGATATTTGGTATTGGCGAAATTGAAATGCAGGGACATTGAAAACTGTGGATGTTGGAATTTGGAGATAATAGAATCGAGTGGAATTTGGAATTTGGGATGTGGGAATTTAAAGGAATGTCACCCTGGGAATATTGGAATTTAAGAACGATGAATTCTAGGGACCCTGAAATTTGTATATAAAATATAATTTTATTCAGGAATTTTGAGATATTTGAATGTAAGAATATTCGAATATTGAAATCTGGTAATATTTGGCACATCGGAATTTGTTTGTGTTTCAATCTAGTGTTATTAGAATGCAGGGATTTTGGAATCCATCGACGTTGGGTCCTAGAGATATCAGAATTTAGTGGCATTTAATTCTAGCGATATTGGAATCCAGTGACGGTGGCAGCTTGTGGTATTGGAATTGAGATACATTTGAATCTAGTAACATGGGCAGATCCAAGAATTTGGAGATGGGGAGATTTAGAAACTTGGGTATTTTTTAAAGTTACAAATTTGATGATATCGAAATTTGGAAACTTAATAAATTTGAGAAATTTGAGAAAGATGGAAAATTTGAGAAATTTGAGAAATGTGAAAGTTTGGGAAAGTAATTGAATTAAATTTTGTAATTTGGGGATTTGTCAACCACAAAGTCGAAAAAATATAAAACTTTCTGAATTTCGGAAATTTTGCAATTTTATCGTGAAAATGTTTCAAATCCAAGAAATTCGAAAATATCAATAATTTCCTACTTTTTGATACGGATGCCCGAGAATTCGATTATTTAAAACTTAAAAAATTTCCGGAAAGGAAAATTCGAAAATTCAAACGAATCTAAAAGAATCCGGAATTTTTGAAAATATACCGAATTGGCGTACGCGTTCGCATCGAAAATCGGTCCACGTTTCTGCCGAGTGTACAGGCGTTCAACGGAGAACGAGAAATTAATCCAGAGTAACGTGAGAGAGGATATTACTCACGCATCACAGTTTCTCGCTCCTCTAATTAATATTTATGCGATCGGCGCCGATGGGATTAATTAAGTTTCACACGAAAACTCGTCGTTACTTTTCCTGCGCCGCTGCGAGGCAACGGCTTTAATCGAGCTGCAAATTTATCGAACGTGTCGATGATTAAAAATTGCCCCGTATTCTTGTAACACTTGGTACGCGACAAATTTCAGAAACGCATAAAAACCTCTTTTATTTATCGTGCAAGCTTGCAATAATTATAATAAACATGTCGTAGATTTTAGTCAACTTTTTATGCGACGTGTATACACGAATAGCAGTATATTAATTAGCTGGCATAAATATCCTCACCTCGTAGGACTAATTCTATTCATTTATTTATACGACATGTTCTCTCGAATTCGCTTATTTTTCGTCGTATAAATTTGTAAAAATATAATAAAAGTATGATTTTTTGCTATGGTAGCCGAGAGAAGACGTACGATCTCAAGGGGTTATATGTATGTAACACTTGCAGCAACAAATGAACATGACGTAACGTCGAAAGAACGCTTAAAAGAAATGTTAAGAAGAGGATGTTGTGCTATAGCACCTGACTTTGTACAAAGTATTAATTCAGAAAATTCTCTTTAAAATAATTGTAACACTTGCAATAATCAAGTGTACATATACTTCTAACCCGGCAATTTCAAGGCAAACGTAGTTATAAAGAAATTAGTCATATGTGGCTCAAAAACAGAATGCGTATACATGTTCAAACTTGAAACGAAATTATCGGACAGAACTTTCCGATGGACCTAATATTAACACTAGATTTACGGAACCCGTCAAAATGACGGATCTTAGTGTACTCATTTTCAATTACGAAAATTATTAA
This sequence comes from Coelioxys conoideus, assembly GCA_947623535.1. Lineage (NCBI taxonomy): Eukaryota > Metazoa > Arthropoda > Insecta > Hymenoptera > Megachilidae > Coelioxys > Coelioxys conoideus. The sequence goes on from OX392452.1 coordinate 7,174,534, forward strand.
GAAATTTATGTCAAGGTGCATGTTAAGCCTCGTCGAGATGAAGAATCGTTCTGTAAACTGTTATACAGTCGTGGACAAAATTAAGTGGACAGGTATCATAAGTAACAAAAGGTTAATTTAATTTATCTAAGAATACCTATGAATCAAAACTTTATTGTACAATTATATACATTAAATAAATGTTTTTTCAAATCAACAAAACCATTTCACGTTCTATATTTAAAATTTATTTAAGACATTGTAGTAAAACAAAAAATTTTTTACATTTCTGCAATGTCCACTTAATTTTGTCCACGAGTGTATGTATTATCTATTATTTCCTTATTTTTATACTTCATTTTCAATTTAGACATAAGTGGTCATTAAACATCCGTAAATCCAGTGTTAAAACTGTCTATCAAGAAAGTTCCATTCTAATTTTTCGTTCTCGAAATCGGCTCGTAATTCAGCATGGAAGCATCAGGATTTCGAAATCTTCTTCCCCTAATCCCACGGTTAATACTGCCGCGTATTAAGTATAATATCTGCCTTTCGATCGACATCGCTTTACAAAACGAGAGACACAAAGGAGAGCGCCGTTTCGAAGAATAACCCGGCACACTTTTCGACCACAAAAGTCCAACGATTACGAGTGTGTTACGACCCACCGTAAACCCATCGAATTAACGAGGGGCCCGGCAAGAATTTCAGAAATAATGGTGTACCATGCTCGCGGCGATCGATCATAATGCGGCTTGGTTCTAGGCACCATTAAATAGCCTTGTAAATCGAGTGAAACGCGGATATCAATCTAAATTATGATTTTCGGTGAATCGTGGAGAGGAAAGGTGGTAACACAACAAGCCGAGAGGGTGTTCCTCATGTCACGAGGAATTATGTCCCGTTTCTAACCACGAACCCGTGCAAGCCGGGGTACACTTTTGTCCATCGAGTTTACAAAGGTGGGAAAACATAGTGTTCCTTTCGAACGCGGACAATGGTACTAATGTGATGATCACACAGCGTTTTTTTGAAACGAATGGACGAAGTGAAAAGAAAATTTAGAATTATAGGATCGTGAAATCTGATAATTTGTTTTCGATCTAACGAGGTGCGTATACTTTGTATAAAAAGGGTGCTTTCGTTGAATTATTGATCGATGTCGAGGGAAGTTTACTTGGTTTTTAAACGAGGAATAAAATACGACACTTTTTTAATTGGTATATGTTATTATATGGAAATGCGAAGAACGAGAATAATCTGTGAGGGTATATGTACGTAAAATATTATTTATAACGATACATGATTTAATATTATTGCGGATTCTGTGGGTGAACTATTTTGTTGGGGTATCAGGTTCTAGTAAAGCTGTAAGCAATCGTAAAACGATCATTTACTTAATATTCTATTATAGGCTTAACCCTGATAGGTATAATCCGCTTAGGTCTTTATTTAAAGTTCCGGCAAGCAGATTGAACGGCAATACTCGGTAATTATCGAAATTGGTTTCTGCAAAATATAGGACCATAAAATGGGAACCATTAGAATGTACGAGGATCATAACGCTGCCCTCTTTATCCCATGGAAACTTTTGTGAAGGTTGTTCTCCGTCGAAACCGAAAATTATAAGATTATAAGGGTATCAAATTTTTTAATTCTTCTATTTTTGAATTCCAAAATTTGTTCACTTATAAATTTTCAAGTTTTTAAACTTCGAATTTTTCACATTTTTAAATATTCAAATTTGCAAATTTTTATATTTTTAAATCCGCAGTTTTGGAATATCTCAAATTCTGAAATTCTTACTTAGTTTGAAACCCACAAATTTCAAATCTTTAAATTTCTATATTTTTAAATCCATGAATTCACAAAATTCCAAACTTGAAATTCTCAAATTCAGAAATTTCCAAATTCTGAGCCTTCAAAATATTTATATTTTCAGATTCCCAAATTTGTAAATTTGCAAATCACAATTCCTCAAATTTCTAACTTTTCAAATCTCAATACCACAAATATCTAAATTTTCAGGACCCAAATGTCGAAATTTAAAACTTTTCGAGGGCCCAAATTTCTGAATTTTTATATTCACAAACTCTCAAATCTAAAAGTTCTAAATTTGAAAAAATGTGAACTTAAAAATCAGAAACTTCCAAAATTTAAATCTTTGAAAGTTAAAAAATTCCTGACCACAGATCCTTTCAACTTTTAAAATTAATAAAACGATCCAGCTAATAAAATCAAATACGCAATTCAATTCCCATAAATTACCAAAAGGTTCCACTTAAATTAAACAACAAGCATTCAGAAAATCAGAAACTCTCTCGTCCAATCATCATAAATTAACCAGACGAGCAACAAGCAACTAAAAGAACATCCCGAATAAAATTAATTTTCATCCGAACGATCAGCGAACGGAAAACTGTATCATTTACGAAATATCCCGTAACCATCATAATCTCATAAAAGGCATCGGCGCATTAAAAACTACGTGCACAATGATATCGCGTTAAAAATTTAAAGGCGCCGAAACAAGCCGAGTTTCTTCGAATAAATTTGCTCTCCGCCGGAGAACCGATTCGGACGATATTAACATTTCGGTAAATTTATTCTGGAAATTACACTGGCGAAATGATTTGACCGAAAAAATCTTATCAAGGGTATGCGCTCGGAACGACCACCCCCAGCGGCCATTTAACGCAGCATGCATTTCCGGCGAAGAAAGAGAGGGGCATCGATGTCGTAGCGGGTCGAAACGGGACCCAGGGCATTAAATTAAGATCCGACGGTGTAAAGTAAGGCCCAAACCGGCCCTCCTGCAGCGAATAGTAGTAATACCATTCAGTGAGCTCGGTTCGGTAGTAGAGTACGTGTCTTCATCGCCTATGGTTCGCGTTTATTGGTGAACATCGTTTCCCACGCAAAACGATACCGAACCTACCAGAACGAACGGTTGTCGCTTCAATATCTGTGTAAACTCGAATGACATTCGACATAAGCTTCATGTTGATAGCAAATGATACGTAAATTCGATTGTTTCACAATATGGAATTTTCGAATTTATAAATTTCTTGGTCCCCGAATTTTGGAGTTTTTCACATTTTTAACTTTAGATAGTTGGGTACTTTATTAGAGATTTCGGATTTGCACATTTTCAAATTTTTTTAGTTTGAAAATTTTCGAATTTTTGTCTCGAATTGTATATTTTTAGAAATTCATATTTTCCGCTGTGTTGATTTCAACATTTTGGTGTTTGTGTGTTTGCAAACTTTTTGGTTATGAAATTTTCTACTTCTTGGGGGTTTTAAATATATAAATTTTCGAATTCTCGAATTCTCAAGTTCCTAAATTGTTAAATTTACAAAAATACAAGTCACCAAATTTTTTCTGTGAACAAGTCCCTTGACTTGGAAATTCAAAAGTTGAAAATTAGTAAATATACCTGCCAAGTTTCGCTAACATTACAGCAAATGAATCGGAACCGAAAGCTATATTAATAAAGTACTCGATAAATTCCTGAAACGGAGAATACAAAAATTCGTCAGTTATTTTTGTACAGCCTTCTCGATACAGCTGCAGGTGTAACGTGTACACTGTCAATGGATGATGAATCGATAAGCACATCATTTCCAAGCACGTGGAGCGTGTTGTTGGTACATGACTCTGGACATCAACGCAAACGATGCTATCCAGCAAAAGAAGAATAAAATACTTCTGAAAAATTCGTATTATTTGAATTCGAATTATAATAACGTGTCTTCGATAAAATAAAATATCAACTATTATTAGAAATAAGGGACAGGTGCATTTTTTAACAGAATTATTTTTATCATAAAATTTGACAATTTAAAAAAATGGAAAAAATAGAATTGAAGAAGGTGAATGTGCTTCATTTTGCATAATAAATTATGCGTACGGTTTGAGTGTGAATTTGAGTCGTTGTTATCGCATTTATGAATTGAATGATATTACGAAAGTGATAAAATCTGCAGAACGTAATCGCTCACGTGATAAATATTATCTGAATACACAAGAAACATTTATCCTATCGTAACAGCGTAATTACTTCGTCATGAAAAAAAAAAATTAACATTCCAACAATTCTCCCTTTCACGCGTTGTAGTTTTGCAATGGTTCAGTCGTGTTCATCAATCTTTCCATTCGATTGAAATCATCGATTGTACGTGAAGTCATCTGGTCAGTTTTGATTAGCGATGCGCATATTATGACATTAATGGAAAGTCGACTTTTCTTTAATTAGTACACTTTCGAGTTTCTAATTTGTGGAATTTGTAATTACAAAATTATTACACTTTTACATGTTCAAATTCACAAATTATTACGTTATTACATTTAGAATGTTGAAATTTTGTATATTTAGAAATTGTTTAATTTTTAAGTTTCCAGATTTCTGAATTTCTCAACGTGCCAACTTCTTAATTTCTCAATTCCTCAATTTCTTAATTTCTTAATTTCTCAATTTCTCAATTTCTCAATTTCTCAATTTCTCAATTCCTCAATTTCTTAATTTTTTAATTCATCAATTTCCGAATTTCTTAATTTTTCACTTTCTCAGTATCTCAGTTTCCCAATTTCCTAATTTCAAAATTTCAAAATTTTTCAATTCCTTAAATTCTGTCACTAAAAAGTATAAATTACAATTTTCAAAATATTTCACAAATTCTACCTCAAATATAAACAAAAATTGAACTGTACATTCAAAATCCGTAATACCACTGTAATTAATTATAACACGAGATTTGCCCAAAAGCACCAAATATTTTCAAACCAACTTATCCGATTTACATCCGTACACACATATTCGCAGGAAGCGACTAAAAAATTCTCAAGATGAAGTTCTATTTTCGAACCACTCATCTTAAATTCATCTCGTACTTGCGTGCATCATTCCGAACAATCCCCAAAAATAGTTCACATTTTCATACAAGTTGCTCCAAAAAACGCGTTTCAATTTCAACCATTCATCAAAACGATCGACTTTTTTCATGTTCACAGTTCTGATCGATATCGGAGTATACTTTAGCGACATTATCAAATCATAAATGCCGGTATATATCGCGGAAAAATCGATTATTTAATTCGCGAACCACATTTCGCTGGTTTATCTCGAATAATCGCGAGATAAGGTCAAGACAGAGGCAACCACACGTTTTTCACGCATTTTTCGTCGGTGAACGCACGAAACCGGCTCGAGAAACTCGTACAAATTGCACCGTGGCTATTAAATTATTAAGAGAGATAATTATCGTCGCTTTTGACGGTCAGCCGCCACGGCGATGAATTACTGTCGCTGTAATTTCGTACTGGCTCGTGCAAAAACGCCGATCATTCAATGATCGACTCTAATTACACCTGGCAGTGAAATGAATTTCCCTTTTTCTTGCGTGATCGACCCGCACGAATTTAATTAATTTCCGAACGCATTGGAAGCTTCAGTTAATTTTATGACTTCGCTGTTCGTTGGTTTCCGATTGACGAAGATAAATCGATTGTCCCGCTACCTCGTTTTCCGTGATGTTACTTCGATCGAATCGATTTCGAAAATAATTTGGTGGAACGTGCAAAATGAACTGATAGTTTAATGTTCAACTGAAAAATTGAAAAGATAAGAAACATGAAAAATGATAAAATTGAAAAATAAAGGAATTTATAAATAGAAAAATTGAACAATGGAAAGACTTAAAAATGACAAGATTAATGAATTGAAAAATTGAATAACTCGGCAGGTGAATAATTGAAAAATTAAAAGGTAGATAAACAGAAATATCGAGCAACAGAATAATTGAATAATTGAACCGTTAAAAGATCGTGAGATGGAAAAATGATATCGTCGATAAATAGAACAATCAATATGTCGAAAAAATAAAAAATTGACGTACTTAGAAATACCAAAGTAGTTCGAAAATTAATAAATGCATAGTATATATCATTCTATCTCCACAAGAATTCCAAAACGCTGCTAGTTCGTCCTAAAATGTTCCTGAACAATTCGAACCGTACAAAGCACTTAAAAATCGCGTGGCAAATTCGTGTTCGCAGAAAGTACAGGAACAGCGTCGTCGCATCGTTCAAATTCCGGCGTATTAACCGAACAGGTGGCGAGAAGCGAACACGTGTAAACGTCAGTAGGGATGCGCCCGTGAAGACCGTAACTTAGCGCGCGATTTTCAAGGAGCTGTCTGAATCGATCGTGCACAGGAACAGTGGACCGTGCATCAAATTTCATTGCACGGTTATGGAAGTTTGACAAGGTGTGACGGGCTTCCAGCACGTGTCGACACGATGCCGCGGCTTCACCAACTTGCTCCGAGACGCATACTTTTCTAGATACAGCAACCCCTTGCGCGACCTTGATGCATTCCACGCGCTGGGCATGGCAATTTATTCGCTATTCAAGTTTGCCATCGATGTACGGGAAGAATGCGGTAACTTTAATCGACCGATGCTTACCGTTTCATATAGAGTGTTTCAGCATCAACCCAGCAGACGGTCGTACACAGAAAAATATATAAACGAAATTCGTCGAATAAAATGTCCGACAAGTATTGCATCCTACTTTCAAATTGGATCACTGTTTTATACAGACTGTTCCATCGATAGAGGTCAGATCATGCAAGGAAAATTTGTTCATTATGGAATGTTGTTTTATTAACAAAAAATCTGACAGAAATTTTAATATTTCTTCATGAAAATATATCTTTTCATATGTAAACATGTACGATATGTAATATGTTAATATGTGATATAACATATAATTTGTAACATAACATATGCAACATGTTAATATGTAACATAACATACATAATATGTAACATATAATATGTCATATGTGGATATGTCACATGTAATATCACATATGTAGAATGTAACGTAACATATGTCATATGTGGATATGTCACATGTAATATCACATTAGTATATAACATAACATATGTGGTATGTTAATATGTCACATTTGACATCACGTATGTATATAGTACGTAACATAACATATGTAATATGTGTAACGTGCAATATAATGTATGTGATATGTAATAAAGCATATGTAATATGCAGCATATATGTGATATAATATGTGTGAATTTACTGGATAATAAATGCATCCAACAGCATTGCAGAATTAAAATGTAGTACACCGTCGCCTTCAAAAAGTAAAAATTCAGCAACAACGTCTGCGTCCGAAGTGAAACTTCGTGACACAGGGTGCACAGTGCGTGTCCAATTCGCGGGACAGAAGTTGGTGAAAAACAATGGTAGGAAACAACGAGAGGGCCCATTATCCTTGATATTCCGTCACCGTCCTAAGGTCGAAAAAGGTTTATCGAACGTACCCCGTTCGGGGGATGTTCGATTTTTGGAAGAGCCGACGGAGGATGGGTCGTTAACCCTTATCTCGGTCTCGATCTGCCGTCGAAGTGCGAACGATCGAGACGAAATCTCGATCGAGGTGGTCCCTTCGTTCCTGGATCCCTTTTCCTTCGCGATCACCTACGCTTCGATGAACCCCGTTGCGTGTCGAGGGTCGACCTCTTTTCCTACTGTCCACGTTAGCCATGGAACTCCTTTCAAAAAGGGCCCCGCTTTTGTTCACCGAAAACACAGAAAGCTACTTTACGTAACGGCCAGACCACTTTCGTATCGAAGCCGAAAATCATCGGTTAATATTCTGTTATTCCCCGTTATAAATTCATTTTCTTTTAAATAAATAGTGCTTGTTGTTATCTTTGAATTCTAAGTGCAGTGACATTTTCTTCTTACCACCCGGTGTACAAAGCGGTATTTCTTGAAATTTGTCCCATTTTCAAGTCGTCGTAAAAAGTTAAAATGGTGGACGATATCTTTGAGCACATTTTAATTAGATTTATATATTTAGTGATACAATAAGCTAAGTTTGACCCTGAAGTACTTCGAGGTCATTGAAATCGACAGTGTTGCTTACTCATAGTTTTCAAAAGCGAAATTTTATATTCTCATATCGCAGAATAATTATTCGTGTAACGTGATTGTGTATTAATACAACAGGAATGAATTATTGTTTAAATATCTTTTTGGTTCGAATGTCACTATGACCAGTATGTACAGATCACTCTAAAAAATAGATAATATTACTACACCTGATATTAATTTACTAATTTATTCGCATTACATTGTTCATATAATATTGTTCATACAATATCACATTGTTCTTCATCGAGAATGTATAATTCTCTTTGTTGCAGTTCATTAAGCAGCAAAAGTGATTGCATTGAATTCTTAGAAGTGAATGTACATGCATTTTGTTTTTGCTTGCCTCCCGATGCGTAAAACGGTATTTCTTGAAATTTGTCCCATTTTCAGTATGTCGCTAGTGCGAAGTTAAAATAGTGAACGGTGCTGTAAATTTTATGCGTCACGTGCAGAATATTCGCTCGCCGCATAACAGAAGACAACAACTTATGCACAATGGCAAAGTCTCTTTTAAGTTGAACGGACGATTCTTGTGTGTTAATTGAAATTTTACAAACACAGCGAAAGTGCTATTGCGGATGATCGAAAATCGTGTTCTGCGCTCACGGAAATAAAGAGTGATTCGATTAACCTATGATAAGATATTATTTATTATCTTTTTTTGGAGCTGCGAAAGGTCGTGAATGGAGGAATCAATAGCGCATGTTTCCAGAGCATACTTATTCCTGCTCTTTCCTTTGAAGTTGGTGCATACGTTAAAAAGTTGATTAGGGGCTCTATTATTTTCACCAAGTATTATGAACGTAAATACCTACGCAGTTAACTAGTTAAAAGGTGACTCAACTATAAAGTCACAATCTTTTGTAATAATCTCCTCAATTAAGATCTTGAGAACGCGAGCCACGAAGGTCTCAAGGGGTTGCTATGATTTGTTGAACGTCAGCAAGGGTGACATTTTAAAACGGAACGCCAGTTTCTTGAATGTTGGATGTGGCTAGTTTTCTTGTTCGAGATTTTGTGTTTTGGAAGTTGAAGTAGCGGAAATTTAGAGATTAAAAATTTTGAAGATTGGAAGTTTGGAAACTCGGAAATCTGGAATACAGGGAACTTGGAATTAGGGAAGTTGGAATTTGCGAAATTTGAAATTTGGAGAAACGCAGAATTTGGGGAAGTCGGAATATGAGAAACTTAGAACTTGAGAAACTTGGGATTGGTGGAAATTGAAATTTGGAAGAATTTGTGAAATTCGGAATTTGGGAAAGTTGGACATCAGGAATGTAGAGTTTGGAAATTTAGGAAATTTGAAATTCGGTAAACGCGGAATTTGTGAAACTTGGAATTGGTGAAAATTGAGATTTGGGAAATTTAGAATTTTGGAAAGTTGGAAATCGGGAATATAAAGTTAAGAAATGTGGAAGCTTTGAATTTCCGAAATTTACAGTCAGAAAACTCGCGAACTCAGGGAACTCGAAATTGGTAGAAAATTGTAGAATTTATAAAACGTCAAAACTTTTCGACTAAGATTATTTCGTCGATAAATCTCGCGTTATAAAATGGCGAAACCTTTCGGTGAAAATTTGTTGCGCTATAAATCCAGTGTTATAAAATGACAAAATTTGTTGGCCCCTAAATATCGTATTACAAAATGACAAAATTTATTGATCCGTAAATCAAGCGTTGTAAAATGACGAAATTGTACGGACAATCCGATACTAATGGCTACTTGCCAGAGTACTTGTTGTCAGAATGCAGAAGAATATGGTCTTACCTCGTTTGCCGTGGTCCCTGGATCTGCCCAAGAATCAAAAGGGCTATCGCGGTTGCCGCGATGTCACCACGACGCATCTCTTACATCACAATTCCCTTGTTTATTGAATTCATAAAACGGATGCACACGGGACGAGTTTTACGCTTCCGCAGTCAAACAACCGGATGCACGTCGGACACTTTGTCGTTTCAGTGGCACGACACGCGTTTCACGGCCCTATCACACGGCATTGCACGATTTCTTGCGTGAATCTTTCTCATTGTCGAGCACTAATCGCTTCTTTATTTCAGTGTTCGGATAATTGTCGTTGGTATCAAGGTTTCGCTGTAACTATTTTCGCTTCGAGTGCGCGAAAATTACAGCGGTTGAAATCCCCGATTTTCTATTCCGTTCTACGTTAATCGTTCGATTTATCCATTTTTTTAGCTGGGACAAAATATTTCTTCATATTTAATTTATTTGTAACCGGGATTTCTGTCAAATTTTACTAGCAATTCTTTTTAATACAGACTTAACTTTTATGTTTTCCGAACGTTTGAGGAATATTATTCTGTTTGGTACATTAATCGTTCGATTTATTTATTTTTCTTGCTAACAAGAGCAAAATTTTACTTCAGAATTTATCAGCAGTGAAAGTTCTCTTCTTACCGAATGTTTTTTTATACAAAATTGTTTAATACAATTTATTTTCCTTACTTCGTTTTCTTGAACACTTCAGGATTGTTTTTTTTATATTTTTCGTTGATTTAAATAGATATTGTTTTTTGAACTATTTGAATTATTTACAACTATATCACTGTACCCAATTCTTTTCTTGATTTAATACTTTCGTGTTAAAAATATAGAAGATTGTTCGAATCTTCAACGTCGATTGTTTAATAAATTTATTATCCAATTTAATTATTTCTTCTGCTTTCAGACATTATGTAAATACAGTTATCGTCTCTTTCACAATTTTACACCTTTTTTAAATGCTATAACATTAAGACAAATGCATCTTCCTGAAATTTCGGTCAGAAATCATACTCGTTTCAATGAAACAATAAAACTGAATAGTCAGTATTGTCCGATCTAGAAATTACATAAAATTTCAACACTCATTAAATTTTCATTTACGAGTTTATTGTTCGATTTAGATATTACCCTTTATAACAAAAAAAATACTTCGCTGTTTATAATTTTTACGTATGCAGTTCGTTTTCACTTATACATGCACTTCAAGTTCTTCTTCAAGAACGTGATCATATTTTACCATCGTCGAACTTAAATTGTCTATCATTAATCATAAAAATCAAGCGTTAACTCGCTTCTTCTTCAACTTTTCACTCGTTCCTTCCTCAAGTTCTGGTTTATTTCTTTGTCAAGTTTCCGACAGCGACATAAATATCTGGGCAAAATGATAACAAAGATAAAACTGTAGCTCTTGAAATTTCAATATTCAAGGTGTCAACGGATCAAACTTTATTCTCCTTCGAGATATATAAAGATGATAATAAAATTCCTCAATTTGTAACTTTATTGCTCGGCCTACTTCCGTCATTCGATAAAAACAAGGTTTTTAATACCTCTTCAGCGTAAACTTCCTTGTTCAAACACTTGTTACAGGCACAATTATCGTCTCTTCGCCCCTTCAGACTCTCGAATACCGTAACACGATTCTACTCGTGATCTCGATCGAACGTTATAACGATCGCGTTAAAACGATAAATACACCACAAAGAATCTGGTCCAATTAACAGGGATCGCCGCAACTTGTCAGGAACAAAGGTGCAACATCTTCCGTTTCCTGTCCGTCGAAACAAAGCGGCGCACAAAGTTGTGCAAACGAAACAACTCGTCGAACATTTAGAGCCGGTAAAGTGTGTTTGCTGGCTTAACTGGTCCAGCGAGTGTTTGCGATCGCCAAATACTCGACACGTTCCCTTTAACGGTGACTAAGCGACGAACGATCGTTCGCGAACGGACCTGTCCACACACCGGCCTCTCTTCGTGCCCGAAAATAATTTGCAAGCATCCCCGAAGCGAAGATTCATCGCCAACATCCGAGAGGATCAATCTCGATCCGTAGGTGCCCGATCGAACTGCGACGTGCGGGTCATTAGCGTCCTGCCACTAATTAAAAAGCACGACCAACGCTCGATTATCGACACCTTCGACGATCTCAGATATCCAGGCTCACGCGACGTATTATCCCGCGAGGATTCGCTCACGCGAGTGTACCGTATTGTCCCCGTATCGTCCGCTAACGACTCCGTGGCGAGGATTTATCGATCGTCTCATCATCGCCGCGTTAAATGTCTTCGGCGATATCGCCGCGTCAAGATCGGCGGATCGCGTGATCGATCGTCGCACCGCCTCGTTCCATCGGCAGCTTAACGAACAGGAATTTCCTTTTGTACCCCACCGCTACCGGTACTTATTGTCCACGCACTTCCCTCCGATCTTTCCCTTTTCTCTCGAAACCGGTCGCTTTATATTTCCACCTCGGAAATTCGTCCGGCCAGCTGGTCGCGATCGGTTCACCTGCACCGATTAATCGGTCTCGTAATTAAAACTCGGTGATCGATTCCGGCTGTCCAGCACGCGGACAGCTGCGAGGACGATGTATCTCGGGACGGACACCCTCGAAGAGTCCCCGATCAGCGCAGTATCCTCGAGGACGCGGGATCTGATCAGACCCCGAGGGTAACTGTGCAAGGTGTGCGCTGTGTAACCCGGTGTTCAAGGTAACCGTGAAGGAGGCAACCACCACCATCAGCACCGGCGACACGCGGAGTGACAAGCACACCACCACCACCACCACCACCACCACCACCGCCACCGCCGCCACCTCCTCCACCACCACCATCAACCACCACCACCAGCAGCAGCAACACCGGCACCGGTAGCGACGACACCGTCCGACGGGACACCGTGGACAGGAGAAGGTACGAGAGCTGCCCCGAGGGGTTAGCCGGCATGGGGAACCGAACGGGAACACATGAACGCGTGCACATGGGAATTTGAACGAGCGGGCAGAAAGTAAAGCGCGTTCGGTCGAGAGGAGGGCCCGCGATGGACTGGCCTCGCCAACCCAAGTCCTCCTACCTTTGGGATCAGGTCCCAGCCTCTACGATGTTACCTCTACGATCCTACCGTCTCTCTGTCTTTCTCTCTCCCTCCCTCTCTCTCTCCCTCTTGTTCTTCACCAATTCCTCTCTCCCTCTCTCTTCAGCGTGGTCTTGCTCCATCTTGCGTGTCGCACCTTCCTCCTTCTTCGCTTTCGTCCTTATTGCATCGTTTCACTCTTTCTCTCTCGCTTTCGGAGCTTTCCTTCTTCGAGTTCCTTGCTCATTCTACCGGTGTGTATGTACCCCTCGACGATGCTTCACTTTCTGAGTTACCTGTTGTACAGATTCGGTGCCACCGCCTTTGTATCGACGGCGATTTTTCTACGCCCGCTTGCTGCCGCGATCGTGGATTCACGATGGCCGCCCGTGCATCAGATTCTGCTCGTTTCGCGGGATCGCGTTTCTTTGCGGTTTTTGGCCGAGCAGGCGACTCTGCATCCTGTTAGCACGCGAAATACAGTTTCAGTGTTGCGATTGATTGGGACACAGACGGATTGCTTGGTTGTGGGGTATCAAATCTATTTAGTTAGAACAAAATATTTGTTCAGATTTAATTTTTGTTGTAGCCAGGATTTCTGTCAAACTTTGTTAGCAATTCTCTTTAATATAGATTTAACTTTTGTTTTTTCTTCTTGAACGTTTCAGGAATATTATTCTGTTTGGTACATTGATCGTTCGATTTATTTATATTCCTTGTTAACAAGTGCAAAATTTTACTTCAGAATTGAAAATACCGATGACACTATCGTAAAGACAATTGCATCCGTTTCAATGATTTAGAAGCTGATTCAGTTGCAGTTGAAACATAATTGTTTCGTATGCCTTGATCATCAAGCTCGATGGCGAGCTTGAGAAACAGTTTTGCGAATTTGCAAAACTGGTATCACAAATGTACAATGATATCCAAAGATTTACCTAAATTTTATCAACTTAGAATTCAGATAATTCAAACATTATTTTACCAGGAATTTAAATTCAACTTTTTTTGTGTGACCCGACAATGAAACATAATTTAAACAGCAATTCAATTTCAAGAAACGATTATTCATTATATCAATTATTACTATTATCTTTTAAAGGAATAATTATTGTACAAAATAAATATTCATGACCCTCCTGTAAAAAGAATTGCAACTAAAATATTCGAGATATACATTCACTTATCTTTCAATTAAAGATTTAGATTTCCGACAAAGTTCCAGTTTTTCCAGAAATCTCATAGAATGCAAAATCGCATACACGAATCTGATATACTTAAAAATGATTTAATTTCAATGTTAATGATATAATTGTTCATTGTTCGAGTTACCTACATATTTTTCTATTTTATGATATCGGATACTTGATTTTATCAGGTACTGTCCTGCAATTATACGATAAATATTTCGTGCGCGATTTCATTGAGAAATTTTATAGAACCGGTTGAGAATGACTCAAAACGCGAGGTTTGAGTACCGGAACAATAGCGGCTCATGAACAATCCGACCTCGCGGTCTCACGTTATTCAGATAGGAAACAAATACAATGTCGAATGAATCAGTAGTCTCACATTGAAATTACGCGGTGCTCCTACCTCGGCTCCATTTATCTTTACGCGTGTCCACGTTTACTTCTAGTGTAAAATGCAAATATATAGCGTTCCGCTTTAGATCTGTTATCGGCTATTTATTACTTATTTCGCGTCGCTCTATCCGATACGAAGTGCCGGAACTTATGACTCTTAACGGATGTCTGTATTTCAGACACGACCCATGAATTCATAACTCGTTATTTCCTTTAAATGTATTCAATTATTGTTGCTGTTGTAGCGGGAAGTTGATTAACGTCCTTGTTCTGAACGTTCTTTTTATTCGTACAGCGGTAATTGTTTTTTATTTCATATACATTGTTAAGAATTTTTTTGTAACAATAATTTTGTTAATATCTATGATCGCAGAAGAATTTTTACATGTTCATCTCATTGTTGGAAATTTTATAGAGAATTTTAATAGGTACACAATTCGAATACTCGTATATTATTTATATGAATGTTTCAATGTTAAATTCTTGTTGATGTTATGACGAGGAGATTATATTATTTTTTGTAACAGTGTTTTGTCGGTGTCTATCTATAATTATAATTCTATGATTATAATATTGAGACGTTTTTTGCTAAAATTTTTATAAAGAATTTAATAGCTACAGAATTCGAATGTGCATCCGAATGTTTGTTTCTATAAACTTTTTTCTCATTGCGATTCGACTTAATTTAGCAGACACTGTTGCACCTGCCCGAGTTACTCTCCGCTTTTTCATATACAGGGTGTGCCCTTTAAATCGATCCACTTAAATATCTTTGCCCAGATTTACGTCGATCCACACGAATATGTTTGCATAGATTTAAACCAATCCACACAAATGTCTTTGTTTAGATTTAAATCGATCCATGAAATGTCTTTCTATAGATTCGAGATTCAAATCGGTCCGCACAAATATCCTTATCCCCTTGCTCTCTAATATCCTGTCTCGCACGTGACGCATATTACAGTTCAAATATATTCCACAATACTCATATCTTTATAAAAAATGTTTCAAAAAAATGTTGTAAGATTCAAAGCGAGATGTTATGTGGTAAAAGTACCTTCCTTTTATATGCAAGTGTAAGAAGATACAAAAATCAAGTTCTTCTTTCAAGTTTGTATATTCTCCGATGCACGATGTAACTAATTCTCTACACGTAAATATTAAGTGATTCGCAGTGAAAAGTCACTGAACATTTTTTTTTAAATCGTTCATTTGTATCAAACTTTCGTTGTGTATCAAACGTTCATTCATTTTGAACATTCACTGTATCAATTGTTCATTTGTATCATTAATATTTTAAAACTAAATTAACCTATAAAAATTACATATTTTAGATTTCTCATTTTCAGTAGAGGAAATTATTAAGAACCTTATATCCGAAACCTCCATTAACCTTCATAAAAATAAAAAGTCATCGTATAAACTACTCCGCTCTGTCCACTATTTCTTTATATACATAATTTACTTTCAGTTTGAACATAAATAGTCATCGGCCCGTAAATTCAGCGTTAAAAGGCATTTGACTTGGTCGATTAAAAATTGGACCCCTTATATAAATGTGGGACGTGTCGAGATGGACAAGATCGTTCGAACGATCTCTGTTCGAGATTGAGAAGAAGTCCGATCGCAGAGATGCTCGTCCAAAGGAGCAGCTCGTGCATTTTCAGCTACGTGTACGTTTACTGTCGAGGAACGAGTCGAGGCACACCCCTCGTACATCAAGTCGAACGAGTAGATAGATCGATCGATCCACCCACGAAATGAATCACGGCCAACGGCCGATAGGATCGAAAATTCACGCGAGCGTACGTATCGCTCATTCTGACTGTTGCACAACGGAACGACGCGGGTAAATTCGAACGTGCACGAGATGGAAAAATGAGCCGTGAACGATACGTACAAGGCGACATAATCCGCCGATTGTGCTCCTCCGGCTATACAATGCGAGAAATAAATCTGAACTGGCAGCTGTGAAGATATCGGGATGTACTTCGAGCTTTTACGATTCTAATCCGGGTTGCTGGTAATGCTGTTCGTCCTTTTGTGCACAATGATCTGAGATTAATATGTGAACTGTTGGTTATAGAGCAACATGTTGAGTCCACACTTTATATGAGATACCTCTTGTTACGTTTGTAATACAAATATACTAAAAAAACAGTTCTTCTTCGACTTATGAACAATGCTAATTGGAGCCATTTTGTACTGACAAAAGTCATACGTACATGGATTCATAAAGTCTTACAGGATTGATCTTATAAATATAGTATTTTCAATGTATGGTACATTGAACTCTCTTCACTTGGAAGCATTTTGATTTTTGACAAATAGAAATAGTAAAACTTGTTGCATGAAAAGTTTGATGAATTTTTTTTATTAATCGCCAATATTTTTTGTTTTAGTGTGTTAAAAAATCGGGTGTGTTACGCTATAAATTTAGTTAAAAGTTATTTTTATGTTCAGGATCAGAAATTGTCAATCTTGAAAATTTCGAAGCTTGACTATTTAAGGATTTAGAAATCTAACCATTGAGAAATTAAGAGATTCACGAACGTGAGAAGTTGAAGAAAAGAAGTGTTTGTGAATTAGAAGAAGACTGTGGTTCTATAGTTTTGTGAACAGGTGGAGATTGAATAGAAGTACATTTGTATCAATAATATAAAAACGAGAGTTGCCACGACAAAAAATAAACATTGATTTCTATCCGGTTCATTCATGACTTGGATCGGTGGTACAATGCGGATCAAATACGGTGGCAGGCTACATGATCGGAGCTATTTTATCATTTTATTGGAATGACTCGAACAAACGACAGGAATCATGTTTGGCTGCGCAGGCTGTCGCATCGCACACTCGACTGATTTATACAGGATATCCCGTGATGGCACTGCGCTTGAAAATCTAGCAATACTGCATCAAAGGACACGTAGAAAAAATTCTATATTTTTCGTGTTTCTGAATCGAAGTGTCATGTTTCTGCGACTAGGCAACATTTACGAAGAGTATTCAACATTTCCTTTAATGTTCTTTGAACTACGGTCTAAACTTTCAATTTTCAATTTCTTTAAACTTGGTGGGATTTGGGAAGTTAATTGCAACAATTCCTAAATTTCCAACCTTCAAAATCTATCAATTTTTAAATTTCTAAACTTTCCAATTTTTTAAATTATAGATTTCGAAATTTCTATATTTCTACTCTTCTAGATTTCTACTTTTCTGTACTTATAAATTTCGAAACAAATATATTTTTTATATTATTAGATGTCTAAATTCCTTCATTTCTATATTCCTAAATTTTTAATTTTCTAAATTTGTAAACTTTTAAAGGCCGAGATTTCTAAATTGCATGATTCCTTAATTTCGAAATCACTCAATTTCCAAATCTCTACATTTCCAAATTCTCTAATTTTTAGAATTTTGTATTTCTGAATCTGCAAATTCTCCATTTATTTAATAAGAAAAAAACGGTTTGCCTATATTATAAAACATTTTGCTAAGTAACGAGTTTTACGATTGGCGGCGCACTTCTATCGGTTATTGAAGAAATAAGGATTGCAGTGAGAAAAAATTTATTACTCGAACTGGAGCTCGCCTCTATTACTTAGCGAAGATTTTATTACCACGCGTTAAAACCTATCAGTGAGTTCAATCAAATTACTATACGTTCCGAAGCGTAAATCTTCCTCATCGGGCGTTCAAATCACTGGATCCTATTTTCCTTCTGTAGTTAACGCGCTTCTCACGAGGGACGTACATACTTTTGTTAGATTTACTTTTTAGTACTTACGAAATTAACTTTGCTTGTTTCGGTGCATAATATTGTATTGGTTCGTTTTAATCTGTATCGGTACTGTTTTCAATTAAAAATATTAATGTGGAAACATTCTGTTGTACACTCGTGTGTGATGTATTAAAATTTTAATAAGAATGAAAGAAGACGAGGGAACTTTCTACTTCCCGTCTTCATTTTTAGTGGAATATGTAAATTGTTAACCTTGACAATTTTTTAATGTCTCAAATATTTCAATTCTGAAATTCTGTAACTTCTGGTTTTAAATAGCGAAATATTGATATTCCTGCATGTCTAGGTTTCAAAATTACTAGGCACCTAAATTTTCTGATTTCTACATGCTTAAGTTACTATATTTTAAAATTTCTAAATCTCCAAATTGACAAATTTCTAAATACCGAAACTACAAATTTGCGAATAAAAAAATTTACAAACATCCAAATTCCTGAATGTTTACGCTCTTAAATTGACCAGTTTAGGATTATTAAATTTTCTGTACCTCCAAATTTCTGTATGTTCAAATTTTAAAATCTCCGAGTTCGAAGATCTCCAAAATTCTGAAATTTCCAAATTTTACACTTTCTGCGTTATCAAACACCAGATCTCAAATGTCAAAAATTCTGAACTATCAAATTTCCATCACTTTAAGCGACTGAGTCACGATAAACTACTGGTACGTGCATAAAAAACTGCGAAAATGACAACACTGAAAATTCACCCACCGAACTCTGTTCCTTAAACAAAAGCGTATCAAAATGAGAAACGAGTTACAGTTTATTTAATGAATCACGAGAAGAGTATCAATCGAATGTAATTTTGGAATATCTTATTCGTACGGAGAACCCCTTTGTTTTCACATCCAATAATTTTTCCGATTCACAGAATTTCGAGCGGTAATTATAGCTGCGACGATCGTCCACGTATGCAGTTTCCTCGAGCGTGCATGGGACCCCTTAAAACCGAAAACATATGGCGTGCAATTACAGCGCGTAATGATATATAATTAATGAAATTCGCTGAAGTAGCCCTGCTGGTTGTAGCACGACACGCTTGTTTCCTCGAAAATCGAAAGAAACCGGTGATATCCGTTCTTTGAATAAAATTCTCGTCGAACAAGAGTATGTTGTTAAGTGTCTCGCGTGTCACGGGACTATAAGCCCCAGAAAATTGCCAACACCATAACGTTAATAAGACCGAGTTGAGTTCGCACGGTGACATTTTTCGGAATCAGGATCTCGAGCGATCAATTTACTTTTCAATGTAAATTGAATTGAATTAAATTTTCAATTTATATTAAGATTTCGATTTACATTGAATTTAAATTGGGATTTCGATTTACATTCAATTTCAATTGAGATTTCAATTTACATTGAGACTTCGATGTACATGCAATTTAACTATGTTTTTTATTTAATCGACGGCTAATGAATGAACGAAGATCGATTTTTCATAATATATACTTTAATCGAGATTTCATTTTTAATATTTAATTTGACGTGTTTGAATGCATGTTTCGCAAATTGGGGATGAGGGATTGAATTCGATCGAGGTTTCTTTAATTAATTAGTGAACTGAAAATTATTCTGAAAAGAAAAATAAACATTTTGCATTTAATTAGTGTTCAATTAATGATTCAAATTGGGTTTTTCGATAAAATTTTGTATGAGATGAAATATTCTTGAATTATAATATTCTAATAACTGAAATTATGGTTACATGTTCTTCGATTGCAATTGAAATTCAACTTTCAGTTAAACATTATAGGTATGAGGTCCTAAAATTCTATAATACCGAAATTTGATAATATTCAAGAATTTATATTTCAAGAGTTTATATTAATTTGTTTAGTTTATATTAATATAATACAACATATATTACACATAAATATGTAAATATAATATAAATATAATACTTGTAAATATATTTATATTTACAAACTCGTTGTCTGCCCGCAATATGCGTCCTGACTTGGTATCAATGAAAGCCAATGGCTGGTTATGTCAGAAAGCAATATTCCAAACCTTATATACACATTCAATATTAATCGACAACGAATGACACGAATTATTCACATCAATCGTATCGTGCCACAAAGCGATGCATTTTTGTCCCCTCAAATTTCAGAGGTAATCTTATGGTGCGCGCACAGCGGGTGGTGTTTCGTAAAGAGTTTGTTCATGCGGTATTCCACGCCCTTCCACGCAGCTGTACCACGTTACAGTTCGTTAATTACAAACACCTGTAACGCGCTATCACTCTGGACTTTCCTTTTCAAATTCCTGCAACTCTTGACAGAACGAATTAACACCTCGGTGTGTTACTCAACCGTCACGGCGAACCTTCAATGGCCGATTCACAACGGACTGACACGAATGAAAATTACTGAATGGACCCCGCTGGGTCGTTTACACCCGTGACAGCATTATTACGCTCTCCATAAAGCACCGGGGACCGGGGTTCCCTTATAAATAACGCGATATCATAAAACTAATGATGTCCTATTAAAGCGTTGCCGCGTGAAATCAGCGCTCTCGAAATTCACGGTGGACCGTAAACATTTTTACGACGAGGTCGAGCGAAAGAAGGAGAAAGGGCGACGAAGACGTGGCTATAAAACGGAAGGTAGGTACAATCAGCTCACATTCTACGCGGGATCTGCTTCCTTCGTTTCGCATCTGCAACCGAAACGTTGCACAACGCTTCCGGCTGGGTTAGACTCGTATCGGGTCTGTTATCGCGCGAAGAGAAGACGCTGAAACGGGGATCTGTTTATGTAAATCGGGTTGGCTCTTTTTTCTCCGAATAGACATAAATCGCTCTGATTATAATTTCAATGTTTCAAAGACCGAAGTACCGTACCATGAAATGTTTCAGAATGGGAATATTGAGACAATTTTAGGATTTTGTATTTTTCGAAGTACGGTTCATTTGGACCCTGAAATTTTATGATGCGAAAAAATTGTAATTCGGAATTTTTGAGATTCTGAGATTGTTTGGGCCTTGAGACCGGAGAACTTTGAAATTTTGAAATTGATGACATCAGGATTTTGAGTTTTAAAGCATTCGAATTTTTGGAAAAAAAACTGGAATTTAACGAAATCGAGATATTGAAGAATTTCCAAATTTCTAAATTCGAAAATATTCTGGTACAATTTTTTAACTGTAGAACCTTGGAATTTTGTGAACTAGGGACGTAAAAGTATAAGATTTTAAGGACATAAGTGTCCATTAGTACAAAACTCAGTTACAGGTATTTATGATTATTGTGATCTAAGGATGCAGGTATGCAAATGCGAAAGTAAGCCAGCATATAGGTACATGAGAACATAGGTACCTAGAAATGTAGACAACTAGGAGTTTTGGTACTCAGTCAAATAGGTACGTGAATATGTGGATACCAAGAGTTGAAGGTACCTAGAAATTTCGATACCTAAAAATGTATGTGCCTAGAAATTTCGGTACCCGAGTATTTGGTACCCATACAAATGTAGGTACCCCAGAAGTTAAATACTCGGAAATGTAGGTGCATAAGAGTGAAGGTATTAAGGAACTGAGCTACTTAGAAACGTAGGTATCTGAAACATTATCGTCGGTACCTAAAACTGTATATACCTGAAAGTTCAGGTACCCGGGCATCATGTTACCTAAAAATTTCGAAGCCTAGAAATGTAGATACCTAGAGTGCAGACACTTAGAAACGTTGGTATATCCGAAGTGTGTGTACCTAAAAATTCAGATACCTAGATATACATGTAGCTAGAGATATAGATATCTAAATATGTTGGTACCTAGAAATACAGATACTTAGAAATGTAAGTGTCTTGAAGTATAGATATCTACAAGTGTTGGTACCTGGAAATTTAGGTTACTGGGAATATTGGTAGCTAAGAAACATAGGTACCTACAAATCGAGCTACGTAAGAATTTTGATACCAACGGGTGCAATTATCTAAAGAGTATAAATACAAGATGCAGGTGAATGTCTACAGGTATAATTATCAGGTACCAACGAATGTAGGTACTTATCGACATACGTATCTAGAAATTTAGTAATGTGCATCCGAATGTATCACACACAGGCATATATTTCGCTTTTATAGCGCAGATTCGAAGTGATCAGGCACCTTGAACGTTTACGAGACGAGGTTTTCGAGTTCACACTCTTAAATAAGCTATTTAACTGTCTCCGATGCAACTTTCACGACGCCCGCGAACCGAAGTCTATATCCCCGGTCCTTTACGATCACGATAGGCTCATCGAATCGTTAAAAGTCCTCTCAACGCCGATGATAAAACACGGTCTCGTCTTTGAGTCCGTGCAAAATATTTAATACGCGCTCGTTATACGCCACAATCCGATCACACGAGAGATAACAGTGTACGACGCCGCGGTGTTCATTGTTCGGTGCAGAAATACAACCGGAAACCGATGTTCAGCGAGCTCTAAGCGGATATGACGGTGCCTTTATTCCGGCACGCGTGGGGTAAAGCGAGCAAAGCGAATGATTTAATCGACGAGAAACAATACCTGCTGATTTTGTTGCTCGATGCCGGGATACTCGACACACGACCGATCTGCGAGTTTACTATGCGATAAAATAACGTTTTACGAATTTTATGCGTCAAGCTTTTCGGCTTCTGATAATAAATCGCTGATGTTCGATCAGAATTATACTTGTCACACAAATGAATTTGTTACAGTTTTATGTAATTTATATGCATCCCTTTTGTTAAACGTATGAACATATGATTTTTTAATTGAGCTTATGTATGTACAATTTTTTCATTTTTACATACGCATATGCGATCCATTAATTGGAATTGTGTATATGTAGTTTTTTAATTATACTTATGTGTATATAATTCTTTTATAGAAATTACTTTACTGTATATTAAATTTATGTATATAAGTATTTTTATTAAATCGATGTATGCAATTGATATGCAATGCTTTAAATGGAATTGAGCATGTATAATTTTTTAATTGCGACGTATATGCAATTCTTCAATTACACTTATGCGTATATAATTCTTTTATAAGAATTATGCATACACTACATATTGAATGTATTTACATAAAGTTTCTTAACTATACCTTTGCAAAAATTAAAAATTGTGCATATACAATTCTTTAATTTTAACATGCACGTACATTTTCTAATTTTTAATTAAACTCATGTATATACAATTCCTTGAGTAAACATATGCTTGAACAATTCTTTATTTAATTGTACATGAACATATCTTTAATTAAATATACGCAAATACATTTCGTGAAACGTATATTACATACAATTCGATAAATCGTTCATATGCACCGCCTATAAATTAATTCGAAAATTTTCAAATCCATTACATAGTCAATTTTTTATATTTATATTTATAAATTCCTACGATTAAAAATTTAACATATGCAAGTATCCGATAGCTCACAGTACAGCTATTTCAGCCCACGATTTTCATCGCCTAACAGAGACGTAAAAATCAACACGGATCACGCGAGAAGAATCCGTGACCCTGAGGCAACGATAAGTCAATAAGCTCCGAAGTACTAACAAGTAGATACAAAGCGATCCGGTGGCCATAAAGGAAAGGAACAGTAATAAGGAGCAGTAATTTCGTTGGCACCTCGGAGCGAATCGAATTCATTGGTTCGCGATTCGACCCAAACACGGTATAAACACGTTTTCTTGCGGGGTGTCGTTGCTTTTGGTGGCCGGGCGAGCCCCCCTCGGGGTCTTTTATGTCTCGCAGCAACAATGCCGTTACGAGGCTGAAACTGGCTAACCCGTGTTGCTGCCATTGTGCCGCGGAAACATCTGCTCGAAATACAAACCGCTAATAGAAACGCGGAGAATGGAATCACGGGGTGGAATGTCGGGGCGCGCGAGAACGAGCCATCTTCGTGGATGAAAAGAGAAACGAAGGGGAGGAGTAACATCGAAATTGTGCGAAAAGAGAGGACATAATAGAGAAACAAGGGTGGTGTTCGTGTGATACGCGATACCCATCGAGGCAGGTAGCCTCTCTCGTTCTCAGACGTGTGCTCTTTCGTTCTCCTTTAAGTCCTAACCTTTCTTTCCTTCTTTCTTTCTTTCTTTTTGACGGGCGCGAGAACCGCGACAGCAGGAAATCGAACACGCTAGTTTTTTGAATCACGAGCTCATTCGAAGGGGTGGCTGTATTTTTGTTTCGGATTATGGTGTCATAATTTCCTTGTGGGAAGATCGGTTGGTGAAGGGAATGGAGAACGGTGGTGAGTATAGAAGAGTCGTGATATATTGCATCGTTTCGTGGGTGAGTGCGATTTCGTAGGACCATGGAGAGTAGGAATGATATGGACGATTCAGTAATTAGGATATTTGGGGTTTTGGATGTTCGTAAATTTCAGGATTTCGAAAGTTTCAGTATTTAGATATTTGGAAATTTCGGGATTCGGATATTTGAAAATTTGATTATTTCAAAATTTGAATATTTGTGAATTTCGGGATTTGGATATTTCAAAATTTCAGTATTTAGATATTTGAAAATTTCGGGATTTGGATATTTGAGAATTTCAGTATTTGGATATTTGGAAATTTCAGGATTTGAAAATTTCAGTATTTCAAAATTTGAATATTTGTGAATTTCGGGATTTGGATATTTCAAAATTTCAGTATTTAGATTTTTCAAAATTTTGTGATTTGGATATTTGAGAATTTCAGTATTTGGACATTTCAGAATCTCGAAATTTGGATATTTGACAATTTCAGGATTTGAATTACGTTTATAAATTCTCCATACGTCCAAAATTCCCCGATCCTCCAGTTTCCCAAATTTCTGAAATCCCCCAAAACGCTTAACATACAAAACTCGCGAATCTCGAAATACTCAAACTATGAAAGCTCGCGATCGTCGCGATGGTGTCGCGGGATATCCGGTCGAAATGGCGCGACCATAATTTCGAACGAAAGTGTCCAGGCGAAAGAGAACACGAGAGAGACAGATTGAGTGATTGAAAGAGGGAGGAGAGGGGAGAGAGAGAAAGAAAGAAAGAAAGAGTGCGCGAAGAAACAGAGGGTAAAAGAAAGCTCGGTCGCACCGTTAGTCATTGGCTGCTAACACGGCTAAACCAACTCCTTTCCAGCGTGGGTCGTACGTGTATTTAATAGGAAGCAATGAGCAACAGGTCCAGCCAAGCTGGCTTGGGTAACGCCCATTCGAACGTGTTCCCCGTCCTGAAACCGCTATTTTCTCTTTATCCCGGTGAATTCTCTCCCTGCCACGATTGAAACCTCAGCTAACCGGAAGTCGATGTTCTGCAGCGAAAAAATCCAGTTTCATTGTGAGACAAAAACGATGAAATGTCGTTACAACGTTCTGTAAGTCGAGCTCCTCTAGAGTTCTATCATAAAATGATTTCGATGCACTTTTCGGAGCTTCGCAAGCACTTTTGGAAACGTGGACATCATTTGAAATTTTGAGCTCGCGAAATTTAGAGAAATTCTCCAGAGACATTCTTTAGTACTTGGAAATATTGGGATTCGGGAATGTGGAAATGTTTATTTTTTATGTTTAGGTACTATGTTAAGGACATTTAAGGATTTGGGAGTTCGTACATATGGAATTTTGAAAACCTGGCGTTCCGAATCTCTGAACTTCGAAATTTTAATTTGGAAGTTGAGGAAATTGCACGTTAGAAAATTTAGGAAATTCAGAGCTGAGAAGTTTGAGAAATTCGAAGCTGGAAAAATTGGAAATTTAGGAAACTCAGTGCTGAGAGGGTTGTGAACTTAAGAAATTCGAAATTTGAAAATTTGGAAATTTAGGAAATTCAGAGCTGAGAGAGTTGTAAATTTAAGAAATTCGAAATTTGAAAATTTAGGAAATTCAGAGCTGAGAAGTTTGTTACTTTAAGAAATTCGAAATTGGAAAATTTGGAAATATAGCAAATTTGAGAATTGAAACTTTCGAAGGTCAAAAATTTTAGTGATTTGAAATTTACAAAGTAGTGAAATAGAAGCACGGGAATTTCGCGACTTGGATATTTGAAAATTTAGGAATATTAGACTTTGTTAATATACGTGTTCGATGAAAATTAAATTGCTTCAGGCAAAACGCGATTAAAAAGAGAACCAAGTATATCGATGACCGAATAAAAGTGAATTGGAACGAAAAATAATTGCAAAAGATGTCCACAAGATTTGCGACGGTGTAATACGGTACAGTGTAATTGCGCCGCAACTAATTAGGATTATCGAGAGAGATAATTATCGAGCTGACAGTATTTACGTTTTCCGACGATCGAGATAGAACATGGTTAAATATAAAGAAAGCAGAAAAAAAATTATGACGAACGATCCTTAATTTCAGGGAAGAGCTTTTACAGCTGCTGACAGATAAGAGAATAGGAGTTCGAGGTCCGGATTGGCTACGAGTAAAATGTTTTCAGGAGAAAATACTGGCACTTAAATAAATTGTGGGGTCCGGCGTTCTATGGTTCGGTTATAAGTGGCACTAATTTCGAATAGCACCTGCGTATCTCGCTTCCGAAGAATAAATAAGATTAAGAGAAGATACTTCTAATTACATAGAATGTTCATAAATGCGCAGAGGATATATTAAGCTTCTTTAACACGCCTCGGACTCTCTCATCTTTTAATTATATTCTTAACATTTTTATCCTTGCGGTAGCAAATACTTGTTTGTATGATTTCTCGGTTCGTTTCTATATTTCTTCGAACACGGTAGCTCGTATGTTCACATATGGGTAGAATTTGATATCATTGTGATTTGTTCTCGTTCAGTTATACGTAATGTCGGTAGATTGTTGTTTATTTTATGAAACGTACAGTCACTACCAAATTTCCAAATTTCAGACCTCAAAAATTTCAGGTTTCGAAAAATGGAAAATTTCATCTTCTTAAGTATCACAACTTTCAGTTTTCTAGATTCTCAAATTTCTTGATTTTTTGTATTCCTAAACTTCCTCAAAATTTTCTCTACATTCAATTTCCTTGTTTTCAAAATTCGCTGTTTTTACTATTCTGAACTTTGTAATTTTCCCATTTTCAATTTCGTAGATTTCAAAAATTTCCTGATGTCAAATTTTGAATTTGCAGATTTCGAAATTTCGATGTTTCGGATATTCTAAATTTCCAAATTTCCACATCTTCAATTCTATAGAATTCTAAATTCCCAAATTTCACCATTTTCAATTTCCTACATTTTCAAATGTTACAATTTCCAATTCTCTGAATTTTCAAATGTTACAATTTTCAATTTCCTAAATGTTGAAATATTACAATTTTCAATTTCCTAGTTTCCCAAATTTCGCAGTTTTTACCATTCTAAACTTCCGAATCACCTCATTTGTAATTTCGTAAATTTCTTAAATGTCACAACTTTCAACATCCTAAATTCCTATACTTCCACACCTACTATTTTCCTAAATTTACAAAATTGCAGCATTCGTAATCACAAAAATCAACAAATCGCAAAATTTGGAATCTTCAAAAATTCAGAAATTATAAAATCGTTCGATCAAAAATTCCGAACCGCAAAAAATAAAAAATTAGCACGTTCTCGTGTCGGCGAATTTCCAAATCGCGATCTCGGGGTGGTCGTGCGTCGGGACATTACGGTAATTCGTGTAGAAAGTAATCAGCGCGGTAGGTGTGTTCTCGCGCAGGGCGAAACCAATTTTCCACGAGGCGCGATCCACGTTGTTGGTTGTTTTTGTCGCTGGCATCTTCCACGGTGGGTAGAAAGCACAACGAAATCGACGACGTGCAAGAAGAAGGGTTCAGAGGAGGGGCAGAAATTTTAAGAAGCGAACGAAACGGAGTCGCCGGTGATGGGCTCTCGGGATCTCTTTAAAGTGCCGCGGCCTTTCGATAATTAGAGGGCAGCCATTGTTACACCGGGCTTCTCCCGAGTGCCCGGGATCGAGCGAGAAGCCAACGAAATGAACGACGAACGAAAGATGGAAGCAACGGGAATCAGGTTCGCGGACGATCAAACGACCACGTTCCTTCTCCTGCGTCTGTCTTTTTTTCTCTCGCTCTTTCGCATGCACCTTCGGGAATTAAAATATGTTCGTCCCTGCCCACGGAAGTACCCGATCTTAACAGCCACGCGATACCGAAAGAAATTAACACTGAACCTACCGACGTTTTATGCAGGTTTATTGTGAAATTGAAAATGTAGTTGAAAAATAAATAAACCAGCGATGAAACGCGAATTAATGTACATATTGGTTCCTAATTTTTGTGAAAATCAACAGGAATTTCAAAATAGCCACCTTGACATACGTTGTAACTTAAAATTAGAAACTTGTTAAATGGTTAGTTTGACCATTTTGGTAGATTTAGTATTAAAGAATGGTCGCGAGAACAACGAGAAATTGGATGAGATTTTATGGAAGTCTTGTAACTTTCGTTCATGATAAATGGTTGTTCATATTATTTCTTCTTTATTATTATTCCTTTCTACTCCTCCAATTTTTAAACCTTTTAATTTAATCTTTCAATTTTTCAATTTACCGATTCTCCCATTCTCAATTTTTCAATTTTTCAATTCACCGATTATCGCATTTTCAATTTTTCAATTCACCGGTTCTCGCATTTTCAATTTTTAATTTGTTCAATTGTCCAATTCTACAGTCTCCTACATTTTTAAATTTTACAATTTTCAACTTCTCAAATTCCCAATTTTCCCACCATTAATTTCATAAATTTCCAACTGTCGCCACTTTTAACATCCCG
Organism: Coelioxys conoideus; assembly: GCA_947623535.1. Taxonomy (NCBI): domain Eukaryota; kingdom Metazoa; phylum Arthropoda; class Insecta; order Hymenoptera; family Megachilidae; genus Coelioxys; species Coelioxys conoideus. The sequence continues at coordinate 7,203,454 of OX392452.1, forward strand.
AATTTCCATGCATCGCTGTAATTTTCCTAAATTTCCAAGGTTCAGGAAAAATTCGCGAACAAGCCTCGAACGAGAAATCGTCGACCTTGAATCTGAAACATTTGCGCGTTCTGCGAGCGATTTCTTGACTCGCAAAAACGTACAACGATGTTCCACAATAACGAAGTACCGTGAACGTCCGTGGCATTAATCATCGCTTCGATCATTCTCGAAAAGCAAAGAAGCCTAACATTCTTTTTCGTCCGGTGAGCGACCGTTCGTTTTATCTCGCGATGTATCGTTTAAATTTCCTTCGTCGTCTGAATTATTGAACTCCGTTCGGAGACGCAAGAAGCGGCCGGTCGTAATTAAATTATCGTTTTCAGGAAAGCATCAATTAGCCATTACGAACAGACTTACCCGAGCAGTAAGCAGCGGATCTTCTTCATTGCTGGGTGATCAGGCTAGGCTGGTGTTTCTCATTTTACGACGATGGAAAAAGAAAACGTTCGTCGACCGGTCTTCCGGTGGCACGAAACAGGATCGTACCTTTCTCGATTCGACGGCCAACCACGGTCACACGATCGAGTAATTAGTATGTTCGCGATTTTCATAAATCATCGGGATGGTCCGATTAAACTGGCGAAGGTTGTTCCGCCAGAAAGAATGTCGCTCGGATTTGGCGAACGGGAAATGACGATGATAATTGATTATGGAATCTTTGGTATCCGAGTTTGTCCTTTTTTTCGTGATAATTTTTTTAGGGTTCTTTCTACGTCAGTGGTAATCAAACTTATTTCTTCTTCTTCTTCTTCTTTGGTTTCATCTATTTTTACTTTTACATTTCTGCCTTTTCCCCTCCTTCATTTTTTGGCTTTATTGTTTCTTTAAATTTATTTAAATCTTTAACATTTGAAAATTTGAGAGTATACAAATTTTGAAGGTTCACAAATTTCAAGAATTTGGAACTTGGAAACTTGAGCAATTGAAGGATTTCAAAATTTAGTTACTAGGAACTTGAGCAATTGGGAGAATTCCGAATTTAGTTACTAGGAACTTGAGCAGTTGGAAAATTTCCGAATTTAGTTACTAGGAACTTGAAAGATTGGAATATCGAAAAATTAGGATGTTTCGAAGTTTTGATATGTAATGACTCAAGAGGTTGGAAATTTAGAAAGTAAAGAATTTGAAAAATTGTAAAATTTGGAAACTTAAAAGTCGAAACTCAGGGACTTGGAAATTTAGAAATTTGGGATGCGAACGATTAGAAAGTTTCAAAGTATTAAAATCTGTGACTTGGACAATTGTGAAATTGCAAAATTTCGAAGTTTAATAACTAGGATCCTGAATATTGAAAAGTTGGCCATTGCAAACTGGAAAATTGGAAAATTTGAGGACTCGAAAAATTCTAAATTTTTTTAGTATGTAGAAACTTGATTTGTTCATTCGGAAACTGAAAAGTTTCAAAATTAGGAAACTGGAAACTCATAAAATTGCAGAAGTGGAACATTTGGGAATTTTCAATCGAGGAACTTGGAAATTTGAAACTTTGACCATTTGAAAATAAAAGTCTTTCGCAATTTTGAAATTTGTGAACTTCGAAAATTAGTAAATTTATAAACTTATAAGTTCGAAAATTTCTAATATAAAAATTTGCGAACTTGTAAACATTAAAATTCAGAAAGGAACATATACAAATTACTGTCACATCTGAGAATTAAAAAATCATACAAACACAAACACAGTCACCACATAATTTTTCTTCGAAACAACCGCCCTCTCAATAATACCTATTCCAAAAACCTTCTTTAGCATCACAACACCGCACTCTATCACACCGATCCATTTACCACGGAAACAACCAAACACATTAAATCGCAACTTTCACATTCGACGAGCCATCAGAAATTTGAGCCTCAGAAACCAGTCCGAAACAAAAAGTGCAATCTCTCGAACGAAATTAATCGTCGTAAACATCGATATCTTCCATGGTTGTTATCCAAACCGTAATAGGCAGCAGCAAGCGGAGGATGTTCGCGATTAACCATGAAGAGCCAGCAAAGGTCGTAACGAAGGTTTCTCGTTAATTAGCGTTCGGTGTGTTCGGTTGATCGGTTAAACGGGCATCCCGAGATAAATCGGGGCTGACTTTCCGACTGAAACCGGTAGTTAAAAGCCGACAGCATCGCGATTAATACGATTCATCGAACTTTCTTGTACCAGCCGAAACGCGAACGCGTGTTTCATCGACGGACTATTCGTACGTTACAGTTTTCGAATATTGATACAACGTGATTCATACGCGTTCGCAGTTCCAGACTGTTCTTCGCGATATCATTATCTGGAATCAGACTACCTGCTCCCAGAATAGCTTCATCGTCGTGCCACTTTTTCTCCTCGAGAGGTTCTTGCTTCGAGCACCTCTTACCTGTTAAAAGGTGGCTTTCAATTTTTCTGATCGTCCTCAGACGATGACTTTCCGATTGCTGTGATCATTCGGACGAATCACCCTTCCCCTAGGATGTTACTCGTCGTGCAACGACTTCATTTCGACATTCCGCTCGTAGAAATTTGTTAATTTCAGCGTTTTGTGGAAATGCGGAATTTGTGGATTTGAGAAGATTGCAACCTCTATAATTTATAGCGTCGAATGTGGAAGTTTAGTGTATTTGAGAAGTTAACATTTCTTAAACGTAGATTGCAGGATATGGAAATTTGTGGATTTGAGGGGATACCTCTATAATTTATAGCGTTGTATGTGGAAATTTAGGGAATTTGGGAAGTTAGCAACCTCTATAATTTATATCGTTGAATGTAGAAATTTAGAGGATTTGAGAAGTTAGCGTTTCTTAAATGTAGATTGTAGAATATGGAAATTTGTGGATTTGAGAAGATAGCAATCTCTATAATTTATATGTTGAATGTGGAAATTTTGTGAATTTGGGAAGTTAGCAACCTCTATAATTTATATTGTTGAATGTGGAAATTTAGTTGACATGAGAAGTTTGCGTTTCTGAAATGTGGATTGCAGAATATGAAAATTTAAGGATTTAAGAAATTAGCGTTTCTGTAATTTGGATTTTGAAATATGAAAATTTATGAATTCGAATTTGAGTGCCTCTAATACCTGGTCTATGTAATATGGAAGTTTATGAATCTGGGAAATTAGAATCACACCAGAACCAACTTTAAAGTTGGTGAAGTTATGAATTCATAATAACAGTTTAGAAATTTTCAAATCTGTGGTGGACAATTTAATAATTTGGAATTTGGAGAATTTGGAATTTGGAAAGGTGGGAGTCAACAACTTACTCGTCACAAAATTCATCAAACTTCCTTTATGAATGCCATTGTCACTTCATCTTCTCACCACAACTTCTTTTGTGAAGTAACATCTTGCTTTTCAGTATCAAAGATCGTTAAAAATGTCTCCAATGCAAATGTTCAAAAGGCAAGATCTTCCATTTCAATTATTCGTCAACGTCACTTCATTCGTTCATCGCAAGATTCATCACACTTTCTTGTCGAATAGAGATCTAATCTTCTTATCTCAAAATTACAAAGATCAAGGTGATCTCAAAACATTAAGAGCTTCTCGTTCGAAAAATCAGCCAAACATGCCCAAGATCTTAAATCACACGCGTCGAGTGTCACGTTCAAACACTCAAATGCTAATATTCGCTCGAATCATTCCTCGTCATCAACTGGTCACAAAACTTATCAGACATCTTTTATGCACGAGGATGTAGCTTCTCACTTTAAAACTTACGCAAACTGTCAAAAACGTCAAATCTCGACTGTTCAAATCTGTGTTGTATTTCAATTACTGATGATCGTCATTCGAGGTCGTCACAGAATCCATCGTTTTCCTTTTAACGAATCATGACCTAACTTTTCGTTTCCAAAGTGTTCAAAACACTCGGAAGCTAAGTCGTATCACTGCTCACTGTCAGCTGCACTCTTCACAAAACTCGTCAAACTTCTTCCACGAAGAGAGGCATTCAAAGATCGCCCAAAATATCTCAGATACCAAAAATTCAAAAGGCAGGATCCGTTTTTATTACTCGTCGATTTACTCGTTCGATTCGTCGCGGAACCGGAGTTTCTGAGCCAGCTTCCGATACAAAAGCATCGGGACACCCGAAAGCGAAAGTTCCCAGCTCGAGTTACTCGTCGGCATCGGTTCGGGTGATCAGAAAATAATGGAAGGCAGGTTCGCCGATGATGAAATTAAGCCGAAGAGAGCCGAGAGAGGACCGCGTGATAATTGGCCCGGGTGGATTCCCGGCCACCGTTTCTTTGATAACAGGTTCTCCGGTTTCGTATGGTACAACTATACCGCCATACTACTGTAGCATCGTGTTGGTATCGCGCATGCGTTCGTCCTTACGCGACAGGAACGTCTCCTCTCGCGGTTAGGTCGTAAAGATAATGCCCACATGCCGACGGGCAAACAGACCAGAACGTGAAAATTTATCCCGTGACTCTCTATTCGGCACGCCGGCGATATACGACGAGACAGAGGGAGATGTTCCGGGACGATTAATTAATTCGCCGGCCGGATCTGAACAGGCCATCATGTGGGCTTTCGACTACCGTCCCGTTACGCCCTTCGCGAGGATTCAGCAGCCGGGCCGATTAGCTCGGCTCGTATGATCTGTTTATTTGCCAGATCGTTTATCGGTTCTGATAAGCGCTCGGAGATTAAACACTCCGCGGTTTAATTTCGTCGGCTAATTACAACGGCGGCAACTTCTGATGGCCGGGTAATCGGATCACCTCGAACATGTGTATGTACACGGTGCTCCGTGAAACGCCGTGTTGAACTTCGTGCATTATCGACGAAATCGATCTTGCTATCGGTAAATGAACGGCTCGTTCATCGAACTGATCGATTGTGTGCAATGGGACTTTACTTTCTCCTTGTTAGCGATTTATTTCCCGATGACGGAGAAATTATAAAAATTCACGATTATACTGATGGATATGATAATTTGTGAAAAATGATTGTTCGATCTGTTCGTAATGTGGTAAGATATATTTGAGGTGAATGGTGATAGAATGAAACGATTATCAAGAAACAATTATTCTTTCTAATCTTGGTAAGATCAAAGCTCGATTAAGAAAAATTAAAGTTCAATCGGAAGATTAAGGATATCGTAATCCAGCCTAACTTGAAATCCTTTTAGTTCTCTTCAGTTAGGTTCACCTCGTCTAACAATGTAATATGATCACACCTCGTAGTCTAACTTTATAACACTAACTTAGGTTAACCTAATCGTAATTTAACCTAACCTAAGTTAACCAAATGCTAATCTAACTTAACCTAATGAGTCTAATGTTAATCCAAACTTAGTCGAATTTGACATGGTTAATTAATTCATTTAATCTAAGATAAAGTAGGTTAGAATCAAAATCTAATTATGCTTGTTCGAAGTTGGCATAAGTCATACTTACAAGTTGAACAATATTTTGATGATACTAGTAATTTATCGCAAAATGTAAATACTTTGTATAAAGTTTATGTTTAGAAAGAAGAATCTTTATAAAAGTAAAGATATTGGATTGTTATTATTCCGATAAAAAAAGATAAGACGAATTAAAAAGCGGTAATTGATTGTTTCTTAGCCTTCATCACGTTTTTAAGATAGTCACTGCTTACATGTAAATTGATTCGTACGAAATGTATTCGAAAATTTAATTAGACGCTTAAATTGCTGGGTGAGCGTTCAATCTCGTATAAATCAAATGTACCGTGGGACAGCATGTAATTAGCGACTCATTAACGATGTTGGTTTATTGGCCTAGTTGCTACGAAGTTAGCTATTACCAGTTCCGATTGCTTCATAGTGTTTATCGATCGATTCAAATAAAACTAAATCAATTTCGTTCCTACAATTCGATCTGGGCTCAACGATTGAAAATTTCTTTCCGTCATTTCGAAATCCTCAAATTACTTATTATTCGAATCTAGAACTTCCAAATTCTCGGAAAAGCTTGTTTCCAAATTTCCAAATTCACAATTGCCGAATCCTCAAATTTCCAAATTACAAATTTAAAACATTTCCAATTTGCCAACTTTGTAAGACTTCCAGACTCTCAACTCCTCGAGTTTCTACGTTTACAAATCCTCAAATTCCCAAAACTTCAAAATCTTACTAAAAAAAAACACCCGAACTCCCAATATCCAAAATTGCCCGAACTCCCACCAATGTGTCCCAAAATACAAAAATCGTTGACCATCCGCGTTGTACCGCTCTCCCCGTATCCGCCGCCTTCCAAAGAATCCAGCATCTCGAGCGTACACAATTGCGATACATAAATAAATCAGTATCTTCCGTCAAAAACATGAGTCAGCCTAAGTTAACCCTGTCTCTTCCCGGAAAAGCCATTCAGGGCTCCAATTATAGTACACTCTGCGGATAATGGTATCGCGGTAATGTGGTCAGCCAATGACATCTGCATTCCTTCCAAGGGCAACCATCCGGGCAGTAAACTGTATCTCGACCAGAACGCGATGAAAGAATTTTTGGGGTGCAACGAGAACGCTTGTTTAGCGTGGAAAGTTCCGGAGACAGTCAGTCGTCGGCTGCCATAAAATCGTGAAAGTTAAAGTGTCCGCACTCACGTTCGTTCGTGGCCCTAGAAGTTCGATCGTTGTTCGCAGGATCGTGGAAAAAGGTAAGAGAAAGAAAATGTGCCGCGTCTAATCGTGAACGTAAACAGAGAGAATCTTGCATCCGACCGCATGGGCCACGAAATGTGTTTTAACGACTGCCGCACACGGCGCACGAGCCATAAATGTTGCGCCGACCCGGGGATTCGTGTAATAGCCACTAAAAGCAGCCCTCGGCCCTTTATGGACCGTAAAAGCACGGATATTTGGAACGACCGAACTTTTCGTCTCGAGCCAACAGCGGACCCCGGACCTTCATCGGGGGTGACTCGTTCTCGATTATGATCGAATACAGGATACTCGAGCTTTATTGAACGATTCTTCAAATTCTGCTAATTCATTACTCTGGCGGAGTTCCCCAGTGAATACATTGTTCTGGTACAATTCTTCTGTAAATTCATTATTCTGGTCGAATTCTTCTGTGAATTCGAGACTCTATTCAAATTCAACTGTAAATGCGAGACTCTGTTCGAATTCTTTTGTAAATTCGAGACTCTGGTCGGATTCTTCTGTGAATTTGAGACTCTGATCAAATTCTTTTGTAAATTCGAGACTCTGGTCGAATTCTTCTATGAATTTGAGACTCTGATCAAATTCTTCTATGAATTCATGATTCCGGTCGAATTATGTGAATTCATTACTCTGGTCGAATTGTTTTGTGAATTCATGACACTGTTCAAATTCTTCTGTGAATTCATGACTCTGGTCGAATTCTGTGAATTCATAACTCCGATTGAAATCACCGAGGATTACCAAATGGAAAACCGCCTTGACATTCGAACTTTATTTAATCACTTTAATGTTGTAGCAATTAATAGTCAGTTATGTCTGACGCACTTGCTGAATAACTCATAGTACAAGGGGTTAAAACAAAATCGCAGGTGGTGAGTGATAAATTGGAATTATTCCTATTACGACTCGTACGATTAAGCATCAGCGTGTAGAAAGATACAAATTCCGTGGTACTGGATCGATGTGAGCAATGCACACGAGGGTACAGAAAATATATCGGTGTGCCGGCACTTTCAGAGAAGTTTCGCGTAGGCGCACAGGTTTCAGAAGGGATCCACGACTTATTAGGCACCGACATACACTCAATTCGCGAACCTCTATTAACACAGCCTCGCTGATTTACCTTACCGCCTCTATACACCCCATTTGCAACGCCGGTTTTCCACATTCTACTCAATTTCCGGTGCCGCTACGCTAATTGAATCGTTCGAAAGCCTGCCGATTTGCATCAACAACGCGTTTTTCTCGTGTTTGAATCGAACGACCGCTCTGCTCAAAGACTTTGTGCGATGAAACAGATAAACCCACGAATTATAAGGACAGCAGGAGTTTATGGCTACGAGCGTAACGTGTTTGTTTCAGTTTTATTAGAAACGGTTAGTCGCGATACGTTATGAGATCAACTCCGGGGATACCGTTTCTCCGGTTCAGATTTTTTGAGTCAATTGACAGGCACAGACTAATTGCTATTGAATGATGAAATTATTATTTGATATTGAAATTATTATTAAATGTAACAAATTACTATTATTATCAGATTGATAAATTGTTAATTGTAAACATTAATTGTAAATATTGAAATTATTGTTAGATATAACATATTACTGTTGATACTACATAGACGAATTACTATTATATTATTAAATTTCTGCATGTTTAAAAATTTCATATACAACAAAATTTATGGCAGTCATCTCAGAATATCACTTTTGTGAAACATTTGTACAAGAAATAAAAGATTCGATTGGAAACGAGTTACAAACACAAAATTTGTTAAATAACGTCATAAATTATTGAACAAGGTGACAGAGATTTTAATGAATAACAATTAATATACCAACCGAGAAATGAAAATTAAAGGATTATTATATCAAGTTTCCAAATTTAGCGTATTGTCAGGACAAAATAAGATCGAAAAAATTTTAACCCATTATAAGTTGGCCGATCTTATCGCCGTGCTTTCACGCTTCGCCCGTCAGAGTCTATGAATATTAATTAGCAAGGATGTCGTATGAAAAATTGTCGACATGATCAATACGATATTCCTGGTTGAAATCGGATACTATGTGAACCATAACCAGTCCTTTAATGTATTCGAAACCAGTGATGGGCAACTCAAGTACACAATTTCAAATTTGGAAATTTAATTATTTCGCGGGCTTTGATTTACTGATCTAGAAATTTAGGGATATAGTCATTTATAATTTGGTAATTTGATAATTTAGAAATTTGAGAATTTGGTAATTTTGTAATTTGGAAATTTGGTAATTTGATAGTTTGATAATTTGGAAATTTGGTTATTTGGTAATTTAATAATTTGGTCATTTGAGAAACTAGAATTGGGAAATTCCAGATTTTCAGAGTTACAAAATTAAAAATTTACAGATTCAAAGTACTAAAAATTTAGAAATATGGAAATTTAGTAATCTGGTAATTCGGTTATTTGATACTCCAAAAATCCAAAAACAACATATTTGCTAATTTCACTATACAAAAATGAAATTATCAAATTTATAAATGTGTCAATTAAAAAGATGTATAATTCTGGTAATTTATCAATTTGTAAATTTGAAATTTTGTTCGATCCGAATATTCGCAAATTGAATAACTAAAATTTGTAATATAATCACAATCAAAATTGCAATATAATTAATATTTATAATATAATTATAAATTTTGCACCGCCGTTCCGTTTCTCCTGCAGCGCCAATGAAATTTACGAAAGAATAATTACGCGACACAATTAACCCCGCGTATAATTAGCTGATAAATTTCAGCGTTAATTGCCGGTCATTATGGTCGTTCGAGATTAATCGTCCGCGATCGCTTGATATTTAAATTAAAAGCAATCTCCCGGGGTTCGGGAAAGGCAGCGGTGTGTCTCCTCGAATATTATATTACATTCCTCCTGGTGAGCTTCGAAAAAAATTGCAACAGTGTTACTTGGCGAAACGAATTGATTCACGAGCAAGGATTATTGCCGTTGAAAGAGTTTTTGGTTATTGTAGGCTTAATTTCTGTCTTCACGGTTATTAGTCGCTTTATTAAATCCATTTCGTTAAGGGGATCTCGCGTTTGAATGAAACACCGCGAGGAATATTAAAAATTTCATTTTATACGTTTCGAACGACTTCATTAATTGGTGTGTAACTTTCTAGTAGTCTGACTTTATCCTCGTTTTATTCGAGTCTTAAAAATGGCGTATAATAATATTTTTATCGAAGTTACGAATATTGCAATATACAAAATATTGCACCATTACTAATGTTGTTTGTTGTTAATATTTTGATAGTTTATCAATGTTTCTATCACGCTTTAATAACACGTTAGGTTTCTACGTGTTATATATCAGGGTAATACAGTGCCACCGCATATATTGTCCGTTATTAGATCGATGATTCCCAATTTAGTAAAATCAAATTTTTCAATAATAAAAGTACAACGTTAAAATAAAATTAAAACGATAATAATAGAAACCATATAATGAATTAATCTGATGTAAATTAAATTAAAATATCTTAACACGATTTAGTTATACTACAATTAATCTATGCCAAATTAAATTACATTGAATTAACTTAAATTATATTACACTGAAATTACGCTAAATCCAATTACATTGGACTAAATTAAACTATATTACAATTAAACTATACTAAATTACATTATACTACGATTACACTAAATCTGAAACTATTAACTATACCACAATTTTTGAAATCATGGATATATTATTTAACGAAATAAAATTTACTATGATAAATGATTCGTACGAACTGTGAAAAAAAGTAATTGCTTTCACTTCCGATGTCAAAGCAGCGATAAACAAGAGTGATATCGTGTTGTTAACAACACTTATTACTCACTAATTTTTCATTAAAGTACGTATTTGCATAAATCATATACCGCAGAATTGTTGATCAACTTGATTTGTTTGTTCGAGCAAGTCATTTCGAATTTCATGTTTCACCGAGCAAAATCTGAATCAATCAAATTAGTCGATTAACCAACGTGTCGCAACGTTATAATGAATGATAATGAAACACAAAGTGGAAAGAACTCGATACAATTCTTTACGCACAATGGACTATAAATCAACGAACTGTTGGCTAGTCTCGATTAGATCGTGAATCACGTTCTGTATTGATAGAAACGTATCATTACGTTTTATAACGCGTTTACACTGCGTGACTCACGTCGAACGAATTTCCATCGCCATCGATATCGATTCGATTTCTATTCGATTCGGAAACGTTATCGTCTACGTCGATGTATATTCATAAATAATGTTGCTGGTATTTTATAGGACAGAAAATATGGGGCTAGCTGAAAACTGTGATTATAATTGAATCATGGAGCGAATTGAAATTTTCTTATATGATAAGTGCAAGATACAGCAATTATCCTGTAAATGTGTATTATTTAAAATAATAGTTGAATCGAGTTAACACACTTTTAGTCATAAGTTATGGTCTAACGTTGAAATTGGAGAATAATTGAAAAACATGATTGATTGAACTTTGTTGTACGGAAACTTTATTAGGAGTAAAGAATTCAAAAAATAATCTGTAATATATTAATGATATATAACGTTGATGGAATTGATATAAATTATAAATGTGGTTTGAATATGCAGTTACAATACATAAGGAAAGTTAAATTGTTGTTATTTTTTTATAAAGTTTATAATACGGTAGATATTAAAAGTAGTTTATTATAAATTATTAACAATTATTGGAGAATTCAGTAGTGCAAGTCAATGAACGGTGAGTCTCGTGTTTATGGGCCTCCATTTCCCATAATGCCACGTAGCCAGGGACGGATTAAATTCTTCGAAGTCCCCGACTATATCTAATATAAAATGTGATCAATTTTTTCATTCCCAAATCTCTCAATTTTCTAATATACAAATATTCAAATTCGCAGATATTCCAGGTCGGTAAGTTTTTAAACTTCTAAGTTTTCGAATATTTAAATTCTCAAATTTTTGAATACACAAATTTCTGAATTTTCTAATTTTTATATTTTGGAATACATAAATTTTCAATTTTTTGAATACCCAAATTCCAAAACTTTCAAACTTTCATTCACAAAATTTTTCAAATTTCTGAATTTTTAAATCCCCAAATTTCTAGATTCCTAAGCTGCTATAATTCCAAATTTCTAAATCCCAAAATTTGGAAATGTTCAGCTTTTCTAGTTCCTCAAATTCCTAGATTTCTGAACATGCAAATTTCTTGTCTTTCAACATCCCCGAATTCCGTATTCTTAGCATCCAAACTTTCAGTCTCTTCAAATCCCTAGATCTCACATTTTTTAGATATAAATTTCTGAACTATCAAATCCCTAGATTTCTATCTACATAACTCCACGAATCCCGAGGATCTCAAGTTCTAAAATAGAAAAATATAAAAAGACATATCACATCACTTACTTATAAGGATGAACACGTATGTATGCATAATACACATATGTACACATGCACGCATAAAATTTCTTAAATTTTACGTATTTCTCGTGAAGTTTCATACCAAAAAGATTCATATCAAAGTTAACTGAAATTTTTCCTTTCCTCTCAATAAAATATGTACATTCATATGAGTATGTAATTAATGCGTACACATTTATACGATATACATGGATATGTGTATACATATGCATGTGTAGGAGTACATATTCGTTTAAATCGAATTTAGACGATAGTAGAGAACTCGTAAGCGCGCACGGCTGCATTAGCAATTGCTAATAGACCGTGAACCCGTGGCAGCTTTTATTGTATCGTAAATCACTAGACCACGAATGCAGATATAATGCCTCTTTACGCAATACGATATCATATTTCACGTAATGGTACCTATCGTGTACTATAATTGTAGGCTTATTTTACAACCGACACACGCCATGAGAGACACATTTGCAATCGGCCTAACTCGAATAATTATTGCGACTAACTCTCGATAAAGAGATCAACTGATACACCTTATCCTATGAACTATCGACACACGAGGCAGTAAATAGCGATATAATTAACGTGGCTCGCGATCATGCATCTGTTAGAATGATCTCGATCGCAGAAAGCGATCCTCGTTACTGAACTACCGTCGTTTCTTCTAGTTGAAAGAAAAACCGACCTTACGAGCCGAGGTATTTACGATCGTGGCTTATTTTTTCGCTTTACCTGTCGTATTTTATTTCTGGTATTAATGTACTTCAAGTTTTACGCTCGAAATTAGAAATTTTTAAATTTAGAGATTCGAGAACTCGGAAATTTCGATGTTCGGATTTGAATTTCTGGTAAATTGAAGATCTTGATATTTGGAGATTTCACGTTCTCAATTCGGGAATATGGAGATTTGGAAATTTGGGAATTTGAGTATTAGGAAGTTTATGTATTTAGGAATTAGAAAGTTTGTGTATTTGAACCTTTTTTAAGTTTGGATTTTGGAAATTTGAAAAGTTTAAGCACTTGGAAACTTCAAATTTATAAATTATGGAATTGGGATAGTTTGAAATTTTAGAATTTTGAATTTGAATATTTCGAAATTGGGACACATCGATTTTGAAGAGTTTGGAGATTTACAGTTCTGTAATTCAAAGTCTTGCAAATAGGGATTTGAAAATCTAGAAATTTAGTAATTTGAAGATTTGGGGATTTTGGAACATGACAGGTTGAGAACTCCTTTTCCTTGTTTAGTTTTTTATTTATTTCTCATTAACAGATTTACTTCACACTGATTGAAGATAAATAGATATTCTGTGTCTGAAGTACATACTTAGTATATGGACTTGTAGTATTTACCCCTATAATATCAGTGCAGTTAAAGAAGTAATATACCTAATAATATTTTAATTACCTGATCATAATACACTTATATATATCAATGATTGAATATAATGAATTGGTGGAAAAGTAATTTCATTTTTAAGATGTGCTATTAAATGCAATTTTAAACATATGATAAATATAATGGAGAAAATTATGTTACCAAATAAATCAATTATTACATTGTGCAATTATTATTTTCTTTTTAGTGTCACAAATGAAAAAACTTTCCCACTTTTTGGGAAGATTCCATTAAAAGTTTGGGAGCAATCAACGCACATGAATGAGATATCACAATGCAAGGAACTAGTATACCTAATCGTTCGTATCTTTCAATAAAAAATAATAAAAAATTTGCGGTACTAACAAATCGTTATTAAGAACAATATTATTTCTTCCATAACCCTAGAGAGGGCATTTATGACCTTACAGATCACTACAGTAAGTAATTATATATACTGCAATTATTATTTAAGCTGCAATGTTTATAATCGTTCATCTGATTAAACTACACATGTTTTAAAGATGCGTAGTACAGTGGACCCTCGTTATATTGCCACAGACAGAACAATAGCAACAAACAATTGATGGACTTGGCAATATAGAAAGAGTTCTTTCGATGCACCGTTCGAAAGCTTAAAAATCGCTAAATTTCAATGTCCGAAATTTGAATATTTTAGCATCTCTAAATTTTAATATTTGAAATTTGAGAGTTTCAGTGTCCCTAAATTTCAAAATTTCAACATCTCTCAATCTCAATTCTTGAAATTCAAATATCCAACAAACCGAAAATTTCTCAATTTCAGATTCGCAAATTGGAAAATCCTTCACCTCGAAAATTCGGAGAACTTAAAAATAGTGAAGCTCATCAATCTCAAACCTCAATACCGAAGCATCAAAGTTCAAGAATTTCTAAATTTTGTAGGATATAAATTCGTACATTCGTAAGTTCACTCCACCTCGTATTTATTAAACAAGTAATGCCTGCTCTAGGATTAAATAATCACAAAATATATTAATTATGTGACTCAGCCTCGCAACACGCGTGTAACATTTTTCCATCGCACCACCTCCAAGATAAATAATAATAAGACGGATAAAAAGTAAATGTTGAAAGCATCAGTCGTATTTTCTGCGTCACAGTCTCTCTTCTCGGGTCGAAGAACGCTTTTAATCTCGCGGTAGCGGTATTATACCGATCTTCTTTCCTTCTTCGTCCTCGTTTAAAGTCATACCCATCTCCTGTAACACGCTGCTCTCCACGATCCCGACCCTCGTGCAATTCTGGATGATCTCTTGATTTTCAGGATTGTCCTCGCATAAATTCCGCAAAGCCAGTATCGTCCATTGCATTATAACTGCAAGCGTGAAATTGAATCGCGCCGGGACACGACGTCGATCCCCGTTAATTAGTTGAAATATGAATCATCGACGCGATCACAATAAACGATTAATTAAACACGCGGCGTTCAACTCACGTGGATTCTTCGCGTCTATATTGCAGCAGTCCAGGAGCAGTGGCAAAGCGTCCATTTCGCGAAGCTGGAAATATTGAACGTCGTTGAGAAGTTACGCCTCGTATAAAATCGCGAGATTACCGCCGTAAATATTGAATAAAACCGACGCGTATCAAGTCGTGAACGTCGGGACCCTTTCTTCGCGTTTCGATTCTAGAAAAAGCTCGGACCTTGCACATTTTTCGTGACGCTCGCGACGAAAAATATGCACGAAAACGCGAATGTGTGTAAAGAGTTTTCGATGAAATTAGTTCAGAATTTGAAAACATAGAAACCCCAAGTTTTGAACACCTGCGGATTTGAAAATTGGATAAAGTGCAATTTTTTAATGGAGTAGATTTAGGAACTTAAAAAATGGAATTTAAGAGTTAAAAAATTCGACATTTAGGGACTTGAAAATGTAGAAACTAAAAAATTTGAAAATACATAAACTGAAATTTTTTCAATTTTGTAACCTTAAGAACTTGAAAATTTGATGACCCCAAATTTTAGAAAACTGAAGATGAGAAAAATTATGTTGGAAAATGTCAACAATTAAAAAATGTATAGATTCAATAATTTTAAAACTTGAAATTAAGAAACTTTACAAATAAAAAACGTAACATTACAAAAATTTGAGATTCAAGAATCCGAAAACTTGTAATTTAGAAAATGTAAGAACTCGAAAATTGGTAATTAAAAATATTGAAGTCTAAAAAATTGCAAGATCGAAAAATTCAAGAAACATCGGCGCATAATTTGAATTTCAGCCGGAAAGAAATATTATTCTCTACCCAGCGCGATTCTACGCCTCCGCGAAATTTCATTAAAATCAAAGTTCGCCAGTTAAAAGACTTTCCTTGTTACGTGATTTCTTTCAGGAATCGCTAAAATTCACTTTGAAAGGTGAATCGAAATTCGAAGTTGGGCGACAAAAGCATAAATTTAACTTCGAATTTTATCGGTGATAAATTTCTATAATAATCGCACGACCTCTAACCCCGCACTGTCGATTTCAATATCCATAAAAATAAAATTCTCATGTAGAAAATTTGCATTCGCAAAGTATCGTCGGTGTAAAACCAGTCACTGTTCGAATTAAACTTGATCGAGAACGAGGATACATTTCGCATAAGGGTCTCTAAATCCACGGGGTACACGAATCATCGTGCATACTCGAAACATTCGAAGCTGACAAGAAGGCCTTGCAAGAAATGTTTCTGAACGTCGATACCCATGCTCCGAGAAGCGTATGAACATAAAGCCGTACGCGCGGAAATTTTATTATAAAGGGCCCATGGATACCTGGATTGTATATTAACAGTGTAACGCAAGAGAGCGTCGCATAATTTTACGAGCGATTTACAATTGCTCCCGAAGGACTGTGTTTACTGAATGAAATTTAAGAACACGATCGCCTTCGACACCCTCTTCTTCTTCTTCTTTTTCTTCTTCTCCTTCTCTTCTTCTTCTTCCAATGTAAAGAGAGAACTATCACTATGAAAAAAGAAATCGAGGCCTCCCGTATTCATGCTTCCGTGTACCAACGACGAGAATGGGTGTCCATAAAATTATTCGAATACTTTCTATTATAGCAATACTTTTACTGATGAACATTTAATCATCAATATGCAATGAGTCTCGTATTTTTGCATTCTTTTTGGTTAGATTGCTTATTTTCAATTTTGAGAAAATATTTAAAAAAAATAGAGATCTTAAGGAGGGCACAGGGAAAATCTTGGTTGATAATAAGGATAGGAACATAGGAAGATTCTAGGATAAGGAGTAGCGAGGAAAAAATCTAAGGAAAAAGGGAACTTTGAGAACCTGAAGAGAACTGAAAGGGGACCTGAACAGATCCTAGGGAATATTTATGAATAATCTAATAGACCATAAGAAGTAGTTAGAGGGAATCTTAAAAGAATCTATAATTATTATCTAAAACCTAAATTCTGTGTGTCTAGGAAAAACGCAAAGAAACCTAGGAGGAGTTCAGGGTGAGCCTAAGAAGTATTGCGCATCAGTGGCAAATGCTAACATACCCCATTATGCTTGCATAATTGCTCCATTCGAAGGACCTTTTACTCTTGCGTATGCCGTGCGATATAATGTGAATAATTTCGGAGAAATTCATTTTCGGTTGGAATTCGAACGTATGACAAACCTTTTGCAGGAACATAATATATTAGCTCGGTATCCGATTGCCGGCTAAATTGCCGCGTCTTCGACACGGACAGGATACTTAATTTTCCTTTGTTCGATGAACAGTGCACACGGCGCGAGAACGTTCTCGTTCTTTTGTGCGCGAGAGATGAAATCAATAAGAGGCAATAACGATCACTCGCAAGCCCGTGTACATAATAAAGGGTTAATGAAAAAAGGTTGAAAAGAAAAACCGAGCAACGAGAGAGAGAGAAAGTTATTTCGGGCTTCAACGTTCGTAGTATGTATGTACCACGTTCCCGGTATTTTTTTGCGTGTCAGAGGATGATCTATAGCGCAAAAAGTCTTTGTACTCGGGCGGACGTGATAAATGAACGATCGTCGTTAAGATGCAACAGTATAGGAGAACGAGATCGTTATAAAAAAATATTAGATCGATGATCGATTGCTTGTGAATCGTTGAACTTTTTTGTTGGACGCTCTCGTGGCTTATCCGATGCACTTTGTGTTGCAGTTGCTATTGCTACCGCCATGAATCTCGGAGCGCTACTTGCTAGATGAGGAAATGTTCGATGATGATCGCTTTGCCGATAGAAGGTAAATAAACAGCAGAATAATATTGTAGCAACAGTATATGAAATGAAACTCAAATTTGAGTTTAAATTAGAAATTAAATCCGTGTTTCAATTTAAGTGTCAAGTAACAAATAATATAGTATGATAAAATAATACAGTACTTACAAAATCTTGATACTCTTTGTTCTTGTATGCCATGTTTCCAATGACTCTAATTAAACCAGCTTTAAAACCAAAAGCAGGATGGCTGTGAATATCAGTCTTTGATGTGTTACTCTTAGCTTCACTTTCAATTCCATTGGTTTCTGCTTCCTTAGATTCCACTTTTTGACCAACCGGTGCTAAATCACTTAATTTTTGTAACGGTGTGAAGTAATTATTAGACTGTTTCCCAATAGCTTGCATAGATTTTAGTAGATCTGTTATAAATATATTATTAAGCATCTTGCAATGTTGAAACAATTACAGGGTACTTACAAGTACAATTGACAAGGAGGCTTCTGTAGCTCTTTAAAAAGCTGTATTCCTGGGAGGATTCGCAGGTCAAGATTCCAAGGATATCAAGCAGAATCACCACTTCTGTAGGTTCCATTTTATCAATGTCACTGTCAACTAGTTTCAGAATTAAATCACTTATTTTGCAAAATCTTTCAATTAGAAATTGAATAGTCTCCTTAGTAAATACAGATTTCTCTCTGGATTGATATACTGACTTTGAGAGTTCATTATAAATTATTTCTAATAAGTACAGTTTATCTTCAATGATCATGTCATCGTATATATTGTGTAATATATTTGTTTGACACAGTAAAACTAGTAGAGTCTCCTTTGCACATTCAAGACCTTCTTTAATCGGTCTTAACAACTGGGAACATAATTGTGCTTTCTCTTGCTCTGTGAAGTTCTTTCCTTCAAATTTTTTCAAGGCATTGTGTATAAACATACACGAAGCTCTTACAAGAGGAATACGATCATACTGAATTAGATTTCTACCAACAAACATGAAATATTGTAAAACTATAATAAAAGCAATTATATAGGATTACATTAAGTATACTTACATTATTATGCTTTTCAAGCGAATATCATACAAGTACTGAGGTATATCATATTGATCTGGGAAAGTAGTTCCCTTGTAAGCAAACGTAAATAAATTACATAAGAACTGAATGCTTAGTCTAAAAATTTCCAACTGCTCATCTGACAGTTCATTAATTTTACAAGTTTTAATAAAATTCAGTGTCCACTCAATAACACCCTCGTAAGGAAAGTGTGCATCAAAAGAATATAAATTAAAAATTTCCTTCAAATTTTCATAATTTGTCGCTAAAGCAAGATATAACTTATTACAATATTTTCCCCTTTCAACATAATTTGAAGTATACTCTTTATGTATGTAACTATTGAAACAAGAATTTCCTAAACATTTTAAGCAAGTAATTTTTATATTATTAGGTACAAGACAATCCTCCATTGTAAGGATCTGTGCTACTTTGGCTAGGACAGGTAAAGCAATTAAGTCCCTGAAATTTGATAATTCATTATATTCACTGTACGTTGCGTATTAATAAAATATATGTGAGATAAATCATACTCTGAATCAACAGCTGTAAATAATTTAGGGTTAAGTATGTTTGACAATTCGTTCCAATTTCCTTCGGTAAAAGAAGATTCGAGTAAAGGTAACAAATTAATGTGTGCAGTGCTCATCGTGTTCTTATCTGTTACAAATTCATAGTATGTATTGTTATTTTCATTTAATAAATAAGAAACGTGCTTTTTCACACTTCATAAAATAACCTTATTTAGTAAACGTGACAGGAGACATTTTTAAATGGACTGCCACACTGATTTATACAAACAATTAACAATATATATATATAATCGTATATACAACAAAAAACGTATAAAAATATATTTATACAATTAGTAATTTGTACAGATTTACAAACGTCACAATTGCGTGGGTTGTTTCGGATTTTCTATCAATTCCGGTTTTAAAAAATAGAACCGCTGGCGCCATTTCGTGGTGAATGGTGAAACTGATGAATCTAAAAATTACTATTTTTTTTTTTAAATAACTTTTGCATTTAATTTATAATACTCTCCAGTTTTTAATTAGCTTCAATAAACGTTATAGCTCACTGGAAAAATTAAAGTAGGAAAAAAGATTGCGTTTAAGTCGATAAAAAATTATAGAGGGGTCATCTAGCGGCAACCCCTTATCTTACTTAGTCTGAATCAATAATATTGTACGTAATATGAAAATGGTACAGCAATTATGTACAATAATGGTAAATCTATTCTATATTTCATCCGTGATATGTGATGTAAATTTTATAGCAAATCTAGCCAAGGTTGAATACGTCTTTACCTATCGATAATTGTTTCTAAATCGTCGATATGTACGATTTTCAAAAAATTCAAAGAGATCACACGTAAACATTATTTGAGACTTCAATACTTATAGATTTAATTAGAATTAGGAATTTAAGAACTTCAAATTTTCACATTTTTGAATGTAGAAATTTCGATTTTACAAATTTGAATGTAGAATATGTTCTGTTCCATTAAGTTGCCTAGTTTCCTACTAGATGGTTACATAATCGATACGAGAGGTGCTGCCATCACGAAAGACGGAAAGGTTGCGGCGGTCGACGGTAATTTGTTAACGTTTTTATGTCCTTAATGTTGTTCACTCCAACTATATTGAAAAGTGAAGATAACTCTTAGGATTCGAGAACATATTTTCCGTGTGATAAAGAAAAAATATTTCTTTTGCCGCGCTTTTTTGTACAGTTTGAATTGTTTTAGGAATCATTTAAAAAAGGTAAGTGGGTTTTACATTAATAATTGGAAAACAACGATTAATTGCCACGTTATAATAATTTATTTAAACATTTATACACCTATGATGTTCCACAGTCTTGAAAGTAGTTACTAACTGATACATATGTATGTATATGTATGTATACATATGTATCCCACATACACACATACATACATATAAACGCATATGCATATGTACATATACGCGTTGTATATTTATATAATATATATAGATCGTTCTCGTAAATACATATAATATGTATACATATAAATTCATTTGTTCGCTCATCTGATTTATTTATAAGTTAATTCGCTTCGTTACCGCCTAGATAAAGCATCCTCGAAACTTAGAAACTAATCAATGATCAGTACGCTATCCTATATTTTATGATCGTGTTTATGCTGTTCCTTTACAATAATTACTGTCGATTATTTCAATTACATCGGTGTTCACAATTTCCATTTTTTAACGCGTTTCGCACGAAGACAATCAATTATCGACAATAATTTTTGTTTTATAAAAGCACGAAACGTGTCCAACGATGTTTCGATTAAACTCAAGCATATAAACTTTTGCATCAATGAATTTTATATATCGATGATGTATGTTTAAAGAAATATTCGAATACTTTCTGACATATTTGATGTTGATAGTTTAATATTAACATAATCTTTGACAAAAATCATTCTTCGTACAGAAACGTTGATAACGTGAATTTTTGTAATAATTTTTCCTGCAAAACGTTACCTTTGTTGTTTATTTACAAATTCAGATTATTTAATATTAAAAGTGTATGAGGGACGCTAAAATGGTTTCCTTATTTTTGTTACCAGTATCTTTACTATTAATATTGCATGAAGTAGACGAGTTGAATCTTTTTCTTTTATTGAAAGCAATTAAAGTCATTCGTGACGTCAGTTTTCATTTCACATTCAATGCACAAACGCGATGTCTGCGTCCGAATGTAGGTAAGCTTTATTTATCTTTTGTCTTGATCTGTACATGGAGTTTATCAGGACGTGATGAAATATTTTCTTACGATACGCGTAAGACTTTCTTATAAAACAGACAAATTTTAGAGTTTGGTATGGATGTGTAAATTTAAAAAATCTTAACTTTGTAAATTCTTAGAAACGAAGGTTCAATTGTTTATAACTCTATAGTTTGAAACACGAATCTGTAAATTTCAAATTCATTGGAATTTTCAAATTCAAAAATTTTTGACTATGTTCATCTGAAATTTCTAAATTTGGGAATGCAAAAGTTTATAAATTTGCAAATTTGTGATTTCAAAATTTTGCTACTCTAAAATTTCCAATTTCGAAAATTTAGACCTATGTTAATCTAAAATTTCCAAATTTGAGAACGTAAAGCTATGTAAATTTGCAAATTTAAAAATTCAAAACTTCGCTAACCTGAAATTTCCAAATTTGAAAACTTGAACGTTCCCAAACCTCTGTATCCGAAAATTAATAGAATTGCGAGTTTGCAACGTCCACATTTTTCAGCCCGAAAACTAAAAGCTTGGTAGAGATTTGAAAATGTTCAGATTCCACAAATTTAATAAATTATTTAACGATGGTTATAATCATTGGCACGATGTTCATAGTAAAATATTCGACAGTTACAATCACTAAAGCTACAATATACTGTACACGAATTCCGAAAAGAAATTAGCAGAAGTAAAATTTACGCAATTGATTTCTGTGAATGATCGTCGAAAAATTGATTTAAATAGAAATCGAAGATGTACAAATTGAATTCTCATTCAATTATCGTTCGATGATCTCCCTTCTGTTTTTTTTTTTTTACGCACTTATCTGCTAATTTGTTTTATTGTCCCTCGACGCTAACGTGCGCTATTTCCTTTCTGTTCGAACACCAAACGAATCTCGCCCAAAACATCGGCTTTTCTACATAATCGCGATTAAACACTTTGAATCGAGCTCGACGATTAATTACAATAGATATTCAACGACGTGACTTTTGGTTCGCATAATGTACTCTACTGTTCGAATAACATATAGCTACTATAGAATAATTTATGTTAAATTTATGTACGTTATGTATAATACAGGAACTATATTATCGCATATTAATTGCATCTTCATCTAAAATACGATTAGACCCGCTTACGATTCTACTCGCGCGGCTTTTCACATATTATCTTCATTCGTCGTTGTTGCTGCAACATCGTCGCGTTGCGAATGCACCTTGACGATTCTCTAGCGAGTTTCTACCGACAAATCCATTCGAACGTCATGTTTATTCTAACTTGCGTAATGTTGGAATAGCTGGACAGAACGAGTCGGAAGTTCTATGGAAATCGTTTATATTGTACAGGGTGTTCCATAAATAACATTACAAGAAGCAGATTCTACGTGAAATACAATTTTGAACGCGAGAACAAGTCATAAACACATTGTCTTTGTAACACATCTTTTTATAAAGTTAATTTTAAATATTTAACTAAATAAATTATTTGCTCAAGTTACGTCGATAGTCGAAAAATTGATACAATAAGAGAGAAAATTCGATATTTAAAAATTGAAAGAAATAACATCGGCATTCGTCTTTACATTTATATTCGAAGCAACGAAACTTACGTTATAAAATCCATCATTTCGAATGCGAATTATAAAAATTCTGCTCGTTCTGAATTACAAAAAGTTACAAATTATTTTAACTATAATGATGAAACGGTTTGGTCAAAATGCGCATGAAATTTTTGTCTGAACAAGGAGTCGGTGTGCATTTTTCGAGAGGGATACTATACGATGATTTATTTTATTTATGTTTTTAATTTCTTCTTAATTCGGGGGAGAACATATACGTTCAACGCCAGTGTCAAAGAAATCAACGACCACTTAACGTACCGACGGAATTAACGTTCTCTCAAAAGAATATCTCCCAGAAATAATTCCTCGCGGTTTTTTCGCTACATTTGATGCTGTTGCAAAGTAATTCCAATCCTGTATTTTCGCAATGTCCGGTTACAATTGTCTTCCCGTTTCTCGGAACACTTTTGTGCCTGTCAGGAACGTTAATTGTTTCGCGGGGATGGTAGCCATGAGACGTTTGCATTCCGCAAAATCGCAGTCTCATGGGGACACAGTTTGTCCGGCAAAGAAACGAATAAAAATCGCGAACAAACGGTGAACACTTCGCAAATTCATACGTTTCGCGAATAAAATTTATCGACTCCATCGGTTGCACGCAAATCTTCTGATAGTTTTAACGCGAGATACGTCACACATTTTCTACACGAACGCGATGGGACTGATTTTATAAAATGACAGATTTGTATTGCAAATAAAATTTATACCGGAAACAAATTTATACTGGAAATTTAATTTATACTGAAAAAAATTTATACCGGAAACATTTATATTGGTAATAAAATTTATATTGGCAATCTAATTTATACTGAACAAAATTTATACCGAAAACATTGATATTGGAAATCTAATTTATACTGAACAAAATTTATACTGAAAACATTTATATTAAGAATAAAATTTATACCGAAAAAAATTTATATTGGAAATCTAATTTATACTGAAAACATTTATGTATATTGGAAATGAAATATACACCGAAAAAAATTAATGGCGGAAGAAATTCATGTTGCAAATAATATTTATACCGGACGTTTTTTGTCATTCACAAACCAGATAAAAAATTTACTAGATGCAATGATAGAAGAGTGATTAGTTTTAGTTTAATTCGTCTTACTTATTATCGTTTCCTTTGATCTTATTTTTAGAAAGGAAAGTAAGAATTTTAGAACAGAACGTGTAACTTTAGATTTCGTGAATTCCAAGACATGCAAGTAATCTAAAAAAATTTTACTCGTTTTTATGATAAACAAAATAAAGTAGATAAAAAATAATGTCCTTTACACTCGAATTATGCGTGAAGATATCTAAATTTGATCGAAAATTAGCGAAAATAAACTATTTTTTGCAAAAGATTTTAATTGTTCGTGTATAAAAGTTGAGTGTATTACTTTCTACTTGATATAAAGAGTAGTAATTTCGTTTAGTAAAAGTATCGCGTTTGTACGAGCTGTAATGGAATGAATTACACGACGAAGATACACGATGCAAACAAATTAATATCACGGAGCAGATGACGATGACCGCTCTATCATTATCCAATAAGCCACTTTGTTCCCCGGTCTTTATTTTGCAATGCCATCTTAATAATCCTCCATAGTGGTTAATACATTGTTGACCAGTCGAGAGATACCTCGTGCATGGTTAATCAATTCTTACCGATAAAGTATCTCGTGCTGCAATGAATTTATATACTCACAAATTAATCTGCAAATCTTTACTAACCAGCTGTTTAATTTCTTCTCATAATTTGTTAATATCGTCCGTCAGTTAATTAATCATAGATTTACGGACGTTTAATGATTACTATTTAAATTCAAAGTAAACTATAAAAACAAATAAATAATGGATTCGATTAAATTCTTTACAACGATGAAGGTTAACATATGTTCCGACAAAAACTTCTTAATAATTTCCGTAATTTAAAATAAATAATATAAAAATTGTCATTTTTATGGGTTCAGTAAATTTGGTATTAATTATACTAAAAAAAGTAATTCATAATATAAAAGTTGATCGGTAAAAAATCGACTGGTCATCAATGTAATAAACTTCATCCACAATATAATGAAATCATAATATGAAACACGCGATTTGAGTGACTCGAACAGCTGTTTTCGAATATGTATTTTTACGACCGAAAGAAGAGGTACGAATTTTTTTTAGCGATGTATCTAATTGTCAGAATTTAATACATCGCTATTTTTCCGATAAGTAAATGCATTGTTAAAGAACACATTGGAGTTTTCACCTGTTCCTCGTCCAACCGGAGTCCTTTCCAATGAAAATGGCGGCTCTTCGAAATCGGACGTTGACAAAAGCATCATTCTTTTGAAGAGAACGCTTCATAGAGTAGAATACATTAGTTTTGACAACCGAGTGATGGACAGTTGTGCAATTTGAAATTATGAAACCGGTTCGAGCTCGTACGCCCTGCTATTTGTGTGATGAAACTGTGATTAGTTCAGCGAGTCGCTTGAGTTAAGCATCAAGTTAGTTTCGTGTGCTGTGCCCTCTCGATCCTCATAATCGAAAGTCCCCGTCGAACTATTACGAGTATTATAAATCGCTGTGTCACGGGTTAATTAATTAATTTCCAAACCTCTTCGAAAAAAATTGTGAGTCATTAGTCGGACGATTTATTAACGCTTTCGTGATCGATGAGCTTAGACTTAACGTGATGATTGAACGAATGCTAGATGATCGCCGGGAGCCAATCTACAAATAGTTATGATCGATTAATTATTTGTATGTTAGTATCGATTACGTCTGATTAGTCGCGTCGAAAAGTGTGCTACTTTCCACATTTGTCCAGCGTGTGTTCGGATAGTACATTATCGAAATGATTCCCTTTTGCTAGATATATTGGAGGTTATAGTGCTACTACATTTTGTACAAATGGATCGGTGCTGTGAATAGAGAATTCATTGGATTAAGGTATTAGATATTCTCTGCGAATAAATGATTAACACGTTCACTTTATCGTGACTCACCCGTGACGGTAAGTTGATTTGTCTGACAAGAGTGTGTTACGATCATTTGCTTCGAGCTTTGCATAACTTCAGGGAACAACGGAAGTAATAATTTGGTAAAATTATAAAATATATTTGTGAAATGTGATGTAACGAAGAAATGTGAGATGTATTAATTTACGAACTCCTGTGTTTGTCAATTTCTGATCCATAAATTTTCAAATTCCTGAAATTACAAATTTAATTGTAATTCTATAATTATTCCAAAATTTGCAAATTTTCAAATATCCGTATCTCCAAATTTACAAATCCTAAAATTGTCAAATCATAAATTTCCAAATTTCTGAAATTACAAGTTTCCAAATTTCTAAAATTACAAATTTCATTGTAATTCTACAATTATTCCAAAATTACCATGTTTCCAAATATCCGTATCTGCAAATTTTCAAATTCTGAAATTTGTCAGATCATAAATTTCCAAATTTCGAAAATTACGAATTTAATTGTAATTGCACAATTATTAACAAATTTGCAAGTTTCCAAATACCCGTATCTCCAAATTCCAAAATTCTAAAATTGTCAAATCTTTAAATGTTTATATCTCAAAATCCTCAAACCATAAAGCCTCCGAATTTTCTGATTTTCAATTCTCTAACCCACTTTCTGTCAAAAACCTTCGGGCGTGAATTTTATGGATCATTCGTCAAAATTGCGAGCTACAATTTTTAAACTGTAATTTATTACATACTATAATTAAATGATTTTAAAGTCCTAATTGGTTTACTATAATTATCTGAAGTTCGCACTCGCAAACCGTGTCTCGTAGATCGTACTCCTCTTGTCAAACATTATGTCCACACATGACTTGCATATGTGTATGCCACGATATATTGCAATCAAGGTATAAAGAATTCATATACCTAAATCCTGATCCGTGATCGTGTTAAAAACGCCTGTTGTTTGTAAGGTTCTCTGCAGTGTGCGTTTCATATCGTTCCGAAGAGAAGCGAAAAATATAATGGAAAGGGAAATGAACGAATGAATGATAAAAAACCGAGTGAAAAGTGTATCTACGATACATACGTTAGATATATATATGTACAATCTTAAGGATAGCTAGAAATAAGACAATAAAAGCTGGTGTTAACTTATCGTACACGGTTCTGCAATCAGACTTCGTTTATTCATACTGCATTGAACAATAAATTAATTAACATTATAATAAATTAATACAAAAAGAACACTGCGGTACTTTATCTACTAAGACCGATTACGAGCGAGGGTAACGCTAAAAAAAGGCTGAAGAAAGGAAGCGATACGAATACTTACAGTAATTTACAGTTTCACTTAAACGTACTTCGTGCGTTCACCATCGCGACATTGTACCGGCGTATACGAAAATTTATCGAACGCCCACGCGAAAACGATAAATCCCGTTCCTCTGCTGTTTGT
The DNA here is from genome assembly GCA_947623535.1 of Coelioxys conoideus. Lineage (NCBI taxonomy): Eukaryota > Metazoa > Arthropoda > Insecta > Hymenoptera > Megachilidae > Coelioxys > Coelioxys conoideus. Next base: position 7,231,050 of record OX392452.1, read on the forward strand.
TTACATTCGCCGTTTAATATTGCAAATCATCGACTGTACAGTTACTCGAAATTAACATCGACGAAAATACCGAACGTGTTCGTGCGACGCGAACAATCCTGTGCGATACGTTGCCTCTTTCGAAGCAGATTCTGAACGGACTTTAAAATATCGTCGTTAGTGCCGTTCGAATTTTTCTCGATGAAATCACCACGAAATTGCTCCGTTTCCGTTAGGATTGCAGTTAGTATTGTATAAAATCTAGCGTCGAGTACGTAAATACTTAAGTGTTTCGGTTCGTACGAGCTTAAAATTCTAAGTCTCTAGGTATTCGAGTCCTTTGGTTTCCAAATTTGTAAATTTCATATATTCGGAACATCCAAATGACCTAAGTACCTGGATACATCTCTATGTACCTAAGCACTTGGGTCCATAAATATGTACCTAAGATAAGAATTTAAATATTCGAATATCCAAGCACCTAATTACCTAAATACCTAAGAAGTATTGCAGTATCTTAGTATCTGAGCACCTAAGTACTCAAATATTTAAGTACCCGGATATCCGAATATCTAAGTACCCAAGTACCTAAATATCGAAGCACCTATGTACTCAGATACCTAAATACCTAAGAAGCTAAGTTACCAAAATACCTAGGTATCCAAGTGCCAAAATACCGAAGCACTTGAGTATTTAAGCGCATATGTACCTAAATATCTAAGGACCTAAATACTTGAATACCTAAGCGTCTAAGTATCTAAGTACCTAAGCACCAGAGTACTTAAGTTTCCAAAGTACCAATGCACTGGGTATCTAAATACCTATGTATCTAAATACCCAAATATTAATACTGATCTGAGTATCTAATTCTACTGAGTATTAGTTTAGGTACTTAACACGTTGATTATTTAGACACTTGGGTACTTAGATTCGTTCGTAATGGGAAACTTAAGTACTTAGGTTCTTATGTGCCTGGAAATACTGTAGTTCTTAAGTATTAAGGACCTCGGAATGTTGATGTTCTATGTGTACCTATTTATAATTGTATAATGCAAATATAATGCAACAGTATTTGTATAATGGGATACTTTTGTTGGTTACGAGAGAACTTAGGTTCTTAGGTACTAGGATCCTTCGATACTTGTGTTCAGATGCTTCAACACTCAGATTTCCAGATGTTTACGTACTTAAATACTGACCTAAGTTTTTTAACGCTTGAAAGGGTCTGGATATTTAAGTATCTAAATATCTTCGTACGTAAATTGCTATGTATCTAAATAGCTAAGTACTAGTATTTGTTTAAACGCTACGTTTTTTTTTTGAGTATTAATCTTTCGACACTTGAATACTTACTTAGATATATTGGTTCTTAGGTACTTAAGTGCTTAGATATTTGGAGTTTCAGTTACTCACGATACCCGTGTACTTACATTACTGCATACTTAAATTTCCGGATCACCAGGAACTTAAATACTTAGTATCTTAAAGTACCTAAAGTACTTAAATACTTAAAGTACCTAAGTATCTCCGTAACCAAATTCCCAAGCGTCGAAGTAAATAAGTTACTTAGAGTGAAACGAAACTTATTTTAACGCTAATCTTTTTGAGTATTAATTTGTGGATACTTGAATAGTTACACACTTAGATACTTTGATTTTTAGGTACCTTGGATTCTTAGGAATTTGGGTATGTATATGCTTAAATACTCAGATACTCGTGTATTTATATACTCACGTATTGGCAATGCGTGTATCAGATCATTTGCAGACCCCTGATCAGGTTACAACTGCAATACTAAATGAACACGACATGTAATTAAACTTTGCTTAAACACAAAGTCCTCGAACAACACTAACCCTGGCAATGCAAACAACGAAAATTTAAGGATTTTACATTTTTCTTGAATATACAAAATGTCTCTGTAACATTTTTCGCAGAACGATATGTCCGTTATTATTAATGACACGAGGAAAGGTTGATTTATTTTAAGACGCTTCTCGATTTTAATGACTTCGAGGTAAAACCGTTAAAAATAACATTTCATGCAACTTTTTCCTACGCATATTTCTGATTTCCCACAATCATTGATTTTCAAAGTTATTTGTAAAAGGTTTTCGTTAATTTACATTATAGATTGTGCAATAATCATTGTAAATTATTATAATTATTATCGCGATAATTCACGACATTATTATTATTATCGTGTGGTACACTTCACCATTTTGCATTATATTGGAACATCTGCATCACGTAATGATGGCGATATATTGAAACGTCGTATATGTTTGTGTATTATAGATGAAAGATTCTTGTAAAATTATAAAATTTGATCGATGTGAATGATTTTACGGATCATTGATTTACAAAAAAAATTACAAAAACTCTATACATATATAATTTAAATATATATATGAAGTTGTATATATAATCTATAACAATTGCATTCAACATTGCACTCGACTACTTACCACATTAAATACAATTACTTAAATTTATTAATTTATGTAGATTAATAACTGGTTTAATTTTGTAGATATTTAATACTGTTAATTTAAACGCCAAGCTGGAACCAGTAGATAAACGTTCTGACATTAAATTAATTCGTGCTGCTCTTCAATGACATACTCTTCATTGGTATACTCTTCATTGAGAGTTTCAGCCTTAAAGTAAATAATTGCCATTAATTCTTTAATCATTTCTCCGTATCGTTAATAACAACAAAGACATTGTTCTTCAACAGTGTTAGCAAGACACCTCGTATACCGGATGGTACAATGAAATTGAAAGCTTTCCATTGTTTTTGTAGATACGAGAACATTTTATTAGCAACAGTTTCTCCGTATAGAAGGGACCACAATATAGAAATAATCTTTATTATGCACTAGTTGCAGACGAAGATTGTAAACGTCGAAAAATTGTTATTTTAGAAGATATTTTGACTTTAATTTTGTGGATCTCCGAATCTTTTGCTTCCTGTATTTTTGTATCTTTAAATTAGTAGGGCTAATAAAATATCCTTTAATTCATCATATGTGGTTAATGAGCGACAAGTTGTACGAAGAATTATCAAATATATTGGATATATACATTATCAAATAATATGTGAACTCCTTCCATAAATTTTGATTTAATTCAACCGTGATCTCCGGGAGCTAGTACCAGCTGACGAACATAATACGAGAAACAAAAAATTTAAGAGCTCTACAAAATTAGAGTTAAACGCATTTTCAACTTTGCTGAATAAACTTTATTACTTTAACTTAATTTGATTATGTTAAAGTATCTAAACTAATCATTTGTTCACGTACGTAATTATGTAGTACCTTTTTGTAAAGAGTAGCAATAGCTTTATATACTGCATCAACTAATGCGTAACAAAGCATATGATATCATTTAATGAAGAGCTGAACGTTGTCCGAACCATTCCGCCAATAAAAAAACATTTCCTGCTACATTATACGGCCTTCTATAACGATAATGTGCTAATAAAGTTTTTTATACCTTCAAAAACAACGTAGATCGAGGAATAAAGTTTTATGGGTCGCCCTGTGTAGCAGAAGCAATGAAGTAGGAAGATTCGCGAATGGCTCCCGACGCTCAAAAAAAAAGAAAGTCCCGTCACACGTTCCGCGCGATCGCGAAAGTGTTAATTCGTCATCTATCGAATCCGTCAGCTTCCCTTCGAGCGCAGCGTCGAACAAAATGTCGGTTCCTCCGAAAACGGAGGGAAGAATACTGATCTGCCCTTAATCTAACTTAACCCGGGCACTTATGCCGCGTGCAAATCTCGTCTCCACGATCCAACGTACTGCGAATCTCCGCGTTCTTCACCTAAGTGCAACGCGATCAGGAAACCACGTGATTTCCCGTCCCGTGATTTCCCCTAGAGAATAATCGGTCGAACGGTGTCCCCCGATTGATCCATCCTCGTCCGTGGATCCGCGATCGGGACACGTCCTTGACGTTCGATCGTTTCGCGTGGCTCAGCCGAGCAAGCACCGTGGAAAGATCTACGAGCCGTGTTGATCGTAGGATCGATCGATCGATCGAACTCGCGCTACGACAACGCCAACGAACGATGCGTTTGCCCGTTGTACGACAACGACTCCGTTTCAACGTCCTCGAATCTCGCGTCCTCGTCCGCCAGATCGACGCCGTAGTTGCTCGAGGTGTTGTCCTCCTCTGTAACAAAAGCACAAACCGAATCTCGTTATTTGACCTCGAACGGAGACACGTCCGTTATCTGGCTAACTTTCATATCGTTTGTACAGTTACGTGCAAACGCGCCTAACTGCTTGTACGTGCGCGTTCGCGGATGTGATCTACGTCTCATCCAGAGCTGGCCCATGTGCATCCACGTATGGACCGAACGAACACATGGACCAGTGTGTGCTCACGAAACAAGGTTCAAGCGAAATCTTTGGACGAACATCTGTTGAAATTGATGTTCTTCGGGATTGATAACCGGTAACATCGGGTTCAAAATGGCGATCCCCGTAAGGGAGAAAGATAATTACTTCAATCATTGCAACAAATTGTGCTCATAAAATGTGAGAGCAGGTATAGAATTCTGTTTCGATGGATGGTTGTAATAAATTATGGGAGTTCCACGTATTCCGTAGCGATGATTGCAACAAATAGTGAGCCAGAACCATGTTGCACGTATTTCATTTCGATGATTGCGAAGAACCAATTTGTGTGCAGGGATTGAGTTGCACGATTTTGTAACATTATTTGCCATTTCGTTTTATGGCGCATAATAGGTGGTTGATTACTGGTGTCGTGGAATTGAAATGGGAATGTGGGCTCAAGATTTGAAATGTATGTGAACTGTAATGAGGGTTAGCTGTATGTGTATAATACTCTACTATATATTCGATTGGCTGGTATCAGATACGTATCAAATACATAGACATCAATGTGTAATGAGGAAAATAGATTTCGAGCTAATAAAATAGCAATAATGTTACATTCGAAAATTAATCCGTATGTATTAATTGGTCACGTACGAACAAAACGAGAGGTAGCGAGAAAGATTTAATGATTTGAAAGTTTGAAAGTTTTGAAATTTCTAAATTTCTAAATTTTAAGTCCTCTAGATTGCAAGATTTCTAAATTTCTAGATTTCTAAATCTCCAGATTCCTAGGTTTCTAAATTTCTGGTTTCCGAATATCTAGATTTCAGAATTTTTTAATTCCTAGATTTCTAGACTTCTGGATTTCTATATTTCTTAAATTCTACATTTCTAAATTTCAATATTTCCGTATTTTTTAATTTCCACGTTCTCGCATTACAAACTTTTGAAGTTCTTACATCGAAAATATAATACTCAAAAATCAATCCGTGATTAGTGTTTATATCTTCGTACCGCCGTTTTCTCTAGAGAAATATTTCGAACCGACCAATGCACGTTTCATATCCAGCGATAGAACTTTCTCGCTAGGTTGAACAAATTATAACGGCAACAATTAATTCAAATATACGACTTGCCATTCAAAGACAATACAAATCATCAACACCCTTGCATATCTGACAACTTAAGAAACAATAATCCTTTATTGTAACGCCTCCTAATGAAATTACAATGCACTTCAAAGAATCATTGTAATAGAGAAAGGGAACGTACGCAAGTACTCGATACGTTTACTCCTCGAGGACAGTCGTTGAAAGCATAAAACGGCGTAAAATGTGATCAAACTATGAACACTATAAAAAGAAAACGCCATAACTATGATTGAATGACTCTATCGACTTAATAATCGCGTATGCGAGCGTCGTGTCAATTTCTCAACGACGTTCGATGAATATCGTTCATTTTTTTTCTGGTTATTGTATACCAGTCGAATGAATGAAGTATTTACACGCAGGAAACTATAAATAAATATCGACAATGCTGGCAGAATAAACGAGTGATATTTAGGAGGGGGATATTTATACGGTGGCGGGTACTAAAGCATAATGCAACTCCCTTGATATCGTCGATACGCGTGACAAGTAGAGCATGCTCAATAAATTCAATCGGATCTTGAAAAATTACAGATTGTACTCGAGATAAAATTGGTAATGCAGGATGCAATAACCCGGTGCGTAAAGTCGGCTGCCTGTAAGTGACGTGCAACAGGTTTCTACGTCTACGTCGTAAACGCGAGGGGATATTTCACTTCGGGGATATCGTCTCGAATAATGGATATCGAGAAAAATATTACGCGAGTCTCGAAGCCTACGGGTTTCTCGATTTGCCTGTTTTTGATATATTTTAAACGTTGTCGATGCGTTCTGATTTTAATTTCAATCGTTTCCGTACCGGTCGTTCGATCGTTCGTCCGCCACGTATCATAGTTTGTATGGCTCTTCAGAAACGTTATTTCAGTATAAGAATAAGAATTCTTTTACGTTTTGAAAACAATTTATCAGTGCGTACATAGATTCAGATCTTTTAAAAATTATGATAATTTTTGTTGCATTCGAAACTGCGTTTCATATTTTTTTTATCGAGAAATGATTTTTATTTATTTCAATGATATATTTGATGAAATAGATTTTCATGATTAAATCAAATTTTGTTTCGATATGAAAAAAGAATTTCAATCCGAGATGTTTTTTTTCGGTACTTAAGGAATGAAGTACTTATCTCGTCGTACGAAAAACAAAAATTTGACGATATAAACTTCTATCAACCAACGCGAATCGCACGGTAAATTGAAGAAAAGAAAATCGTGACAATTGCAGACGCAGTGCGGGTACAACGGCCATAAGCGATGTACCCCACACGCGCGCTTAGGTTACCGCGCCGTATGCGAGTGATAAATCGGAAACGGAGCTTCGGGTGGTTCATGAATTATTCGCGCGGTCGGTCGGACGTGCAGGACAGAAAAGTCCCGAAGGACAAGGTGATAAAGGAGGAGTCTCCGATGCAAGTGGAACTCTAGAATTTCACGGCTAGTTCTCGTCGGAGTTTTCGCGATTGACTCGTTTAACGGGCAAGGCGAGCGAGTGCGTAGGCGAGCGTATATCCTCGGAGGCGACTCGAACAAGGCGAATTCCATGCTGGATTACGACGATCTCCCCGATTCGCAGACGGGTCGGGAATGGCCCACGCCTCCGAGCGAAATAGATAAATGACCAGACGCGTACTCCGCTTTATCACAACGCGTGAAACGCGGTCCGGGAACCCCCCATCGTTGGACGCTAAATGAAATCAAAATGGAAGTGTCGACCGTCACTGGCCGGCTCCCGAGACTTCTGCTGGTTTGCGAACAAAAAACGAGCTAACCGATCACTCTTTCACGAATGACATTTATTTATAACGATTGTATGCGCGTCGCAGCTTCAACAATTATTTTAGCGACGATTAACTCTTTGCGCCACAGGATTCCAAATAATAACATAGATCCATGTTACACAGAAATTTGATCGCGTTTTAAGTCAAACAAAATTGATCCATTTTTATTAATACAGGTATAACATAATGTATTCACATAACAAAATACTAATAGTTCAATTAAGTTTGTTGTTACAGGGTGCGACTCAAATAGTCCTACCGTGAGTAGGTTCATGAATATGTTTTTTTTTTGTATTACTCCCCAAGTTGCATGGTGGAACAAATGAAATCCCACTATACTTTAAACACTTGCCAACGAATTTAATCTTTAATTTTTTATATAAAACTCTCCGCTTGCTTTTATAGAACTAATTTTTATAAGAACTTTATAAAAATTAAGTACTTGAATGTTAGAATGCAACATTTTTGAACTGTTATCAAGAATGAGATAATAATGAAGATATTCTTGTCTATATTCGGAATATGTTTATGTAAGAATGGTGCAGTTGATAATTTTAGACATACTATGAAAATTATATAACATAAGAAAAGTTTTTGGTAATTTTATTGATAAAGAAACTTGCAGTTTATTCATAGTACAAAAATGCAAGTATTTCGAAGCATATTTGTAATGAAATGGTACGAAAGTTTAACAAGGGTTCATTATGTTGCAAATTGAAGTATGCTGCTTTTCGTATCACACGTTGATATTATCACTGAATATCAGCAACGTTCAAAGTCCGCACGAAACATCGAGCGTCACTACTTATTAAGGTGCGTTTCAAACAAGCGAGCGAATCCTCGTTTTTATCGAACCTCTATCAAATTTGACCTTCTCCTTCTCTTCGCTTACACCTCAGTTCTGTCAATTTCAAAATTTTTAAGCTACCAAATTTTTTAATCTACGAATTTTCGATTTTCGAAATTTTCGAAATTTGTTAATCAAGTTTCCAAATTTTTTAATTTTTAAATTCCTATATTTCTAAATTTCTGTGCTCCTGAATTTGTCAATTCTTTACTACCATCTTCAATTTTAAAATTCCGAAATTAGTAAATGTCTAATTTCCCTCTTCCATAGCTTTCTAGTTTTCTAATTTTCTAAATGCCTGCATGCCTACATTAATAAATTTCTGCATTTCTAAATTTTGAAATTTCAAAAATTTTCCAAATCCTCAAACTGGTAATTTTTTGCATCTCCAAATTTGTATTGTCTGGAAATCCCTATATTTCCATATTGCTAGACCCACGAATTCCTAGAATCTCGGAATATCCTGAGAAATTCCGTATGTCTAAATTAACACATTTCTAGATTCTCACATCCCTAGATACTAGTGCAACCAGATTTTCATATTCCCAGATTTTCATATGTATAGTTTTAAATTCTGAAGCAACCTCAGCATTTTTAAATGTTCCTTAAATTTACTGGTGAAAGCACCTTTCCTAGGGAACCCAAATTTGTCATAACTGCTTTCTTTAGAGATATCATATTTACCAATGATACTCCTCTTACGATATTTTTCTCAGAAAGTTTGGATACAGCAATGGTACCTTCCCCACGATACTTTTCTTATTGTAGCCACATTTACTCACGATACTTTCCCTAGGGAAACCACATTCGTCATAACTCCTTTCTTTAGAGATACCATATTTACCAATGATACTCCTCTTACGATTTTTTTTCTCAGAAAGTTTGGATATAGCAATGGTACCTTCCCCACGATACTTTTCTTATTGTAGCCACATTTACTCACGATACTTTCCCTAGGGAAACCACATTCGTCATAACTCCTTTCTTTAGAGATACCATATTAACCAATGATACTCCTCTTACGAAACTTTTGTCTGAAAATTCAGATGTGGCGACGATATTTTCTCCACGCTACTTTTCTTATTGTAGATTTACCGACGATACTTTCCGTAGGGAAGGCAGATTTACCGATGCACATAATCGCGTGACACAGGGACTTACCGATATAGAAAGGAGAGGTGTCGTAGGCGTTGCATGGGCCGGCGTGTCGCGTCTCGAGGACGAAGCCGGTAACGCAGGCGTCCTTGACGATGTGACACCAGCTGGGATAGGTGATATTGTTCGTGGCGCACAACATGGTCGCCGATGGATCTCGATCACGGTGCGTCCGGTTCCGGACCCGTTCCCGCTTCCGGGGACAACGATAGGTGCAGGTTACGCAACGTGGTCGGCCGGACTTCATCTCCGACAGACACGTCTGTCCCTCTCGACACCGAATCGTCGTGCAGTCCGCGTTCTCTATAAATAAAAACAACCACATGCGGTTACACGTTGCTCTTCAATTCGCCATTTTTCTTTACCGCGTCGCGACCGAACGGAAATCTTTTTATTAAGGTTCGTTTAGGTTCGATCGACTGCGACGATTTCGCACGCAGCGAGACATCGTTGTCTCGTTGATTCTTTTCGAAGATCTTTCAACGAATCGTGTTTGAACAGTTTTTAACCCCTTCCCGTGCCATTTATTTGTCAGATGCGTCAGACAGAACTAACTATTCATAGCTATAATATTAAAACGAAGAAAGGAAATTTACAATGGTACGAGTATTTTATATTCAGTGATCTTTGACTACACGAGTTATAATCAGATCTAAACTTCAAGTTGCGGAGTATTAAAAATTTGAGTAAAGTTTGTTACATTCGAGCTGTGAGTGCGTCACGAGTCAGACTTGTCAAAGTACGGGAAGGGGTTAACCCTAAAACTACCAAAGGGATCAAATGACCCTTTCACAAATTTCCCGCTTCGAACGACAAAATTTGTCAAGATGGTTTTCTTAACATCTGTACCGATTGTCGTCAACATGGAGCATCAATAAGTGTCTTCATTTATGGTTCATCGTTTGTTCATTTATTTTTCAACTTAAGACCCTAGAAACTCTAGACACTGTTCCGTTTAGCGAGCATTAAACGATTCGATACGTTGATGGTACTTCAGTTTTTCTACTCAGAAACGGGATTTTGAGTTTAAGAGGATGTATAACTGCTTTTTATTCTTCTTTTTAGTTTTTTACTTTATTGGACTATGACATCACTTGATACTTGCAAAATGTCTTCCGGGAGACAGTGAGAGGAGATTAAATTCACTGGCTTTTTGCTCGATTATTGAGAGGACTCTTAATTTGGTATTCGAACATAAAACATAGTTATTTGTGGAATGACACAAAAAAACGGTACGGTGAAGTGTTTAAAGAATATTGGAAAGGCTCATGGGAGAGATTTTATCATATGAAGGTACTTTGTTAAAACTTCAAGTATAGTCTAGTCTGATTATATGATTTTATATAATCATAGTATATAAAAAAGATAGCATGATTTCTGATTACGTATAGAAATACGTTTAGATATATTTTTGATGTTTCCAAATTCCCAAAATTGCTAAATTCCTATCTTCCTAAATCCCTAAATCTGTCAAACCCTAAAACAGTAACTACTCTAGGTTCCAATTATTCAATCCCCTAGATCCCCACATCATAAAATTCGAACATTCTCAAAGTTCAAAATTTTCAAATTCCTAACTCTCCAAATCTGTCAAACCCTAAAGCACCAACTCCTCTAAGTTCCAATTGTCCAATCCCCTAGATCCCCAAATCATAAAATTCGAACATACCCAAAGTTCAAAATTTTCAAATTCCCAAATCTCCAAATCCCCAACTTCACAAATCCTGAAATTCCCGAATTTCCAAAGTGTTAATCGTTCGAATTCCCAAGTCACAAAACCCCTAAAACCCCAAATCCACCAATCCGTAAACTCGCAAAGTTCCAAGTGTTCACAACCCCTGAAATTCTCAAATTGTCGAATTCTCAACGTTGCAAATTTTCAGGTTCCTAAATCCCCAGATCCTCGAGATCCTGAATCCCCGAGTTTCCGAACATCGCAAAGTACGTTGGAGGATGCCGAAGTTGCAAAGTTCCGATGTCCAAAATTATTAATCTTTTTCACGCGGAAACTGTACGAAATATCGAGTTCGCGGTAAATTACACAACATAGTAGCCTGTCGGCAAACACTCGATCCTTGCCGTGAGCACCTCGAACAGTTCACCTGAGCTCATCTCCGAGACATTCATCTTGGAGCATCGATCGCGGAAGATGGAGCGTCAGACGGATTCACGGACGTCCGCACACACGGAGATTAATTTTCGCGAACGCGTACCGACACAGGGACAGCGAACGTGCCACGTTACATAATAACGTGTGGCACTGAAAGGAACTGGCTAGTAGTAGAAGGCTACTGTGACGAGGCAGAAACGAGAGACAGGTTCAATCGTCGAATTAGACGCGCTCTATCTTCGTCCGCTCTCGGCCGTTTTGTGCGGTGACTCGTTCGCAGACACGATTACTGCAATCATATATGTCGTTACACCTACTTCGGTCAATGGCCCACTTCTCACGGGGGGGGATCTCGTAATGTATTGCTCATTTTTTTATTCTGCCAGTCGTGAACGCACACGCGACACGACGATACGTTACGCAATTCGTGCATTGCCCGACGCGTTCATGATAAATCACGTGGTACAACTACACGGATTTATTCTTCTCTCTTTGCGCGATTTATTGTCATCTCCTATCTGCTTCCATATTCGTACGGATAGAAGGTTTCGAAATTTCGGAAATTTTCGTACGTTTTCTGAATTATCGAGAAGTCGAGACGAAGGCTGCGAACGTCATTTTTGACACTGGAAGTACATAGGACAGTTACACGGATTTATTCTTCTTTCTTTGCACGATTCATTGTCCTTTCTCTAGTTGGATATTCGTATCAATAGAATCTTCCGAAATTTGAGAAATTTTCTGACGTTTTCTGAATTATCGAGATTGGTAATTGAAGAGTCGAGACGAAGGCTGCGAATGCCATTTTTTTTGCTAGAATTACACAGGACAGTTGCACGGACTTTTTCTTCACTCTTTGTACAATTTATTGTCCTCTCCTCTCTAGTTGGATATACGAGCGAATAGAATTTTTCAAAATTTCAGAAATTTTCTGACGTATTCTGAGTTATTAAGTGGAAAATATCTTTCTGTCAAATATAAATAAATGATTTACAGCCTTCGTCTTAACTCTTCGATTACTAAAATAAACAGCCATTCGTTATCTGGACAAAATATAACAGTCGTTTTGACAGAAATACATCAACAAAATTTAAAATGTAAAATGTAAAACTTGAAACCAGTAATTTCGACAGGTTGGTCGTTCAAGTGTTAATAGAACGATGAAATCCATCATTTATTTATATTTGACAAAAAGACATTTTCTACTATTGTTATATATACAATGAACATAATTACACGAGAAATTTTTATTCTGTTACTATCCCCCCATACAACTGCAAATTTTCAATAATTCAAGAACTGCAGTTACCTAACTAGGAAGATTGCATTTGCCAAAGATAAAAACAATTTATCACAATTATTTTAATAAAATTCTGAGATCCGCGATTCGCTAATATTCGACGAAGCAAATGATTTTCAAGCAACATTATCGCGTGTAGCATAATGTTGCAACGACGGTTTAAATGCTCGGTTTGAAAATCAACGAACGTAATTACACGAGAAATTTTTATTCTGTTACTATCCCTCCATAAAACTGCAAATTTTCAATAATTAAAGAATCGCAGTTACCTACCTGGGAAAATTGCAGTTGGCAAAGATAAAAACAATTTATCACAATTATTTTACTAAAATTCTGAGATCCGCGATTCTTTAATATTCGACGAATCAAACAATTTTCGTGTGTAGCATAAGCATGTTTCAACGACGGTTTAAATACTCCATTTGAAAAAGAACGAACGTAATTACACGAGAAATTCTTGCCGCATTAGTATCCGTCCGCATGCGACAGCCAGGCGACGGTGAAATATCAAAAGCATTGTAACGATGTATCCTTGCGTCGCTAACAATAAACGTCATAAAAGACACATTTGTTTGTCTGCCAGACGTCTGATGTACAAAATGGCGGACGTACATTCCTCTGTCTGGTCTAGGGTTCCTAGTGCACGCGTAAGTCACGATCATAGCAATCATCGTATCACCGTTACATGTGGTTGTAGTCTGTGTGTTGTGGACCACGTGGCTGTACTAGATTAATATTAAGTGATTCACGCTCCGTAATGTGATCCTTGTTGTTAGACACGAATGCTTAGGCTACACTGCGTACTTTTATACGGAACTTCGCATCAGATCCCGTATCCCGTTGCGTTGTTACACCGTGTAGCATTATGTATTGTTACACGCTCAGAGACATCTGCTTAGCGGGAGCAATTGAATTTATTAAGACACATTACGCAAATTGTAGCACGGCGAACATTATACTAATGAGAATACTGCGCTACATCTTTATTAGAAAAATATATGGGAACGAGACACGAGAGCGTCACAGAGACACGTATTGACTCGGTGATTCTCGTAACGAACAACTTTCTGTTCCGATTTTAATGAACCGTCGTTAGTTTTTGCGGTACATGAAAGTCGGACTGGTTGGTAAAACTGGATATTTGCGATTTTCTGTAACATTCGCTTTACGAAGGATCCTAGGGATTTTTATGTTTTATGAAGTCACTCCGAAAATCGCCATGTTCTTCGTCTATTGCCTATATTTTTAATTTTTTAATTCTTACACTGTCAATTTTTCCATTTCTCGCCCTCTCGCGAATTCAAATTTCTGTATTTTCAATTTTTCAGATTTTAAACTTCTCACCTTCCAAAATTTCTTCATCTTCGAATGTCTTCTTAATTTTCCAAGTCTCTAAATCTTCGATATTTAAGTTATTGAATTTCCTGCCGTCAAAGTTTTTTATTTAAAAATTAATAGTTTTGCATTACGTTAATCTGCACACCTTGAAATTTTCCGGTTGACAAACTTTTAAATTATCACGTTTCTAAATTTTCAATTTATTAAGATCGGCAAATCTCGAAATATTCGGCTTCCAATTTCCTCGAGTTTCCAATTCCTCGATTCTCGAAAGTCGAACGTCAAAATGTCAAATGTTTTAAACATATAGAAGAGTTGAATTGATTAAATTGTATGACGTTGGAGCTGAACGAGAAATACAATTTAATTGCCGGATAAAACCAGGCAGTTAAACTCAAGCCCGTATCAGAATAATTTAACTTCCATTTTTTTCGTTTAATTCCTTCAGATGTCGCGAACGCAGTATTTACGTAAGATCATATAAAACACAAAAAAATGAACATTTTATGCTTCTCGTATCAGGTCGCTAGCCTCAAATGTATCGCACATGCGATAATTGCACGTTTCCGATCGAATAAAACGCAAATTTTATAATATCACCGTTGGAACAAAGTTTTTAAATCGTGCATGTATCTCGTTTCTAATAAAATACAGATTTCATAACGTCGTTACAGTCATAAAATGTTTATCTTCTTGCGTAAGGAATATATAATTACATATTTAATGTACTTAAGGACATCCTATATGAAAACACGAATTTCCATCGTGTTTAGAATAAAACTTACTTTAAAGCATATAAAATTTGAAACCGTTGCAAAATTTATATTTTATAATAAGAGAGGATATTGAAACATTTTTCTTTTTAATATAACACATTTCCTCATTCTATGGAGTTCGTTTAACCATCCTCGAACTTATTTATATCCAACTATTTTACATTATTTTTTATCCAATGAATGGTAGAATTAACAAAAATTTATCTAACCTTATTTTATACTTTCGATCACTCTAAAAGTGTGATATGTATAATCGATCAATTTAAGGAGCGAGTGATAAACTTCGTACCGAGCGAATTCTTTCAGCGAAATATATTTGTTTTCTCCCATAAATTAAGCGGAATTTATGATGGTGCATTTTACACGCCTACGCGTCGCTGGTATGCTTAAAACAGCGGGCTTGCTCGAGGGTTAAAATCACATTCCACCGAACGAAAAGTACTCCCGTGATTTTAATTCTTCTGCATTTAGTTGTTTTCATTCGTGCAAAGAATATCGCTGTCGCTCCTTCGTTCGTCAATCTTCGCGTATTTGTATTTCTGTCGAAAACGAAGCAAAAATTCGTAATCAATCTATGATCATTTACATATATGCGTACGTATGTTACATACTTTTGTGGATTCTGATTTTTAGTTTCATTAAAATTGATACAAATAATTAAGCAATTTTTATCGATTTTGTTTATCAACCGTAAAGTTAGTATGATAGTGTATTATTTTATGGGGGTTTATTTAAATCAGATTGGTAGCACGAAGTTGGTCCTGTGTATAACCTAATTTAATATGTTAAACTGATTCATTTATTTTATTGAAGTAATGTCTTTTGTATACGACTTTTTATGGCTTTGAATCATAGAAATGATAGAAGCATTATATAATTATATAGTGAGAAGAATTTGTGTTTATACATTTTTCAATATTAGGTTAGGTTAGTGTTATGTGTGCTGCTAAATTCATGTACTGAAGAGATACTGAATAGATGTCTATTATTATATTCGTACATTACTGAGGATACTGTAATGTATATTTTCCTTTTTGCCACTGGACGAATAACTATTACAAATTTTTAAAAAATATTATAATATTCATCTTCATTTGCAGACTGCTACTCTAAAACTTCCCAGTTAAAAAGTGTCATACATTTTTGTAAATCAATTATTTCTCTATTATAAATTGTCAGTATTATTTATTTCACTCTGTACATAATACTATACATCAGAAAATACTTTGAGTCTAGTTAAAATAGTAAAACCAAATGATTTGTGTATTTTGCTGGTGTAAAGGGTAAAATTAATAAGCAATTATTTCCTTGTGAAAGATCATTAATGGCTGAAATTATATAAAACGACGACGGATGACAGAAAGGGCGATGTCGTGTATTTCGTGGCAGTCTAAAATGCACTGAAATCGATCGTAATTAATGGAACGGTGTTATTGATGATCGAAAGGAAACATGGCGAAGCTCAAAGCGTATCCTTTTCGGAACTCGTTTTACCAGTCGTAACAAAGCAACGGATAGAACCGTTGCCCAGATCCATGGCTAGAGTTCTCTCTTAGGGATCCGACATAATTAATTAGCAACAGCATTAAATGGACACGTCAGCAGGAACCAGTTTTTAGTCCGGTAATTAACGATCCTGGATAAGATCGCTTTCCTTTGCTCGTTTTAAGGTTGTACATATTTACTTTCGTCCAGCGGTACTTGGCCAGGGGTAATCGTGATTCATGAAATCGATGCGATTCAATTAGACTTTTTGACATCGAACGATCGTAAATGATATTTCTATTCGATGATCTATTGAAAATTTTATATGACATTTATTTTGTGCGCTATGATAGGGAGATGCAGGTTCTGAGGATTAGATGTGTTGTGTTAGAAATAAATTAAATGAAGAATGTCAGGGAAGTCATATCGTTATTGAGAGAATTAAAGTTCAAGAATATTGGTACATATGAGTATTAAATCCACTTATTTATAGGTCTCTACACATATTCCTAGATCAAAAATTTGAAAATTTTTAAATATTTTTCAATTTTCAAGTTTTCACATTTTCGGATTTTCAGACTTCTGCATCTCCAAATATCCAAATTTTCAAATAGGTAAGTGGCGCAATTAACAAATATTAAGACTCACGAATGTTTAGATTACAAAATTCTCAAGTGCTGAAACTTTCAAATTCTCAAATTCAAAAATTGTCAAATTTCAAAATTCTTAAATTCTCAAATATCAAAACTTCTAAATTCTCAAATTTTCAAATATCAAAATTTCTAAATTCTCAAATTTCCGAATTTTTCAATTCTAATATTTCTAAATTATCAAAGTCTGAGACTTCCGAACTTTCAAATTCTAATATTTTACAATTTCCAACTTCTCCACTTCCCAAATGTGCAAATCCTCAAATTCTCAAATTCACAAACATTCAGCACCTCGATCTCCTCATTAAGAAAATCTTAAACTTCCAAATTCTAAAGATCCCAACTTTCCAAACATTCGAGAAATCTAAAATCTCAAACTCTCAAATTTTAATATTCCTAAATCCTTCTATCCCTAGATCCTTATATCTCTATACCATTATATGTCTAGATTTCTAAATCTCTACACTCCAACATTTCCCTATAACTCTAAATCTTCATATTATTGAACCTCTAATTATTCATATACTTACAATGAAACTTCTCTAACTGTAAAATCCTACATTTTCAAATCTTCATATTATTGAACCTCTAATTATTCATATACTTACAATGAAACTTCTCTAACTGTAAAATCCTACACAATTCCTATATTCGTACAATTCTATATCCCTCTATCGCCAATCGCAAACACAAAATAATGTCCACATCGGCCGAATCGTCGAAACGGACAATCTTTTCCGATCGAGGCTCGTTCGTACAGGAAGAGAATAAAAAAAGATCGACGTCGAGCATCGATGCGAGCGAAAACCGTGGCAATGTGTGTCGGAGCTATTAGCGGCGAGTGAAAAGAAAAAAAAAAACGAAATAAGCAAATTACTTAACGCCCGTGGTGACGCGAGAAGATGGCAACGGGCACGAGAGGTCCGAGAATATCAAAGAATCCGGACCAACGGGCATGGAAAAACGACTGGGAAAAGCTGGTACGCGCATATTACCGTATGCATATTTGCGGACACGTGCACTTTCGCGCCTCGGATCCTCGAGGAAGACGATTATTTGCATCGCGACACCTCCTCGCTAAGCCAGCTGCTTTATTTACTTATTTACTTCCCTGTCCTCCGTGTGTACCGTCCCTTCTTATCCCGTCCCCTCTATCCTCCTATCCTTTCTCTCTTTCTCTTTTTTTTTCGTCTCTCTGTCTCGTTTCATTCCTTTTTCCTTCCTCCTCGTTCGGACGCGTTGCACGGAGTCGCGGGTAGGTTTTTGCGTTTCGTCGAGGACCAGACGCCGAGATTTCAGGATTCCACCGGAACAGGAAAACAGACAGAGAAAAGTTGACGACCGGACAGAGACGTTCGTGACCGACTCCGTCCAGTCGCCGGTTTTTTCGACGTCTTGCGACGTCGGGGCTCGATGGAATTTTTGAGAGGATACGCGGCCGAACGATCGCTCGAATATTTTTATCGACGAGTCCCGCCGGGGTGCATCGTTCCCGACCGTCTGACCCGTCGGACTTGGACGATTTACCACTAAACCTACCAAAGCGGTCAAAATGACCATTTAACGTTAGAAGTACCGGCATTAAATGCATGCTTACTTCAAAACTAAAAACAAGTAGAAAAGTAAATAAATAAATATTGCAGCATCACCTGACATATACAACCATTCATTAGCTAAAAGAAACATGACAGACATTTTGACAAAAGGATGGCAATAAAATTTTGTATAATAATATTAGGTTGGTGCAACTTATTGAACCAAGAATCTGACAATTCCGGAATCTAGGAATTTGGTTATCTAGGGATTGTAATTGAAAAATATAGGCATTTCGATGTATACGCGCATAGAAGTTTAGAAATCTGAAAGTGTATGGATCTGATGATATAATAATACTTAATCCATACCTGTCTCCGTTCGTACATTGCATAAATATGAACATCCGTATCCACATTTTGCAATTGTAACTGCAATATTATATTCGACGATTTGTACTTAATATTTATTTATTTCGGCTCGTCAGGAAGTTCCATATGCGGAAGAAATGAACGCATCTTTATCCTTCTTTATGAAACCATTTAAGATAAAAGAAACTAATGGTACAAATCAACGGTAAGTGAGATAATAACAACGACGGGATGTAGATAATGACATTAACTACGACTTAACCGAGTAAAAACGGATGTTCATCGACTCAGCACTCGCAGTTTACTATACCTGTACTAGCAACACGATTTCTAAGTCGTTCTCTTGGGAAATGGCGTCTTATACGCAACAACTTCATTCTCCACTTTCAACTTACTCTTAGGCACATAGGAAATAATCGTTGCTATTATTTATACGTCGGTACAGGAACAGATTCTCTTTTGATACACAATTCATTTGCCAGGGCGATTTCAAGCACTCGTTGTTTCCCTTTTCCAGGAGATTTACTTGGGAGCAAGTACTTTCAGAAAATGAATGTGGGAAAATGCATAGCTAATAAATGATACGTAAGTTTTATGAATAATACTCGACGAATTAATTGAATTCTTCACTCCATTTGCAGTGAATTAATTAATTTTTTATGAGATACCGTTCGTCGTGTGATCATTACAAGAATTATATTTAAGAAATTATTCAATTTTAAATTACTGTCGCAATAATGATTTTGTGTTAACTCTGCAGCATGATTGTGTGTTAATCTTAAAAAAATATGTATGTCCTTTAATATAAAAGTTATAACTGAATTTTCGAAGAAAGTTCATTTTCAATATATATATGTAAATATACAAGTATCGAGTTATATGTATTCATATTATATTATTGTAATTGAATTATATAGGTACAATCTATTAAATTATATATACGTATCGTAAATAGAAAATATACTCGCAAACAATTTTGGCATATTGAACTTCAATGATTGTTCACAGACATTCTAAATTTTGTGTGTTGCCTCCACAAACGAATCTCTGATCGACTGATTATTGATAGTTGAACTATCGTTAAAAAACTTATCTGACATCCCCAATGTCCCTCACAAATAGCTGGAAATTTTAAAGGAATCATTTTGCAAACAGGAAAACTGCATCGGAATTAAAGTTTCGTCGTGTAACCAAAGCGTATCGATCGAAATTCGAAAATCCGCACGAAAAAGGTGGACGTTAAAAGTCACAAACATTTCCGTAAACGGAATACGGATAAAATTCCTTTCATTTAGCCAGCAATTATTTACGTACAATTAGCGAAGACACACACGGTTCGCGTGCAAAACGCGATCTCCTCCCCGTCTTATAATCACGTCCCGTTTTTGCCATTTATTTTACGGTCCTCATTTTTTGCCATGTTTTACGGGAAAGAATTCAAACGAGTTAAACCGGCAGAAAATAACTTGTCATATAAATTGACCGAGTAAATAAAAGTGGGAATTATTATATTCAGTTAACACGAAATATTAACTTCGAGTTCGGCAATTTGCCCGGACGACGGAGTACGTAACATCCGATGGAAGAACTTTAAACGCTGCCCACAACTCAATAACATACGAATGCAAATTAGTCCGGTATTTAAATAGTCCCTGCATGGGATATAGGCGATCTAAACTAAACTTTTTAATACGCGAATGTATTTCGACGCGTAAAATGAAATTTCCAAGATGGTCGAGCAACCACTTGCACGCGAAGCAGCCGAACGCATTAACGCGACGACATAATTTTCACAATTTTTCTTCAATTTTCCCGCGAAATCAATCGCAATCTCTTTTCGTGGCAAACGAAAAATTATTAGGACAATTATTTCGGCTTATCTTTCAGCGTATTACGCGGACGATTTAGGAATTCGAGAATTTTTAGAAGTGAAAATTTAGAAATTCGAGAATATTTAGAATTGATAATTTAGGAATTTGAGAATTCAGATAATTACAAAATTGCAAACTTCGAAATTTAGGAACTCAAGAAGGAATTCACTTTATCAATTCCTTCGTTGTAAAATGCGTTTGGTTTAGCGTGGAAGAAATTTTCGTCAGTTAATTTATCGAAAATTTCTTCCACTCCAAACTAACCACATCTTACAAAGAAGAAATTGATAAACTGCCAGGAAGATGGGAGAAGGTCATCCATGATAGCGGCGAATACATAATAAATTAATATAATTTTGTTACGCAACGAAAGCAAAATAAATATCTGATAAAAAAACGGAAGTTACTTATGACTCGACCTAATATCTCCTCAAAAAACAAAAATATGCAAGTGTCCGAGTTTCACTTCGAGCCACTTTATTTCTCTATATCTATTACGCGTTATTATTCTCGCTCAACCCGACATAGAATACCACACACGCGAACGCATACATATTCTAAACCCGAAGCAACGCGAGATTAATCGTGTAACGAAGCTCGGCCGCTAAAAATGGCCATCATCGATTTCGCGTTAAAATTTATGAAGGTTGCAGAGTTTTCCGTTGGTCGCGATAAGGACGACGAAAACAAGGAAGGGAAAATGAGGAGTCGCCGTTTGATTCCCGGTCGGGCCACGATGCGTGTACAGTTATTCGATCAGAATATCGAAGAACCAGGAAGGTTCACGTGCGGGTCCCGCGTTTACGTAGCGTCGCTGAAGACGGCCGATCTTCATGGCGGCGACGGGGACGAATGCAGCTCGCATCGGCCCGTTACCACGGCAATATATGTAGAACAGCCAGTCAGAGACGTTGCACGCTTTGCATACGGGCAAAGGTTCTTTTCGCCGGTTGTTTACAGTATCGAGCAACACGAGGACGAACGACCGCTGCAAGGAAGGTCGCACAAGCGAAAGAACGCGGCGTGGGGCGAGAACAGGCGTGGCCTCAACGAACCACCGTGCAAACACACCGTGTTGTTGCCTCACTGACATTTTTGCTCAGCGAAACGTCCAACTTTCTGCACCTTTGTCGCGATATCCGCCTTTTTAGGCGACGACCAGCGAAATTTTCACGTTTTTTCAACGACGAACGCAACTACCTTGTTGACAAC
Source organism: Coelioxys conoideus (assembly GCA_947623535.1). Taxonomy (NCBI): domain Eukaryota; kingdom Metazoa; phylum Arthropoda; class Insecta; order Hymenoptera; family Megachilidae; genus Coelioxys; species Coelioxys conoideus. The sequence continues at coordinate 7,252,960 of OX392452.1, forward strand.
CATCGTCGACATATTTACGTTCGCGCTTCACCGCGTTTCTGACTACGCCGGTTGATAACGTTTCGACCGTTTCAGATAGCTAACGCGATATCGCGTTCGAGCTATGATGTTTATGCATGGTCTTATCTTCTTCCCGGGGTGTACGATCCGTTTCGATGCAATATTTTTTTGCATCTCGGGGTAAATGGTTACTTGTTTTAGCTACGAAATGGTGATCTTTATGTTTGTAAGTGGGTCTGCGAGTTCTGCTTTTTGGATGGCAGGGTTTGTGATGGTAGGATGGGGTACGATTTCCGTTCGGATGCAATACTTTTTGCCTTTCGGGGTTAATGCTAAGTTATTTTAGCTACGAAATGATGATGTTTATGCTCGTAAGTGGCTCTGCAAGGTTTGCTTTCCTGATGACAGAGTTTGTGATGGGAGGATGGGTTTCCTACGATTTCCGTTTGGATGGAATATTTATATTTCGTTGTACCGAAGCATTGATCACCAATTTCAACAAAACTTAGCAGAAATGTAGTTCTCGTTGTAAGTCAATCCAAAATAGCCCAAAAAATGGCTTAGCAACCGCTCGCACAAATTACTCCACAATTACGTTTTACAAGGCTACGTAAACAATTCTTCGTTTACCCTATCCAAATCCATATGTTTCTCCAGTGCCTCTATGGATGTTAGCAAAAACAGAGTCCAAAAATCCGCTCAAAACTTTCTTCCCTCTTTCGGATGAGCTGGTTATCTCTCGCCCTCTTTTCTTCCTCTTTCTGTTTCTCCCCGGTCTAACCGTCTCCCTCTATATTTCTCTTCCTCCTTTTTCCGTCCCTGCATATGCAGGACCCTCGGTCGTCGACGTTCTCTGTCTTTCTTCTTCAAACAGTTGTTACACCGTGCGTGTCTTTGTCGCGCCGTCGAGCAGTCGAAAAAGACGGTACGAATGGCATACCTCGTGCAAAGTCGTGCCACGAGGCCTTCTCTTGCGAGGTACTCAACCTTCTTTGCATCTACCAGTCTCCTCTCTACCCTCTTCTCAGACGGGTAAACGTCTGACCTCGTGCGACCCACCTGTTCCCCCGAAGTACGAAGGCGAGTCGCATCGAAAACGAGCAGAAGAAGAAGAAGGAGGGAATATGCTTTCTGAACGTAGATAGAATCGCGAGACGATGCAGCACGCTTGTGTGGCGCGCCTAGCTTTGCGATAGGGTCGCCTTTGATCTCGACGATGCTGGATCACGGAAGTCGTTCCGAGAATAAAAGATGAAGTTCACCAACGGAGGATCAAAGATACCAGCCGATCATCGCCATTTCTAACCGGTCGAAAACTTACGTTCTATCGTATTTTTATGTCATTAGACTCGGTTAGTCTCTTGGTGCTCTATCGGTCATTCTTTGCTGTAACTGTACAGTCAGCCATTTTGGAGTACGAACATTATCACGTGCTCGTATTCGGTACATATTAAGCTTTGTGATACATGACTGCTGTTATTTTGTGACGCTTTTATGTTATTTAAGTGGTGTCGGACTTTAGAGGTTCTGAAATAAGTCATTCTTTGCTATAACTGTATACTCAGCCATTTTGGAGTACGAACATTACCATGTGCTCGTATTCGATACATTTCAAGATTTGTGATATATAATCGCTGTTATTTTGTGACGCTTTTATGTCAATAAATCGTGTAGGACTTTAGAGGTTCTGAAATCGGCCATTCTTTGTTATAACTGTACACTCACCCATTTTGGAGTACGAACGATAACACATGCTCGGGTTCAATAAATTTCAAGCTTTGTGATATATAACCGCTGTTATTTTGTGACGTTTTTATGTCAGTAAATCGTGTCGGATTTCAGTGGACCTGATATTGTTTGCTATAAAACTGTAAGAATTAACGTGATACGTCATAATATTAATGTGTGTGACATTTATATCACGAAATGAAGGCGATCTCACATTTCAGAATTAATTATGTAATATATAACAAACACATTCGTTTTTTATAAGATTAAAAACAATGAAATAGCGGTGGTAAAGTTTGTAAAAGTATACAAACTTGATTAATATAAATGACGAATTTCAATGAAATAATAAAAATTGTAAAAAATTCTGTCGAAGTTATTTCTGCTAAAATTGTTAAGCAACCTGTTAAATTACCACTTATGTTCTAACAATAATTTGGTATACAAAGATGAACATAATTTATCATAAATAAATTAACAAAAATTAAAGATAAACAAGTTAACAAAAATTATATATGATTATATTAACAGAAACTATAGATAAATAAATTAACCAAACTGACAAGAGCTCTACTTGTGAGATATAAATAAAATAAATATTTAATAGAAGTATAGAATTGTATGTCACTTTCAATCTTTAATCATTATCGCAGCAAAACATTCCGTACATTAACATACAATTCTCTTTAACTTTCAGTCTCTTAATTTTCATTTTAACTGGTCAGATTCTTAAATCACGCAACGAAACCTTCGCTTAAAATCTCTCTCAAACCCAACGTATTTTCCCTAAATGTCAAGTTAAATAATAAACCCATCCTACATTTCTCGTTGAACAAATTTCTCAAATCTCATCCTGGCAATCTCGATTCGCAGATCGAATTAAGATCGCGAACTCGAAAATTTTCACCCGGCAGACACCAAAATGGAGCATACGTTCCGTTGGGACGTTCTCATGGTTGTCCGAGCGGGGTCCGTACGGAGCTGATCGTTCTTTCGATTAGCAGCCACCAATGCATAAATATTGAATCAAAAACTCGTTAAGAGAATCGACGCGTCGAGAAAAGGTGAGGGGGTGCATGTAACGAGTGTATAACTCGAGGCCGTTCGAGGATAATCCACGGTTTCGTCGTTGATTTATGGTGCGTGGAGCATCGAGGACGTGTCAGCGGCGTCTTTCCTGTAATATTATCCCTTTACAGTCGAACCCTGTAATACCCTTTCCTGCGCGGGTTCACCGTCAGTCGACGAAGAAATCAACCATAGCTCGAATCCCTGAAGTACGGACATTACAGTCCGCCGTTGAAATAATGGGTTTTCGCCGAGTTTCACTGCGGATGATTGATCGAAAGACGAATTTTTCAAATACGCATAGTTTTATAGGGTACTAAGAATTTTGTATGCTCGTTAATCCCAAATTTCTGAAAGGTTGAAAACTTTGGCATACCACATCGGGGTCCTCCACGTCGGCAACGAAAGTCTTACAATTAATGAAAACACAAGGAGAAAATGTACGAATGTTTTGTCTGTATCGTTGTTTCTCAATTTTTCATGTAAGGTTTAAAATACGTATTATATTGTCATTAAGGTAAAGGTACAAGTTGACACTTTAAGGAACTGTTTGTCTATCTATTCACATAGCTCAGACTAAGATCACTTTATGGAAAATTGATGATTAGCGGTCGCTGCACTAACTATTCTTCTATTATATTACAAGTATTCATTTCTGATGACGGTTGTCAATTTTTTTCTTTTTTTTTCTAAACGTAAAATTTGATTCAATAGTTGACACCGGGTGGATTTAGACAATTTCGCATTGTTTGTTGCCAATTTTAATATTTAATCTCTTTTCAAGTTTCAAACAACATACACGAATGCCTTTTTCACTTACAATGATTAATATCAACTTTTTTTGAAAAAGTGTCAAGTACTGGTACAGTGTCAATTACTGGTGCTCTTACCTTATACCTTAAAATGTATTATATCGTCGTTCAAATTACTGTGACTAATACAACAAATGTTCTTGGAAAATTGACCAAATTCTTAAAACTGTCTTTATTCCAAAACGCTGGAAGGTTAAAAATATCAACATAGAACATCGGAGTCAATGTCGGCAATGAAAGCCACAAATGCACAGAAACCGGGGAAGACAGGGAAAAAACAAACACAAAATACGGGAACGACAAATGGGGGTGTAGAAATTTGAGAACACGAACAATTGAAAATCTAGAATGAAGAATACAGAAGTTGCGAAATATAACAATTTGGAGAGCACAAAAATTGCGAATATCGAAAATTAAGAAAGAAAAAGATAGAAAATATGGAAACTTATAAATATTTGGGAATAAGAAAATTCGTAAATGTCCTTCTGAACCGAATAATTTGCCTCTTCGAAATGTTCGCGTGTCACCTAATAAAAATAACAAGACAATTGTCTTACAACGGAGTCAATGAAACACCTTGTATATTTTTATGAGTCAGAAACGTACGAGTTTCCTGTATCTACTCACAACGAAGAGCATCTATCATCGTACATTATATCTTCGCCATTCGTTCATGAAATCGAAGGAGAGTAAAAGATGAAACGAGCTTTTCTCGCGGTAGTCCGCTAACTTCTGTACCGGTGCTCGAGTTAATTATCGTCGAGTTTCCGGTTGTTCGCGGGTCGCACGTTAGTTCTTCCGGCAGCGGAAGCGCGAAACTGGTAGTCGTTCGTGTATAGTTATCGCAAAATAATAGAAGTACCAACACCGCGCGGAATAGATTGACACGCATGTATAATTGTCGTGAGATAATTAGGGAAGCTTCAACGTGAGAAGCAACGGATCGATACGGGAGTATAGTTATCATGGTATAACAGGAGGAAAGACCGTGCCAACTGCGAGAGCGTTATTTTGAACGGAAATATGGATACAAAAGCAACAGGTCGGTTGGAAATGGGCAAAGAAAAATATCAAACGGGATATTCACACACCGATGAATTCACATTTCATGAAATCTATCGATCGCTCGGTGCAAATATTGTATCGTCGAAATTCTTCCGAAAACATATCTGCTCCAATTATTGATAGTATTAATCAATTTTCCAATCCACCAAGTGAAAGTGGTATTGCTAAAAAACAACAAAAACAATACTGTATTGTCAACATATTAATAGATGGCAAAAGATTGTTGATAACGAGGGTGATTATTGATTTAACACCAGATTTACGGATGTTCAGTGACCACTTATGTCTACATTAAAAATGAACTATAAAAATAAATAAATTATGAGTAACATATAAATCTGTTAATAGAAAGATTCTTTATCTCGATGAGGGTTAACATATATTTTCATAAGCTTTTTAATAAATTTCGTAATTCGAAATGAGATATCTATGACCCGTCATTTTGACGGGTTTCGTAAAACTAGTGTTAAAATAAAGACGTACTAAAAATTGTATCTGTTTGACTGACTGCAAAAAAACGAGATTACTTTCCGGTCCTCCTAATAGTAATCCAACAAGTGACGAAAGAGAAACGAGAGGGTGAGCACGCGCTCCTAGTTACCGGAAACTAATAGAAGAATGATCGGCGACGGTGAAAAGGGCTGTGGCACGCGTGCACGTGCAAGAGAAGGCGCGCGTACGTGTAAGGGCGTGTCCTTGTGGCGTCCTTGCCCTCCGGTCGTTCACCGTACGCAACCACTCACGCACGCATGCAGGAGAACGCGCCCACGCAACGCGTGTGCATGTTTGGAAGCCGGGACACGCGGTCTTTTACGTTTACGACACTTACGGGCCCCTACCACGGGGCTCCACCGACTAAAAATAACTGGCGACTCGAGGAATTCGGCGTGTATCGATCAGCGTTCGCCATCGCTCCGCCGAAATCTAATAGAGTTTTATTGCGATCCGACGCGGATCGCCGTTATTGGCATCAACGAGAATCGATATACGCCGCCGCACAGATATATGTGGACACCTGCCACGACGATATAACGTTTGACGAGATAAAAAATAATTCATGTGCTCATTACTGGGTGTAAATGGAATGCGAGAATTTGAGAACTTTAGAATTTTAGATGTTTGGAATTTTGGAACTTTGGATCTTTAGAATTTTAGAATTTTGGAACTTTGGTCTTTTAGAAATTTGGAATTTTTCGAACTTTGAAATTCTGAAATTTTATAATTTTGGAACTTTGGAATTTGGGAATTTTGGAACTTTGAAACTTTAGAATTTTGGAACGTTGGTCTTTTGGAAATTTGAAATTTTGGAATTCTGCAATTTTGGAACTTTGGATTTTTGGAATTTTAGAATTTTAGAATTTTAGAATTTTAGAATTTTTGAACTTTGGAATTTTGGAATTTTGGAACTTTGGAACTTTGAAACTTCAGAATTTTGGAACGTTGGTCTTTTGGAAATTTGAAATTTTGGAATTCTGCAATTTTGGAACTTTGGATCTTTGGAATTTTAGAATTTTAGAATTTTAGAATTTTAGAATTTTGGAACATTGGAACTTTGGAACTGTGGAACTTTGAAACTTTGGAACTTTGGAATTTTAGAATTTTGGAACTTTGGAATTTTGGTATTCTGGAATTTCGGAACTTTGGATCTTTGGAATTGTAATAATAGACTGTTGAGATTGGGGTTGAAAGTATATTTGTTAAAATACCTTGGCAACTGAGAAGGTGTAGCATCATTTTTTTTTTAATTTGTGTGTTCTTAATTGAGGAATCCATATGTAAAGAAAATTTATGAAAAACATCATTTATTTAAATAATATTGATGATTATGAATAACAACGATACAACAATAATGATGAACGCATGTTCTAACAGGCTGTTTTGGTCATGCGGCTGATTCATGGATTTAATACTTACAGTACAGTTCGTTACGCTAATTAGAACGTTCAACTAATTTACTTCGCGGAACTACGTCGTTGAAAATTGTCCTCGTAAAGTAAGCATACTAAGATCAGTATGCAGAAGTATCGATAAAGTGTGGAACCCCTCCGGCACGAGGAAGAGGAGTCAGAGGACTAGTCCGAACCTAACGGCACTTGAAAGAACGTAGAAACAAGAATCAGAATTCCCATAATTCCAATAGTTAGCGAAAGATCTTTGCTCTTGAAAATGGTTCCCGTTTATTTTGACGACCACTGTGACAACGTATTTGACAATCTTAAACTTTTGCACTCGAGAGGTGATCTGCATTCGCCATTTGATTTAATGCAATAATTTTAAATAAATAACTAAAACAGTGTTGCACACGTGTCGTTTGAACATAGCGAAGCAGATTGGCGATTAATAGTAAGGAATAATAATTTAAAAGAGATTCCACAAATATTTCAATAGTTCATTTATTAAATTTTTTAATAGTTTATCAAGTTAAAAATGTGTTTTGTCGTTATACTAATCGCTGACAAAATGTATTCTCAGCGAGATTAAAATTGCACTGGTCGATCGTACTTCGAGAAATCGAATAAAGAATATGATGCGAAAGAGTTTAATTCGTTATGACGTAACATTACTTGCAAGTATTTTTTAGAACATGTGACTAACATTTGACGTGACTAATCTACCGCGTGGGCGGATGGTGGGCATTTCAAAAACAAACGCATTCAAATTCGAAAATTCCCTATTTTTAAAACGGTTCGGTGGGTTCTTAGAAGATCGATTCTTACTCCGTAACCCAGTGTTTGGCATTTAAACGTCTCACATGTATAAATCAGTTGTGTAACGATTTTAAAGAACTCTCTTAGACGATGTTCTACAATATTTATTTATCGTCTGCGAACGAAGACGATTACGTTACCCCAAACCGGCTTCAAATTAAATTGTATACCCGTAAAGAAGCTTTGCTGCTCTAATAATATTGCTATTTATAGTTATGCTAAAAACTATAACAATAAATTCTGTATTCTGTACAAAATCAAACAGGTTGTCAGCGCCGCCATTTTTCTCCACTTTAATTCTAAATTGCGAGTCTAACCTTACTAATTTTCGTGCTTGCTTTTAATACCCTGTAGAAAAATTCTGATATAAAATACTGTACAATAATTCTGATAGAAAAAAAACATGTACATAATTATACATATTTAGAATTCTGTCAATTAAACTAGATTCTTAATTATGTAATGGATCTTTATAATAATACCCTAATTTGGGTATGCATTTAAACTTTCTCAGTTGGATGTTCCTAATAAAAATAAGATGTTCATACAAACTTTATTTAAATAAAATTTAAAATGACGTTTAATTCAAAATGGCGTCACGTGAAGATACAGTATTAAATCTACAATATCAGCTTGTAATATTCAGACTATAATACGAAGAAAGTGTAATCTTGAAGCAATCTTACAATTTCGTGTACATTTATTATAAAATGTTTATACAACTAGACAATTTATGAATTTAAGTTTTAACAAATATATTTTCATATTTTTATAATTGTTTCATTTTCATATTTTTAATCTTTATAAGTATTATATTTTATGCTTTCACGAGTATTGTATGTTACATTTTGATGAATATTGCATTATATATTTTCATAAATATTACATTTAACATTTTTATAAGTGTTATATTTTGCCATAATTTTTATGAATCTGCGTAAACTTTGTCGAAATGCGTATAAAATTATCGTACGATGTAAAAAGCGGCGTACACAAAGTTGAACGGTTCAGGAGAATGATCATCAAAGATCGTCTAATTTCAACCATGTTCAATATCGGCTTCCTGTTGTTTCATGCACCGTAGCCATAACGATAGGTTACCAAAATACCGTGGAAAAAAGAATGAGAGAATCTGCAGACGCTGTCCGTTTGGAGGATCGCTCGAGAGATCCAACGGTTTGATCCACAAATTATGCAAATCTAGAGATGGCTTCTAAAATAACAAACGTCTCGGAGACTTATTTTCATTCCTGCGCGATAACCTGCCCGGTGCTCTCCATCGAAGATTCGCGGACTCCTTGATGGAACATAACGAGAATCTAAATCGGGAACAGGCGAAACAACAAACCGTTCCAGGTCCAGAACGAACGTGCGGGTTTTCTACGACGCATGAACGGACTGCATTTCGCCACAGAATATGAGGAACAAAGCCTAATGCGATATTACCGCGACACCTATTATACACTCGTCGCAAGATGAGCTCTTTCGAACGGGGAGAGGCGAGTTTATTTTTCTTCTCTTTTTATGCAACACGCGTGCGTGACTGCTGCAAATAATTGTTCGCACTGAAAGTATGTGTAATGGAAGGGAAATTTAGTTTAATCGGTTTTTTTAGTTTGATCGGTTGAAGGCACATTGTTAATATTTTGTTAAAGCACGTCTCTTAGAAGGATACACATTCTTGGTTGTTTTGGCAGAATGTTAGATTTTTGTACCGCGAATGTTTAAAAAGATAGGTTAGATTGGAGTTAGTTGGTACGGTTGTATTTTTCAGATGCTATTTAATATCGAGGAAGTAATGATATTTACAGTACTGTACCTACTTTACCTACTTAGGTTTAAGGAGCACGACGATATGGCTCGTTTGGGATGGCGCATTTTTTATTGCAGAAATGAAGATGCCTTTGTCGAAATGTTAAGGTTTGTCGAGAGACTTGTCGAGGGACTTCGGAATTTTAGAATTTGGGAACTTTAGAATTTGGGAACTTTGGAATTTGGGAACTTTGGAATTTGGGAACTTTGGAATTTGGGAACTTTGGAATTCGGGAACTTTGGAATTCGGGAACTTTGGAATTCGGGAACTTTGGAATTTGGAACTTTGGAATTTGAGAACTTTGGAATTTGGGAATTTTGGAACTTTGGAACTTTGGAATTGTAGACTTTCAGAATTTTGGGATTTTGGAATTTGGGAACTTTGAAATTTGGGAACATTGGAATTTGGGAAGTTTGAAATTTTTGAATTCTGGAACTTTGGAATTGTAGAATTTCAGAATTTTGGGATTTCGGAATTTCGGAATTTCGGAATTTGGGAATTTTAGAATTTTGGAATACTAGAATGTTGGAATTGTAGAATTTTGGTATTTTGAAATGTGACAATTTGAAAACTCTAGAACATGACATTTCACCAATTTGATATTCTGATAATCGGATAATTTGATCATTTGGTACTTTGATAATTTCATAATTTAATAATTTGATAACTTGAAAATTAGATATCTTGGGAATTAGATTCCTTAAAACCTCAGAAGCGTGTACAACTCCAAATCAAAAGCTTCCTCAACTGACGAACTACAAACATATAATTTCCAAATCGTGCACACATAATGGCGGCAAGAAAGTCAGTATTAAAATTGCAATACAACGAAATTCCACCGTACCCTCACAAATTCTCCTCGAAAAAAAAAAGTAATAATATTCTTCCAATTTATGCAGTTTTCAATCGTTAAATTCAAAAGATTCTTTAACTACGACCCACGAGAAATAACTTCAGCGATTCCCTTCAAAAGCCTATCATCTCACAGATTCTAATAAAAGAACTAGCCAGCGAAGGAGTTAATTACAATGCAACGCCGTCGCTCAACCCCGAAGAAAGTTCTAGACTCCTTTCGATCTTAGCTCGTTGCATACGAAGTGTTTGAAGCACGAAACGAATCGCAGCAGCGTTTTTGAAGTATCAACGAGGTCACGTTGCGAAAGAATCAATCTCTCTTACAACTGTCGATTTTACGTGGAAAGTTGCAGTGTATTGCGACTTGCTTTAAAGAAATACGCAGAAAACGATACTTCTCTTCGTCTCCTTCGTCTCTCCCTCTTTCGCTGTCGTCTCTTTCTCTCTCGCTCGGACAGTTTTCTTTCTTTTTATCATTTCTTTTTTCTCTCTCGCAGCCAGGCAGATCGCGTCCCGGTCGATGAACTTCCTGGAACGATCTTGCAATTGCCTCCCGATGTTTCTCCATTTTTTCTTGCTCACAATTTTTTTTTTTTTTTCACTCGCCTTCACGTTTCGTCGAATTCGCGCGTTTCGCCGACATTTCGACGAACGCCGCCGGGGAAAATGATAATTGTCGATCGACGAACAGATTTCCGGTCGTTCGCGGCTCGATTCGATCGATCGATCGACGCCGAAGAGGTTCGCGCGCGAACGGACACGGTGTTGTACTAATAAAAATGTTCAACATTGTTGAAACGCGAGAAACCGGCGTGTTTGCACGATGCTTTTATCTGTTAGCACGGTTTCCGAACAATCCGGGTGAACGAACCCAGCGTTAAACAGCACGGAAAATGCAGCTCGGTTTTGAAACTGTCCGACTCGAGGATTTCCTGTTTTCCGAGTTTATGATCTGGAATTTATGAGCCGTTCCCGAGTTTCGGAGCTTTCGGTGACAATTTTGGAAATGTTAAGTTTCGGAAGTTTGGAAGGTTTCGAATTTTGCTAGCTTCTCGGAATTTTTACGAATTCAGAGAGTTTCAAACTTTCACGGTTTCGCATTTATAAATTTTCATATTCTCATATTTTTGAATTTACACGTATTCAAATTTTCACATTTTCAAGTTCATAAATTTTGGAATTTTCACGTTTTCGTGTTTATAAATTTCTGAATTTTCGCATTTTTTAAATAATTGATTCAAAATTCTCTAAATTTACAAATTTAGAAACTTCTGAATTTTCATATTTTCCAGTTTAGAAATTTCTACATGTTCACATTCTCAAACTGAAAGATTACACCGTTAAACAATTTTTTCTCTACATCTTAAAATCCCTAAACCCCACAATCTTATCACCAAATTCTCTGTACCTCGAAATTACGACGCCTTTTAAATCCCTAGATCCCAAATTCACAGATCTCCAAATCCCAAAGTCCTAAACCCCTTGGATTTCCAAATTTCCTTCACTCTAAAATCTATAGGACTCAAATTTTTCAGTTTCCAAATTTCAAACCTTCAAACCACGAACATTACGGCCTGTTTAATTAAAAAATTGTCGAATCTACTTCGAATTCCGAATTTCCATATAAAAATCTTTCATAATGTTCGCTCTTCAGTTTCCAAAATTATATACATATATTATTTAGTTTTAACACTAAAACTACCAAGGTATAATGTACAATGATTATGATGTTAAAAATGAAGTCGAAAAATAAACAAACAAACGATAAAACATAAATGAATACACGTACAGATTCTTCAGCATAAATGTCACGAAGACCAGCTTGAAAAATGTCATTTGAGATAGGAAATTTGTAGTTGGTTCATTTGACCCCTTTGGTATTTTTAGCGTTAATTACCAAATGCAACTTTCAAGAAGTAACATATAACTATACAGGGTGCCCCCCAATTATCGTACGAGCCGGAAAGGGGTGGTAGGTGATGCTATTCTCAACAACTTTTTCCTTTGCAATAATATTGAATGAGGCTTCATTTTTAAATTATTAAGGAAAAACACCGGCCAATGAGAGCGCGAGGATCGCGCGCGCTAGGAGGCAGAAGCGTAGATCCGAGTTTTAATTGGCCGTGGTCGCGATCGAACATAAGTCGCGCGCGATTCTCGCGTTCTGATTGGTCGCTGTTTTTCCTTAATAATTTAAAAATGAAGCCTCATCCGTCATTTTTGCAAAGGAAAAAGTTGTTCAGAATAGCCCCACCTACCACCCCTTTTCGTCTCGTACTATAATTACGGGACACCCTGTATATTATAATATAATTCTACCTTCAAGTTGATACTTTCCCAAATGAATCCGTGGTCCCGTTTAACAACAAGCAGGTAATTCGATATCAATGTGTAAGTGTGACTTTCGCCTAATCAATAAGAGAGACACGAGACAAGCGCGGAATAAATAACGGAAAGTCAATTTCAGCGGAAAAGCGAGGTCGAAAGGGTATTCCAGCGGATACGATAGCGTTTTATTATTCGTTACCGTCTCTTGTTTGGACATAACTTCTCTCGGTGACTTTATGGCACCTGTCAGAAGAATTCGGCACCATGCAAACCAGACAACAATAAAGTACATTCCGATGCAAAGCAGCGGCAGTCTGGCTACTCGGCTGCTCGCCAATGAACTGAACTTTCCCTCTCCCCTGTTTTTTCCTCGCTTTTCTCTTTTCTTACTTTTTTTCACCGGTCGTCCACGTCCTTCACCCTTTCCTGCTTGCTTCTTTTTCCACAGGCGCTCTCGCGTCTTTCCTTTTTCTTCTCGTGAATGAACAATAAAGGATACGCATCCGTGTCTGTTTCCAGTTCGAGTAGCGTTCACGTACTCCACGCTTTTTTTGGGGTTTGTCGATGATTTTAAATTTGAATTGCTATTTTAGAAACGTTGCTTCACGGTTTCTTGTGGGTGCGCGGGTTAGTATAATATGTATTATTGTTTTATTCGGAAATTTGAATTAGGATTCTGTCATTTGGTATCTTGAATTGATATCTCGTCGTTCAAAAAATTAAACAGAAACGGTTTGGGTAATTAATTTATATATACTTCATAATTAAAAAAATTAAAATAAAAGGTATTGATTTTCATGTTTTTTATTGTCTAATTAATATCACAAAACATTGAAATGGGTTATAATTATTTTTGTGCGATTCATTGATATTGTACAATTCATTCATGATTTTTACTAATTGCAGTATACATTTTTTTTGAGACCTTCATTAATTGCAGTATACTTTTTTATTAAAGACTTTTATTAATAACTTTCTAGAAAAAATGAACACGATGTTCAATGAATATACAAATCGATATTAGTCGATTTATATTAATATTTACAATAATTACAAATATCTGTATGATTGCATATTTGGAAAATAATTGTCACTGTTCTCGTATTGTATTTATATTCATAGTAATTTATATTTACTGCTGACAAAGTTCGAAGTAAATTGATTTCACGAAGAAATTGATCGAATGAGAAATAAACACGTGCTATATTTTTATAAATTCACATAAATTTCATATTTCTACAAATCTATATAAATTCGATATTTTTAAAAGTGGACATAAACTTTACGTAAACAAGAATAACCTATTATATGGGACAATAAAAGTATCTCAAATGAAACGCAGTGTACAAAAATATATTTTTCTGGTTACGGTGATGGATACTAGTTTAACGAAAGTAGCGTTGTTATGTATTTTCTAATGGGACATTTCTTAGTCACCGGATGCACCAGGCTTTATAAAAGGCACCCCATGCTGAACACCCATTTTCCTGCGCTTAATCTCTCTTTCACGTGAGAAGCAACAGGTAGTACCTTCGAAAGAAAGTGCAAGACACATGCAATTCTCGTAGAGGAATTTAACCTCCAACATCTACACCAATTCAACGATATAATGGTACAAAAATGTTCATCAACGATCAAAAACTCGTATTAACCTCTTCGAGGATACTTACACGTACGCGGACGTTCAGTTTGTTTTTAAATTCATCAACCGAACGCCACATCTGTGGATATTACCGTCGTTTTTCCAGGTTACAAACTCTTTTACGATTTATTTATGTAATTGTTACCGATTTAAGACGAGTGAAATAAACTTATAACAGGAAATGAAATCGTCTCTTTTCGTAATTTCAAGAAATGATTCCTGAAGGGGTTAAATAAGAGGTTCAATAAAAATTACACGATTTTTATAAAAATTTTAATTACCTTTCTCTTTTGCAAAATAAAGTCGGAGAAAGTGAGTGTGCTTTGTCGCGAAAAGGTGTAGATCAATAAAATGGTATACTCGATTGTTGGTAGATTCATGTTAGATGGATGTAATTTTAAAGCGAGTTTGTAAAATGTGTAAGTTTATATCTTATGTAATTGTCGGATCTTTATATTGCAGATTAGATGACAGAAGATTTGTCGAAACTAGAAGTAATAAGGTGACAGTGGTGCCAGAGTACATACTGTTAAATAGTAGAAACAGCGATACGTAGTCAGACATGTATTAATGTAGTTCAGTTAGGAAATTGGTACTGCATTTTTAGTCTCAAACTCTCAATCTTACAAATCTGTTAATCTCAAAATTTTCAGATTATCAATTCTTTAATTTGCCAAACTTCTTCAGTTTTCAAATCTACAATTTCACAAATTCCTTCAGTTTTCAAATCTACAATTTCACAAATTCCTTCAGTTTTCAAATCTACAATTTCACATATTTCTTCAATCTTCAAATCTACAATTTCACGAATTCCTTCAATTCTTAAATCTACAATTTCACAAATTTCTTCAATTTTCAAATCTGTGTATAGTCAAATTTCACGAAATTTTAAATGTATGATTCTTTAAATTTCTGAAATTTTCAAATATAGAATTTCCCAAATTTCAAAAATATTTAAAACCTGCAATTTCTCAAATTTCTTAAAATTTCCGATCTAAGATTTCACAAATTCCTAGAGTATTACAAATCTTCCAAGCTTCGAAGTAACAACATTCGTAAATTTCCAAATTCTCAAACTTCCAAATACGAAACTGCAAAATTTGAAAATTTTGTCGATTCTTAAGATCAGTAACTGCTCAAACGTCCCATACATTTCAAATTCTGAAATTTTCAGATCCATAAATGAGCACATTTTTAGGCTTCCGAAGCTTATCGAATTTCGTGTACGATGATATTTTTAGGGACTGCCTGTGTTTAAAATTCGATGGCAGGTTACGGTACGATTGCGCACCGCTGCGTCGAGAAACCGACTAAAAAGCCTTTGTCACAGGGGGAAGGCGAAAGAGAGGGCAAAGAGAAGACCAAGAAAAGGCAAACAGTGGCTAGAGAGAAGGGTTCGGAAACCGAAGGAAGGGAAACAACGGACTGCGAAGTCGAAGGGCTGTGAGCGAGCGAGAAAAGTACACTCGGTTGCAACGTAGCCCTTCTTTCAGTAACGACACGTACATATAATAAACATGACAATTTTTTCATTCACAAAGTGTCACATTTCAAAACTTCATAATTCCGAAGTTTTAGAATTCTTCAATTGCGAAACTTTAAAACTTTTCAATTTTGAAATTTTCAAATTAAAGAATGTAAAAATCAGTCAATTTTAAACATAAATTGATAAACATCGAAATTCAATGTTTTGTCAAGGATGTCTCTGAGTGAAATTATTTCGAAATATTAAAATTTCCTAATATTCAAATGTTAGATCGCAAATTTCCAGCACATCAAATTCCTAGAAACCCAAATTCTTTAGATTCGTAAATTTCCAGTCTCCAAAATTCCCAGATCATAGAATTTCTAGGCTCGAAAATCTCTAGATCTTAATGTTCGATGACCTCTACGGCTCTAAATCGCTCTAAGAACAGTCCTACGTTAGGTTGCGAAGTTAAATTTCGAAATGCTTCGATCTTAAAATCCTTATATCTTCAAATGCCAATTTCCCGAACACCCGAAATCTCGATATCCTCAATTCCCGAAATGCCAAAATCCTGATGACCCCAAATCTCAATATATCTGATAGAACAAGAACATCAAACCTCAGCGCCAGCAAATTCTAATATCCTCGAATCACGGTATCCGCAAATCCTGATATCCTCAAATCCCAATATACACAACACCCCAAATCTCGATATCCTCAATTCCCGATGGCCCAAAATCTCGATATCCCCAAATCTCAATATCTCGGGTACCACAATAACCCCAAATCCTGTCGTCCCGAAACCTCGATACCCAGAATTCTCAATATCTCCGGTACCCCAATAACCCCAAATCTCAGTACCACCAAATCCTAATATTCTCGAATCCCAATATCCCCAACACCCCAAATCTCGATATCCTCAAGTCCCGATGTCCCCAAATCTCAATATCTCCGGTACCACAACAACCCCAAATCCCGTCATCCCGAAATTCTCAAATTCTCAAACTCTCGCGCCGTCTCGAAATTTACCGAAATCCCCAAGAAGAATTTCCCGTAAAACGGAAGCCAGATTTGCTGTTGACTGTACGTATCTTCGTCGAGGCGAAGATAAAGGAAGAAAGGAAGGCATAAAAAGCGGAAGAAAAGAGAAAAAAAAGAAAGAAAGAGAGACTCACGTTTGCAGTGGCCCTTATAGGCGACGGGAATGGCGCGACCTGCGCGGCAGGCGGCGAGTCGCAGGTGGCAGGCACTCTTGTAGGTGTTTCCGTCGGCCCCGCAAACGGGGCGTGCGACGGCTCGTTGTTGCGGGGGCGGCTGGGGGCACCTGCGGGCGCACCTCACGCAGTGCGGGCTCAGGTTCTGGTCCAACAGGCAGCTCCGACCTTGGCCGCAACGGACCCGTGCGCACGAACCTGCTCGACACTTTACACGTTATTACGCACAGTCGTAAACCGCCCCTGTGATAGATGCATCGACGACTACCACCCCTTTCACGCTCAAACTATTGTAGGATGAGAACATTTCGGCTGTATGTAATTAGGTGTGTTTGGGAAAAGCGAGCGATGAAATATTTGGACGACTGCAAGCATGGCAAAAAGCTAACGAATATGTATTTTAATAATTAAGGAAGATATGAAGCATTAATTATATTTGAAAGTATTATAGTGCCCGAATATTAAAGTGAGTGTATATATACGTCTGTTAGTATAAAATTTACTGTTTCGTTAGACTGATCTAAAAGAGTTAAAGGGTTAATTAAATTTATACGCGCAATATAATAGATTCAGCCAATCATTAACGTTTCAATTGCAATGTTTTTTTTTTATTATTTGACTGCGGATGTTTATGCATTTATATAACAATTTCTGCAAAGCAAGCACGAATCATTTAACACATAAGTTATAGATTTTTATAGATTGCATAATACATTTAACGAAGCATTCAAAATATATCTTATGCAGTGTAAAGAAAATCCTCGAAATTTCTAGTCGAAAATTTCAATTTAAGAGGTCGCTCGATCATTCTATAAATTAATTTATATATTTACATCGTTCATTTATTTATATGATTTAGTTTCAATGTTGATATGTGGTGATTAAATGAAGGGTTAAAAATGCATACACAACCGCGGTCTAGTGATAATGATTCCATCTCGTTCATACATACTCACTTTGGCAGTGGCCGTTATAGGCAACCGCTAGCTCGTGGCTTCCCTTCTTGCAAGCTCGTTTTTTCAGTCTGCACAGATTTTTGTAACTTTTCCCGTCCGTCCCGCAGACCGGACCTCCTCCCCTGGGAGCTTTACACTCTGGACTGCACACGCACCTTGGTCTACCTTTTCGCACCACGCACTTTTTCCCCTCTTCGCACCTTACTTCCTTGCAGCTTTCTATCCGAAAGAAATAATTTAATATTATTCGTAACTGTCGTGGTCGAGGTGATCCGATCGATCGTGACGGAGTTCGAATAAAAAATATAGGGACTGGGAAGTACTGCGATTTGAGGAATATAGTAATTGAGAAATATAGAGACTTGGAGATTATAGAAAAATGTCAGATTAAATGATTTACCTCTGCAAGGACGGCACAAGACTCCTCCTCCAAGAACTCGCCAAAAAAAGAGACTTCCGCTGTCGAGGTCTTCCTCGGAATATGCGGTCGCTGCTTCCGCGTTTGACGCACAACAATGTTCCTTCGTTACACCTTGCGCTAATAATTCCTTACAACGACCGTTACTTATAGAAGACCAGCATATGCCGCCTGTAACATGTCACCAAACGAAACGAAATTAATTATATTTACGTTGCATTAATTATATTATGTAAATTAGATACCAGAAATGCTGTTACGAAAGCACAACTAATTTTTAATTGCTTAATTTATTTTATTATTTAAAATACAATTATTTTAGTTATATTAATATTATGTATTTAATTAATTTAATTCAATTTAATTTATTTTATTAATAATACAGAGTGAAATCGACAGATTCATTACATATAATGAACAAGGTTAATATAATTGCTACCATTCGTACGATTAATATCATAACCTCCATTATATTAATTATTATCGTTAAATTTAATGTCAATTAATTTATTGATGAAACTATCGATTTATTAATCAATAATAATATTGTTTCATTTATAAATAAAAAGATCGATTTATTCGTTGATTATTATGTTCATTTATTTATAAATAACAATATCGATAATACGGATTTTTCTGTATATATCCAGTTTGTTAGGAGATGGAAATGGATTCATAAATAATCTATCGGTATTAGCACAATTCTGTTAATTGAAACCCGTAACGAGCAAACAACGGAAAAACTATTACACGGTATTTCCTGGGTGAAATGAAATCCCCGAGAAAATCTGAAACACGATGTAAAATTTAAAACAGCTACTCCTCAATGGAGGCTTGGAATACCAGGCAGCTTCGAAGCCTCGAGATTTCTTCGTTTTTCATGGTGCGCCTAATCGCAACCCATAACTAAGCTTCGTGTCTAGCGTGTAAACGAAGACAGTCACCTTTTGTATTAGTATTTCAGTTGTGTCGTGTTAATGAGACGTGTTGCGAGAGAAAATTCTTCTAAGGACTTTTAATTGACACCGTGTACGACAGAAAGGTCCATGAAAAAAAAGGATGAGAAAAAAACAAAGTAGAACAAGGCTCGCTGTGAAATCGGCGAACGTTCGATGTAGAACTAGTGACAGGCGCGTTATAGAATGAGAGAAACAACGTTGTTCGCGATAATGGAACATGAGTTCGATCGTGTTTCTGGTGACGGAAGCATGATCGATCCTTCGCTTCATTGGAAAAGATGGGAGGTCGAGTAATATGAATCTCAAAGCGAAAGATCCCGTGGTTTGCGTTCAACGATTGGAGAATTTCAATGTTAGAGATCTCGAATTCTGGAAATTCAGTAGTTTGAAATTTTGGAAATTTCGCATTTTTTAAATAATTGATTCAATATTTTCTAAATTTTCACATTTTCATATTTACAATCTTCTGAATTTTCATATTTTCCAGTTAGAAATTTCTACATATTCACATTTCTAAACTTAAAAATTACGCCATTAAACAATTTTTTAATTCAATCTTTTGAAGAAATTTGTATTAGCGATGTCGCGAGAAACAGTCTAGTAAAATATCTTGATGCACCATCGAGTTCATAAAGGAAACGTTCCGCGTGAACTTCGTGTGTAAGTACTTTAGCTTGTATGATGAGCACACACGGTCCTCATCCAATTCCTGGCTACAAGTTAGGAATAGTCGACATTGTTTGCCGAACTCTCCATCGACTAGGGTAAAATTCCTCGAAGACGATGAGTTACTGGCTTATGCTAACGTCTGCGCCACAATGAGCCTCGCCAACCAACGTACTAATTACTTCCACTTTCGATTGTGTGTATTTAAATAGTGCGAACATGCTTTGCATATTAAGTACATCTCGAAGTTACACACGTCATTTATTTTCCACGGCATTTACATAAATTTCGCTATTAATCATACTTTTCTTAATTTCATCTACGCACGAAAATTAATTGGTAATCTCGCCGACAAATTGAAACATACAAAATTAATCGAACAACGTCTACAAAATGACAAAATAAAGGTCTTTCAAACTTAAAATTCGTTAAATTAAGTTTGAAGATTTTTCAAGATTAAAATGAATCGACGAAAAATGAGAAAAAATTAAACAAATTGACTATGGTGTTAAAAAGCAAATTCCAGTACCAGATTAACGCAAGTCCATTTTATTTAATAAATTTTTATACAACAAATGTGTAAGTGCTTTTCCAACCCTTTCGATACGTGACAAACATGTTGAATGGTCTTTTTTACATTTTTTTTGCAAAGTAACAAAAATATGTACTTGCCTTCTACTTTTTTTCAAAGTGACAAAAGTGAATGAGTACTTGTCCTACCACATTTTCCATGTAACAAAAATGTCTATCTTTTCAGCCTTTTTTATAAAGTGACACAAATACGTAACTGCTTTCTTCTACCTTTTTTACAAAATAACAAAAGTGAGTGAGCGCTTTCTTTCAACCCTGTATGCAAAGCAACAAAAATGTGTAAGCCCTCTTTTCTGTCTTTCTTGCAAAGTAAGAAAACTGGAGTTAGGTACAAAAGTATCGTTCGGTTAGCTCATCCTGCGAGCAGAGCTCAATTCAACTCGGCCCGACAAGCACGATCATTTAGCACGTGTCAGACGCTTCGTCCTTCGGGGCGAGCGAGAGGAAAGGACGTTGCTCGTCTCGCCAACAGGGACAACTCGCACCACAGAATCGATTCCTGTCTGCCGATCGAGACGAGACTCCCGTTAACTCGCGACTAGGATGCATCACCGGACTCATGCACGCGACCTCGAACCTTTGGCGCCTCGGAAACGCGCGAATCTTCGAAATGGCGGTCTCCGTTGCCTATCACCACGGTTCGCCATTCATCATTTCGATCGCGTTCCAGTTACCCTCGTTCCTCGGCAAGTTTCGGCAAACTTTACACGTCCATTACATTTCGCATCTCTCGATCGACAATCTGGCTTCATAACGGATCGGATTGAGGCGAGGTGACCATAAAATAAGTTTAATTTTTGATCCGAAGTTACGCTGTAAGATTTGGATAAAAGTTTCTACCGAGAAAAATAGTGTATCGTATTCTATACATATGATGTGTATAAAAATACTGTGGAATAGCATATATTTCTCTGATAGATGTGAGAAATATGTTTACTCGAAAGTATCGTGTAGGAGTAATATATGAAAAATAATATTTTCGAAAGAAATTGGATATTCAAAAAGAATAAAATCAATTAGATTTAAATTTGGAAGAGTTCTGTACCCTCTTAGACATGCGCAGCAGCAAACGATATTGAAGGCGGATCTGCGCAGATTTCTGACGCATGCGCAGACCGGTAAGCGCATGCGTAGAACAGACAAAAATGAAACGCGTCAAAAAACTCACTTCGATACAAATTTTAAAAGCGAAAATATATGTGCGAAAAGAATGAATAATTTGATCGAACTTTTTGATGTATAATTAAAAACTATCTGACGAGTGATCTTGATATTGCGGCATTCTTACGAAATAATTTTAAGTAGGTTAAACATGTTGAATACCAAGAAAGCAATGATAACGTTAATTCGAATTGAAGGAATGTTGCCTGTGTTATAGGAAACATAGTCGTGTACGAAGACAACACTGTTACAGAAGTGATTCGATACTAAATTTACTGGCGAGCGACTTTCGCTTATATTTTTTTACCGCACAGAGCGAAATTCGAGATTCTCGAGTCTTAAAGCACGCATCGGAGTTATATTACAATGTTTAATTGTATGAAACTACCGAGTGTATTGAATTCTGTTCACTCTCTTTCTACCTTCCTTCGTAACGTTTGAACTTGCGAATAATATTTCGCTCATGAAAAATTCTACTCAAGAGACAAATGTGTATCCTAATGAAATTTTTATAAATATCAAAGGTAACACTGCGTAATTACTTGAAAATTTAATAAAAGGTATAATAAATATAATGTATTAATATTTCTGCGCCGTTTTAGAAAATTGAAATTATGAAGTGCGTGTTTCTTGATTTCCTGGTTTCTCAATTTCTTGTTTCCACATTTTTGACTTTCTTCATTTCAGAATCTCTGAATTTCTAAACTTCCCAATTTCTCAATTTCTAAATATTTAAAGGTCTAAATTTCTTAATTTTTAAACTTCGTTCATCATTCTTATTATTATCATTATCTCAAATAACTGTATCTCGTATCGAACAAATCGATTACTCTTAAATTATAAAACGATAGTTCTTATCAACTTCATTTTTAATGACAAGCAATATATTACACAAAGGAAGTGCTGTCGGAGGGAACTATTTAATTTCTAATCAACATGTTACATCTTGTGCCAGTGAAGTCTGCTTGTCAGTTTTGCAAGATACAACGTTTTGCATCGACTAAACTTAGAAACTTCCGCGATAATTTCCAAGACGCGAATATCGCTTGATTATAAAACTATTTTAATCCGCGAACGTAACACGAACCATTCGAACGAGAAGCACGCTATGTTCGACAGCTTCCACGGTTATTTTAATCATCAGACCAAACGAACCATACTTCTATCGGCTTATCCTGGTTACGAGATCTAGCCGGGTGTAAATTTTTGGTTTATCGTGTCGAAGAAGATGTACCTGGATACAGATGAAAAATCATACGTGTTCTGTTTATAAGCGCGCCTTTGGCACCCGTTCAAATCGTTTCATGTTCGATAAATCTGAAACGGCTAATAGAAACGTACACTTTAAGTTGCAATATAGAACAGTGACAGATGGATTTTGTCCCTCACAGAGAATACCATCCATGTTCAAGATTAATATAATAAACAATGAAACACATAAAATATTCCTCTGTTAAACGATTAGTCAAAATCAAGGAGTGTAATCCATAATTGTTCATATTTTTTTAATTGTAAAACACGTAACTTTTATTATTTTAATTTTATAGGACAATTAATGATAATCGGAATGAATTAATGAATAAATTAAATATTTATCAAGAATGAATGGCATTGAAAGTTACAGTAATAGATTCCTGCATCAAATTATTGCGATTATGATTTAATTAGATAAATGTTGCGGTTTTCACAAGAATTGCAATGCGAAGTTGTTTGATTTAAAATATCGAAAGTGAAGTGTAACTATGACTCATCTTTGTCTATTCATTTCCTTAAAAGGTTTACATTATTTTATGTCAGTTCATTTGGTTCGATCAAAATCACGAGTAATATGATTATTAAAATAAAGATCAATAGACTAACAATATAAAAGATTTCACGAAAAATATATAATATCGGAGAATACAATGCTTTTGTAATAATAATAATAATAAAGTTACGTGGATAGATTCTTGTATTCAAGAATTAGGTAATTTAAGATCAAAGAAAGAGTGTTGGGAAGATTCTGAGAAGAAGAGGTCATCCTCGTTTGGAACTTGCCTTTGCCACTGACCTCCCTTAACGTTGTGCTAAATACCTTCCGCTCAGACGAAAACGCCTATTTTTATTTTGGTCAAAGAACGATCCACATGCCTTTGTTTCGCTCACGTCAAATTTAAAGCTTTTCAAAGTCTACTTCGATTTCGAACGAAAAATTTCATCGACGAAAATCGATCTGAGCATTGATAAAAAATGATAAAATTCGATAAAATAACGTGTAAGTATATTTTAGCCAACGGAAGTTTATATTAAAATATATAACTAGGTACTTGAGGAAGTATTATGAAAATTTAACTGTGTAACGTTACAAGTTACGATAAGGAATTTTCGTCAAAATTTAACAAAAATTTCGAGTAAGGTTTTTATTAAAGAGTAAACTCTTGTTATATCGCCGCTTTGAAGTGCGTTTAGATGTATACTACTGTTGCACCACACCATTTTATACACAGAGAAATTTTTAAATTTCAGATTTATTGGTTTACAAAATTAAAAATGTTATTTAGGGATTTAACAATTTCCAAATATTCTGATTGAGAAATTTCAAATAAGTTTTCGTATTTGAAACTTGTAAGCTTAGAAATATTTGAATTTTTACAATTTTAAATTTAGAAATTTAGAAAGGTTTCATGTTTGAAACTTAATAGCTCAGAAACATTTGAATTTTTACAATTTTAATTCCAGAAATTTAGAAACTTTCAAATTTTGATAATATTCTATTTAAAAATGAGCACAAAATTTGCAAATAAAATTTTCTATTACTCTCAAATCACTCCGTAAATATTCTTTATACGGCCACCATTAATACCACCTGTCAAACGAGTTCCTCTTCGTAAGAATTTTCATTCCCGCTCGTACGTGATCGCGTTACCGCGAAAATCATTACTGTCTGATACAATGTAGTATAAAAGAAAATAGAAATAGAAACGTGTTGAAGTGCACAATGTTTTCGTTCGCCGATCGCGACACTTTATTTGTAAAAAAATTAGCGTTGGCGCTCTTATAACGCACAAAAAGTCCAGTGATCTCGTTTGCGGTGACCACAAATCGATGCTGTTGTACGATATCATAACATACTATTTTTCGCGACAGAAATTATTAGCGGCGATTGTGGTTTTTGTTGCGTGCAGAATCTTATCGTTCGCGTATATCTATATAACTTACGTAATAATCGATACGATCGTAACCGCACAAACCATATATTCCTGATCTATCGACTACTGTGCCATGTGAAAGATTTTAATGCGGGAACGTCATGAAGTATCTAATATCCTTTGGCTTTGTAAACTAACAAGTACCTTCAATGTGAACGGAAAAGTTTGAATTTCCGATTCTATCGCTTACAAGGATCCTTTAACGTAACGGAAACACGTCTAACGGGGTCCAACTATTCATACTTCTCTTTCTTTTGCATTTACAGGGGTAACGATGCTTTCGAGTGCAAAGGGTTAACACAAGAATCAAGCAATTAATCAAGAATCAAACTAAAAGTCGATTTTCTCGAAAACAAGCCCAAACCTTTATGAATAAATTGAACCAAATTTCCGTTCGTATACGCAAGCTGAATTTTTTTCCCGAGAATCAGGGTATCATAAGGTATCATTTGGACCATGTTTCAGATTTAATTTCAAGGGCCCCAAAAACGGTCAAAAAACCCCGTATTTTGCGGAGGCTCTTTCAACGATTTACTTTGCTCGCGGCTGAACAGAACGAATTCGCGAAATATTTCGCAAAATTCGTGCGGCGTCCCCGGTGATCGCAGATATTCGCCGGCCAAGTCGAAGCATGGGCCTAAGTGCACCCCGTCGCCCAGAATAGCGTTTATATCGCCGCGACCCGTTTCCGTGCCGGTCGAAACTGGCCCGCGTGCACGGCCATTATAATTAGACGTCACGGATCACGATGGCGATGACGGAACCGTGGCCACGGCTTGTTACACGAAGCGAAAAGGAAAGTCTGGCGAACACGGAGCATTAATTCTCGGCCGCGCGGCGTGTCTAGACCGCGACTCAGCCACCGTTTGGCCCAGTTACGCCCTTCTTCCTCTCTCTTTCTCTCTTTCTCTAACACCGTACCCCCGTAATACACTCGCTCTCTGCTTTCCCCACTTCCCCCTCGGAGAAACAGCTTGTTCTCGCCCCTCTCGCGGTTCTCTGGGAATCGCCGAGCGCGCCGTAACCGCGCGCTTTTCGTTCGAACGAAAAGCGCGCGAAACACCTTCAACGGATTTTTTCGTCTCGACTGCACAGCTCGATAGCACCGGAAGACGGGGTTGTTCGAGATACGTGGCTGAATCAAATTTAAAGTAATGCAATTTGTTTATTTCCACCAGTTTTCCTTGTCCGAGCGTGTTCTGACTTGTTGGGATAGGTGGAAGGGACTCTTAACTTCATTTGTTTAGAACCTCGATCTGATCCGCGCTTCGGGGCCGGCAGCATCTTTATAAACGTTAACCTATTGTCACTGCCTGTGTCACAACGCGCAATGGAGGAAACGGTCGAACAACGGTATGTGATTAAATTCTGTGCTAAAATGAATAAAAGCCTCGCTAACGTCTACCAAATGGTTAAAAAAGCATATGGAAACTCTGCTCTCTCTTGTTCTCAAGTTTCCAGGAGGTTGAATTTGCTAAAAAATGGTCGGGAAAACGTCGTAGATGACCTCCGATCTGGACGGCCGACAAGTACCAGTATTGACTAAAAACCATGCTCATTGTCTTTTTTGACGAGAAGGGTTTGGTCGACAAAGAATTTGTAACTCAAGGGTAGATATCAATTCCACATATTACATACAAGTGCTTGACAGGTTGAGGAAAAGGGTGGTTCGTACCCAGAAAGAGATAGCCGCTTTAGTACGAGCGCACTGGAAGGGATGAGACAATCTCGGTCGCTGATTAGTTATTCCCATTTTTCAAGGACCGTCTTCTCACCCCCGTCATCCTCGTGGCAAAGATAGGATCTATCGAAGAGGAAAAGTAATGATCCCGCCAGAAAAAAGTATGTAGTGAAGATTAGCGTGGTGCTGGGAGTGAACAAGCGAGAAAAAGTTTCACGTTTT
Source organism: Coelioxys conoideus (assembly GCA_947623535.1). Classification (NCBI taxonomy): domain Eukaryota; kingdom Metazoa; phylum Arthropoda; class Insecta; order Hymenoptera; family Megachilidae; genus Coelioxys; species Coelioxys conoideus. The sequence continues at coordinate 7,279,503 of OX392452.1, forward strand.
GTTTCGTGTAGATTCGTTTACAATGTCTTCTGGATCTATAGTTTATTCGAGATCCAACGATCGCGGAGGGGTTAGAACATTGAAACATTGAAAAATGAAAAATTATGAAAGTCATATATTTGTTATTTCCAGATATTAAACTGATTGCATTTGAATAAATTAACAAATATTTTTATAATATACATTTTAAATCAGAATTTTATTAGCCTTCAATTAATTTAGTTTAAAATAATGTGGCGTGAAATAACTTATACGCTGACTTCTTTTTCATTTCAACTTAGAGCACTTTCCTAATAATGGGCACAATTCAACTCGAACATTTTTTTTATTATTAAATATTTGTTAACAGTAAACTTGAACATTTTTCTAATATTAAATTTCTGTTAACATTGAAGCCGAACTTTTTTTAATATTCAAATTTTTATCCAATTATGTTCATCGATGTCAAATAATTTAAGACATCGAAGTAGGTGTAAAAATAGAAAGCCGCGAGGGAAAATTTTCGTTGGTGTCAGACGTTTTTCAAGGGAATCGTTCCACCGTGGATCGTCGCGTCGTTCGCATCCGTCGAAAGTTTGTTATTTGCGAGCTTGGCCCAGATGAACGGAACTTTGAGCCAAGTCTTCTTTCGCTCTCGAATCCTTCCGCTTCTCTGTGCTTACGTCATCCATTCCCCTTCCCCTATCGCCCCTTCAACAGTATTTTTCGCGAGTCTCTGCACAATGGTGTGGGTGACTTTGCACCACCTTTTGCGAACGATCGAACGACGCCTTTGTTCGCGGTTAATGGAGGTCCAGCTTTCACGACAACCACCGAAAGCGACGTACGAATTTCTAGAAACTTTCTCAACAGTTTGGAGCTTTTGACTGTGGGTCAACGATTTGGTGCCTTTGTGTACAGGTCGGTTAACATTCGATATCGTAGGTGTTGATCAGTCAAAATTGGATATCATAGACATAGATCACTCGCAATTGAATATCGTTGGTGTAAATCAGTAAAAAGTGAGTATCATTGGGGTTGTTTAATTTCCTGCGTTTGGGGCTTCGGAGAACATGAGTAATTGTCGAGTTATAATTATATGTGTTAGTTTTTTATATATGTTCATTTTTTTAAATACAAGCATATGTACGTTGAGATTGTATGTGAGAATATAGGGAATTATATGACAGGGAATAATGTTGGGTACTATTACACTAGCCAATTTTTATACTAGCCGAAAAATTTCCAAATTCAAAAATTCCCCAACTTCTAAATTTCCGATATCCAAAATTCCCCAACTCCTAAATTTCCGACATCCAAAATTTCCAAATTCAAAAATTCCCCAACTTCTAAATTTCCGACATCCAAAATTCCCGAACTCCTATATTTCCAAATTCCAAAATTCCGCAACTCCTAAATTTCCAAATTCTGCAATTGCCCAACTTCTAAATTTCCGAATACCAAAATTCGCAACTCCTAAATTTCCAACATCCAAAGTTTCCAAGCTCCTAAACTTTCAAATTCCAAAATTCCCCAACTCCTAAATTTCCAAATACCAAAATTCCAGACCTCCTAACTTTTCAAAATCGAAAATTCCCCAAATACTGAATTTCCCAATTCCTCGGCTGCTACATAATGATCACCAAATCCCCGAAACTTAACGCACGAAAACACGCACGGCACGCAGAAAACGCAGGAACGTCATCATTGCGGGTTATTTCGAAATGTCGGTTATGACAATTGAGCCAAGGAGGGCAGCCCGTGTCTCCGCGATTATGTTTCACTGCGTTTGAGTTCCAGCGAGGATTTACCTTGAACTTGACTTTCACGTTTCTTGTTTCGCAGAGTATTAAGCAACTGATCAATCTTCGGGAAAGTGATTTTCGCAAATGCTTGCGCTGATTTAGGGTGGGCATCTTGCCAATGCAAGAATATTCGAATTCGTGTATATTTCACGGTTATTTGCCTACTGTTTCTGCAGCCGAATAAACTCCGTTAATAGTTATAACCCAATTGTAACTAACGATCGTAACCTGTTATTATTAACAAGATTTTTTATCAATTTTTAAACAAATCTCTGTATATGGATTTGAAGGTAAAAGGTGGTACCGTTTAAACGACATGCGCCGATAAACGTCGGCAAACAATTTGCGCTGATCGGAAAAAAAGTCGGTTAAAGAGTTGTATGATTGTCAAGGTCGTGTAGTTCGTTATCACGAAACCTATTGGTATTTATCACGACGTGAAACGGTGGCTTTAACTCGCTTAAAGTGGATAGTGTCGAGCAGACGCGATATTCTTGAATGGCTGCAGAACGTCAGAACGTGAAATTGAAAGTAGAATCTAAATGACAGTATTTATATTTATAATAAAAAACAGTGCGTCAATATGAAATAATATCATCAAAACATAACGTACCAATATAAAATAGCATCCCCAATAACCAAACATCATATATAAAATAACATCACCGATAACAAAATATTATTTATAAATACGAAATCGTACCAACAATAATCGAATGTAATACATGAACAGAAAATAATATCATCAATAACAAAACATGACAAATAAACATTAATATCAATAATATAATATACAAACATGGAATAACATCATCGACAACAAAATATAATATACAACTATGAAATCACGTCATCAGTAATAAAATATAACTTGTATTATAAAAATCAAAATTATATCATCAATTACAAGACATGTCATGATAAAATAATATCATAAAAAAACAATATATAATATATAAACATAAGTCAGTACAAATAAACATAAAATAGCATAATGAGTAACATTAGTGAACATAAAATAATATGACAGTACGTTAAATTTCAGTAATAAGATGGAAGTAAATTTAAAGGATACAAGAGAATATTGTTTGCTGTTAGGTAGAATCGTTCTCGAGCGTCTGCTGATCGTTTTCCGTTTCACGAAAGGAGGAAGAAGATTTCTGTAAAGTGGAGGATTCGGTCGGTTGAGCACCGAGCTTGTCAGACGGCTTTATCGTAAACAGGAGGATAATGCAATCGAGTTGGAAAAATCGTGGAAGACTTATGGGTCTAGACTCGATGTTCTAGCCTCTAGCATCAAGCCACGTTCGCATTCAAGATACAAGCTGCCGATTAAACTTCTTATCCGTTCTCTCTGTGTACACTTCGCTGTTCCAGCATTTGCGGATGCACTACCGTTCCCATGCGTCAAAAACGGGAAATTTCTAATTAAATCTTGCTGATTTTTCGAATGAGATTATTCAAATTTCTTTAAACGTTCGTGCAATGATTTAAAACGACCGTATGCGGAGACACTTTAAAGGAGAAGAGACATTAATCTAATATCATAACTCATCAACGAATTATTCAACTTTTTGTGAATTTTATTTTTCTTCTGTAACGTTTTCTGATGTTTTTATGTGATTTTTATTGAGGTATTGTGGCTTCGTTAAAGTGAGGTTATGTACAGTTGATTTTTATTATATTGGTAATATATTGGGTTGTACGAAGTTTTTCGGTTTCGACATTATTAATCGGCAATATAACGAGAGATAAGGAGATTAGAGTATTGGTAAATTTGAAATTTCTAAATTTCTAGTACCTGAATTCCATTGATCTTGAAATATCGAAATTTCTGAATTTCTACATTTCTACGTTGCTACATTTACAAAGTTCTAAGTTTCTGTGTTACTAGATTTTTACATTTTTTAATTTGCAAGTTTCTGTACTCTCGAATTTCTAAACTTCCACGTTTCTATATTTCCAAATTTTTAAATCTCCTAGTCTCTAAATTCCCCGTTTCCAAATTTTTGAATCTCGAAATATCCGAATATCTAAATCCTCCACGTTTTGTGTTTTAAAATTTTCTACAATTTATGAATCTCCAAATATACGAATATTTCAATCTTCCAATTTCTGGGTTTTCAAATTTTCAACAATTATCGAATCTCCAAATATCCGAATATCCGAATCTTCCAATTTCTGGGTTTTCAAACTGTCTACAATTCCGAATTTTGTCAACTTACAAATTGAAAAATTACGAAATCAATGAATCTGCAAATTTTTAAATTCTCTTACTGACGCAATAAAACAGTAATAAGAATATTCCAACGTTAAAGTAGACATTCAAATTTGTAAGAAGTACCTGGTGGCCCAACTAGTTACCTACGTATACATGACCAATAAACTTGTCTACACACATCAAAAGCGAATGATACATTGATTAAACAACGAGAACGAAAAAAACCGTGCACAAAGTGTATCATTTCGAATTTGCAATTTGACGTTGAATGTCTGCGCAGTTGGTCAGACGCACAGGAACCGTGTGTCTCATTGTTCTGTCGGCGTGTTCGCACGTTTACCTCTTCCCATTGTGCGAGATAACACCGGAAGACCGGTATCTCGGTTCCGATCGTGTACCGATCATTATGCATTTCAGGAAACGGCTTTCCTAAATGCACGAAACAACCGGTGTACACTAGGTGTCCCGTTTGTTCGTCGAGTTATACAATTACACGTCGAACAAAAGGCCAGCACGGATATCTAGATACCTCTGGAACGTGCTCTATAAAGAAAGATTGATCGAAAGCGCGGATTTCTATTCGCTCGTGAACCCGATCGTTATTGAATGAACCGAACACGGTTTTGCCTGGGAAAGGAGCAAAAATTTCATGTTTTGTTTCGTGTAGATTCGTTTGCAATGTCTTCTTAGCTTTTTCTTCGGAAGCTTCGCTTCTCGGTTACGATCGTGTACCCATTACCCAGAAATTGAAAATTTAGCCATTTCGGAATTTAGAAATTTGGAAACTTAATTATCTAGAAAACGTTATAATTCAAAAGTCGGAAATTTAATGACTATGGAATATTAGAGTTAGCAAATGTGAGAATAAAAAAATTCAGAAACTTAGAGATTTCGAAATTAAAAAATTTTAAACTTAGACATTTAGAAATTTGGAGATCTAGAAATTAAAGAATATAAGAATTTGGAAATTTAGGAGTTCAAGAATTTAGGTACTTGAACATTTAGAAATTGGAAAACTCAGAAATGCAGAAATTTAGTAATTCGAAACCTTCAAAATGTGGAAATATGAAAATAAAAAAATGCAGTAAGTTGAAAGTTAAAAAATGTAGAAATTTGAAAATTTAAGAATAATTATTGGATAACAACAAAGTTTAAGAATTATATCTACAAACAACTGCAATAAAAAATGGAGCATCTTACACTATTTTAAATTATTATTATTCGAGGCAAGGAAATTAACTATAACTTAACATTATTTATAACCGACTCATTTTACAAAAAATCTTCCCAGATTCAAAAGAGTCCTCGAACATTATCGAATTACAATTCCAAGCTTCTAGCACATTTCATTGTATCGTACCTACATATAATATTATAATAATGTATTAATCATCATTGTAGTTGAACAAAACTTGAATGAAATAATTCTCTTCCTTCGCGCTGACTTTTTTCGCGGTAATTCTTAGGTACGTTTGAAAAGAGTAATTACCGGACTAATAAATACGTAGTTAGTAATAACAGACACTAATCAGTGTGTCGTTTGTATTCATCTACGTTTCATATTCCTATCTAATCGGCGAATTACATATGGTAATGTAACTGAAAAATTAGTCGCAGATCGCCGTTAAAGATATGCATCTCCCTTTTTCGTGATGCATGTTAACGTTAATTAAGCTTTAATTACAGTCGGTAAGTTGTTTACGAAGAAAAAAATCTTGTGTTCTTGATTGCATTTTATGTTCGCATTGATTAAAATTAATTACAATCTATAAATTACGTGTAACAGTTCATTTAACATTTTCTTCTGAACACAGGATGTAATCGCTTATGTCAGACGTTTCCAAAGGAACGTTGCTAAATAAACTTCGCTAACAGTGACGTTTATCCGGATATCAACAGCTTGGTGTGTTACGTTTAAATAAATTATAACATCGCGTGTTGCATTTAAAAGGTATTCCATAATAATACATTTCATTCCTTCAGGATATGCTCCAGGTATTTATCATTGCATAATGATTATTATTAGACAATGATTACTGTCATTATTATACAGAAAGTTATTTCTAGCGTTAACTATACATACGTAAAAATGTGAAGGATTTAAATGATGCATGGAAATTGAAATCCTTCAGACAATATTGTGTTTGCTCTGATTATGATATTAAATTATAAACAACGTTGATATAAATGGTCTTTCAAGTGTAAAATATTGCCACTCAAAAAAATCTGCTGTCAACGAAACGAATGTAAACCAAAAGACACCTAATGCATAAGCGCAATACCATGCATCTCTTAATCATAATTTCTCCTAGGGTAGCCAATAATACTTATCCCTAGCAGACCCGACCAAAAAGACCCACTACTGTCCAACAAAATAAACATAAAATTTATTTCTTCCGATAAAAAACGGTTTCCATTAAAACGCGCCCATCGCCTAATTCCAGCATTCGCTCGACAGAATAAACAGTGAAACCTTAATTTCCTGCACACTTCATTTCCTCCGAGCCTCTTAATAGCTCGATTAAAATCCATTATAAACGTTAATCACCTCCAACAACGAACTACCGTATAATCATTGATGAATTATCGCAATATCGTCGAATTCGATATTCTCGGTACGGGATGAAATCGTTCGAGAATAATTTACGATCCTCTTTCGTTCACCGGCTAAATAACGCGAACGTTTTCTAATAACACCGCGGGGAGATAGATCTTCGGCTCTGACACCGATTAGCGGTAAAATCTGTTGGTTAATTCGAAATGAGCTTCGATCTAATCTGCGACCGCTACACACGATCGAATCGCATCTTCCACGAAATTGCATCACGTATCTTACCACCGATCAGCGAGCCATTTTACGCTGTTAATTGACCATCGCGATTCTATCCTGTCCATTACGATATTACAATCTCGTGTAGTATTTTCGGTGGGTCTTTCTTTCGTTCGTGCGGAACCACGGGACAAGAAACCGTAGTCGATTAGTGCCTCTAAACGATATCCTAATGGACATTGATCCGTTCACTTAAGCCCAGTTTATTTCCCGCGCTCGATTAAGCACAGCTTTATATTAATTCTATTGGATTTAATCTATTAATAGCGGCGATATCGATCGGACGTTACTGCGCACGATACGGAATCGGTGGATGATCGAAATAACGTGCATTCTCGTCTGTCTGTGAAATTTCGAAAACGAGAACTTCTAGTTTGATTGTTACTTTTCATCCGGCGGATAGATAACGCGGAGTTGAATTGCCTTGTTTGCGATGTTTATGGTAATTTTATGTGGCCTCCTTTTAATTAGAAACTCATTCTTGGCTCGCAATCGGACAGGATGTGTACTACATCGTATAATTAATAATCATACGATGGGTACAATTACCAAAGTAATTGCTCATGTACTTTATTTAAGCTCGCGTGTCTTTTTGCAGTTTCGAACGTATCGTTATTAGGATGCGTCGAATCGAGTACGAGAGGAAACTGTATCTCTGCATTTTTTAATTTGCGGATACTAAATTGTTGGATTTCTAAATTTCTACGTAGTTATACTAATCAATTTACCTTTCAAATTTCCACTGAACCTCCAAATTGTCAAATTTTCATTAAAAATTCTACATCACCGAATTTCCTAATTATAAATTTTCCGATCACTGAAATTCTAAATTCTAAAACTAGTCAATATCTATTTAAATTGCAAAGCTCGTAAAGTTGTGATATGCGAAATTTTCATGTTCCTACGATTCCAAATTCCAAAATTCTTAAATTCTCATTCCACATTTTCAAATCCTTAAATTTCCGAATTCCTCAAATCCATTTCCAAATTCTTAAATTTCTACCTTTCTAAATGTCCAAATTTCCACACTTTCAAATTCTTGCATTTCTGTTTTCGAATCTCCAAATTTCGAAATCTTCAAATTCTTAAAATCTCATATTGTCAAATTCCAAAATTCTCAATTTCCCAAATTCCCAAATATTAATACAATTCCACCGCAAATTCCAGAATTCTTCAATTTTCACGGTCTATAAAGACACACAAATACCAAGCCCAGTAACCGAGCAAGCAACCAGACTCGGTCCTGTTAAATAACCGTCATGTAACGTAACAGGGAGTCACATAACCTACCAGGTTTCACAATTTACCGTCCTACCTTATATATTTCTTAACTGGACGGGCATTAATCACTTGCCCGACTACTTACCTAATGTAAACGGTCTATAACATTCATTTATACTAAACTAGCAGGCCGAACAAGCAATCGGACCTCGGGTAGTTAAACAACTCGAAGGGAGGAAAATAGTCTACTAAGTTTAACAGACTATTCTTCTTAATCCAGTTCTACTTGTCCGACCAATTGTATCGTTATTTCCCTAATGTAAACGCGTCCTTACTGATCGTTTAGATTAGGCAAATAGCCAAGCAAGCGATCAAATCCACCTCGGTTAAGAAATACACGAAAGGTGCAAGATAATTCGATACATTTAGCATACTATGTTCCTGGCTCCGTTACTACTTACCTGACCACTTGCATTATTACTTTCCTATTGCAAACGTATCTTTAGAAATCGTTTATGTCAGACAAATAGCCGGATAAGTATTCACACCTTTCGCAATTAAGATAATCGCGTGAGGTACAAGATAATTTAATACGTTTAGCGGACTATCTTTCTGACCCTGTTACTACCTACCCGACCACTTGCATTATTATCTTCCCAGTGTAAACGCGGCCTTAGGGATTATTTTATATTAGGTATTTGGCTATTAGGCAAGTAGCCAGACAACTCTTCCCAATTAAGATGCACATGTAGGAACCAAGATAGTCCGATAGCCTGAGGCTATTTTCCTGATTCCAGTACTCGCCAGATCACTTGTCTTTCTACTTGCTTAATTTAGAAAGTCTTCTAGGGGTCTCTTTGACCAGGCAAGTAGTCAAGTAAGTGGTCAAAGCTTGTCCAGTTAAGTAACGCGCGAGTAGTTAATCCGATACAGTGGTAAACTATTCTAGTTTATCTTTTACTTAACTGGACGTCGTGTGATCGCTTGCCTGGCCATTCACCTAATCTAAATGATTCGTAAATACGCGTTTACGCCAAGCAAGTAGTGATAACCACTCCAAACAAACTAAACGCTTATCAATCTTTAGTCAAAACATCCAATGGCCTGTACGACAAGTTGGGCAAAAATGGCTTGGCAGGGAATGTGTTAATTTGTTTCGGATTTCGCTAAGGCATTTGAGAGCGAGATATTACATCGATCTCACGCCTAAGCGTATACAGATGGTACGGATAATAAACTATGGAATTCAAAAGTGGTCAATTTCTTTCGTCATGTCGTAAACCTCGTCTGTATGAAAGTTTGACAGAACACCTCGGGCGGATCGAGCGCGATATCAACCCCCGTTCCCGAAGAGATCCGAGTGGTATCGTGCTTGAACGTATCCCTTTTCCGGGGGGAGGGGGGGTGTAGCGATCCCGCCGGATGAAATAACACGAGAGAGAAAGGAGTATCGCGGGATCGGGGGACAGCAGGTGGTAAAAAGATCGGTGCTCGACCGAGCAAACGGTGCGCAGGCATTCGCGACGTGCCGCAGGGAGGCGAGTTCTTGCCTCGGCAAGACGGCCACGCGGTTAGTCATCAAGGCCTGGAGATTGTTCCCGCGAACGGCGACCCGACCGGTTGACCAAAACCACAAGCCTCTCCCTCTCGCCCCCGGTCGGTTGTACGCTCACGTCGGCCTCTCTTTCTTTCCCCCTTTTCCAAGCTGTTTTGCCCAAGACCGTCCCGTTCCCTCTCCGTTCGTCCTTTGACTTCGTCTCCGTCCACATCATTGTGCCGGAGCGTATTTTCCCTCGGAGTGTCGTGGCCGCGGTTACCTGCGTCCCGTGTGTACCTCCCCTCGTCCCCCTCACGTCCCCCCAGGTGCGTGCGGTCTCGGGTAATCTTAGAAAGTCAACTGGATATCGGATATTGATGGAACATTGTTGAAACGGCTCGGCCAGAACCCTGACACACACTCCCCTCGGCCCCCGGACCCGCTGTCACACCGCGAAAACAGGCTTCCCGTGATTCGACCCACTGTCCTTTTTGTCTCCGTTCGCGATTTATTATCATTTTACGGGAGACCCGCGACGACCGGTCTTTCGCGCTAATCGCGTTCGGGTATCGGGTTAGCGCGTGTCCCGCGACGACGCGCGTCGCTTTTGACGCGCGTTACGGAGCGTCGGTTAGCGCCGTTCGCACGGGACGATATATCGCGCGGCGATAGAATGCGCGATCGTTCCACGCGACGGCAATTTAACGCGCGACGATTGACTATTTGCGCGGGATAGACTACTTTGGTGTGTCGAAGTAAAATTATAACTAGAAAACTCCCCATTAACAAACTCTCGAGGCGCGATAAAACGGTTCGGCTCTCGAAGACGATTGCGGGTAACGTTCTTCGCCATGTCGAATATAGATGTATGCGTACCTGAAAAAGTACACCTTATGTTCTTCCGTAGATACAAGTATTTGCGACCGTCGTACACCAAACCGGCAAAGACCAAAGTATTTGCGTAGTGAGTAGTACTTAAATTCGTGACGGTTCAACGTGTAACGCTTCATTGAAATATGGCGCGTAGTAGTCCAATATATGGCAATCTACCGCTTAGTGATTTAACCAACGGCAATGTAACACATGGAATCCCAACACATGGCAATCTAACATGCGGCGATGTAACTCGTTGTAATATAACGTGTAACAATTGCACAATAATATAACGCGGCTTTGTAACGCATACTCTATCTGATTTACAAAATTTCCACATCAACAACTCATCGATAAATGACACATCCCGTCATTGAAGCACTATGAAAAGCGGTATGCTGAAATCCAGGAAGATCATATTACAACATGCCCTGGCGCAACGAACAATTTTAATATCGTATCGACTGTATGCGCAATTTGCTTCTCTTGTTGTTCGATTAACACTTTGACTGCCATGTCACCCGTACATGAGTGACACTCAAATTACTACACAGCTTTAACAGCCATATTATTCGTTCACTGTTATAACCGATGATACTGGTATCAGTTACTTGGAACTGTAAAAAAAAAGGAACAAACTACCGTGAAAATATTTGGCAAGATTAAAAAAAAAAATGATGATAGCGCCTAATTTTCAATTACATCCCTGTAGCAATCAACGTGATAAGAGGTTATACATACTTGTGATCGGAAAAAATTACGTGATTTTCACGAATTTTTTTTGCCATTTTAATAAATATTTTTAATAATTTACAAAACACTATCAAAAAGTTCATATTTTAAGGTGTATATATAAATTTTTGTATGAAAAAATATTAAAAAACAAATAAAATATAATTCGTCTCCTAGATCGCTAATTTTTTTTATATCACTTGTGGTGACCATGATATCATCGCAACGCCTTATCTAAAGTCAAAATAAAAAAATATTGCGTTAGTATATAAGAAGGGCCTGAACGGAGAATTTCGTAAAATTTTGATTTTTGCAAAAATGACAACAATTTTACGAAAAAGCAATTGTTCGAGGTGAACAGATTTTGTTTTTTTTGTAATAAAAAAAAATATTGTAATCGAAATGAAAAATCCTTCGTTCAGGTCCTTCGTAACGCAATGTACTAACGTAATATTTTTCTATTTTGACTTCAGATAAGGCATTCCAAAGATATCATGGTCACCGCAAACGATATAAAAAAAAAAACTGGCGATCTAGGAGACCAGTTATTTAATTTGTTTTTTAATATTTTTCCATGCAAAAATTTATATATACACCTTAAAATGCGAACCTTTTCATAGTGTTTTGTGAATTAAAAAAATATTTACTAAAATTTCCAAAAAAATTCTTGAAAATCGTGTAATTTTTCCCGATCCCAAGTAGGTATAACCCATTAAATCAAACGCGAGTGTTCGTCTTTGATCGTCGTAGGATATACTCTCTGTCGTTATCGAGGGTGCCGCAATTTGTCCGACTGGCTAGGATAACGTCGTCGGTATTATCGTGCAGGTTTTCGAGTAATCACTCTCGTTGCTGGAATTTGAAACTAACCGCACGCGCGCGCATAACTCGAGTGTTTTATCGCAACCTCATCATCACCGCAGACTGCGCCTTCGGCCATGCATGTCGGTCTGTTTTTGCTAGCCTACTCATATTAAAAGCCTCCGAGCCAAAGTGCTAATCCGATACGTCTGTACGTGAGACGTTGCATAGTGCGAGCAGGTTCGTTATTGAAATATACCGATATTATTCGATCCTGCTCGCGTAATTTTTCATAGACGCGCTTGTAAGCGTTCGCCGTCAAGCGCTATCGGTTCTTCCGTTCTCGGACACGCTTCTTTCTCTGCCGTTTCATAAAACGGATTCAGCTTGCGGATCTTGTTTGCATTTTTAACTTCTTCGTACCGTTATACGCGAGGAAGGAACTTGGCGGGTAATTAATAACGCATAATCCAGAACTTGCGATGTTCGATTTGCTAGCCGAAACTTGCGATTTGCCTGCATTACAAGTTAAGCAACATTTTCGTGCGACACTCGCATAGTCAAAATTAAATTGCAACTTTTAGCTCGTAGAGCTTCGATTTTGAAAACGGAGTTATATACATTGGAACTCATAGTTTGGAACTTGCAACATCGATCTGGTACTCGAAATATGAATGCTGAAATATTGAAAGTTGGAAGTGAAATTTGTAGAGAATTTTCGACTTAAGGCTCCAAACTCAAAATTTGTAATTCGAAACTTGAATCTGCAGTTTGAAATTTAAACTTGAAGTTTAAGCTGTTGAGTTATAGCTCCTACTTAACTATGGTTAAATTAATTGCAATCATAAAAACAGCTAGAATGTCAGTAAATTTACACCTTGGATTGAATAGAGTAAATGCTCCCTGAGAGTGTAAATTCGCTCGCATTACAAGTTAAGCAAAATTATCATGTAACACCCTCGCTATCAAAAATAATTAATACGAAATTCTGTAAGCGATATAAGTTTATCGTAATCGAGTGAGGATACATTTTATCATACTCACGATCACATAATCAGCATTTCTACTTCTAAAGACTACTTCTAAATGAGATTCACGATTAAGATTCCTATTAACAAGCCAATAAGTACATGCCTCGGTTACGAATGACATTCAGTAAGTTGGGCATGAAAAATTCATCACCTCGCGTATCTTCGATTACACGTTCGCGTCACATTCAATATTCAACGTCAAACATTCGGTAATGTTCCTGTGCCACGACAAACAGGCACCACATTATTCACGAAATTTGCCAGGAGCAAAAGAAAGGACATAATGCATTAATTCACGAAAGCATCCGTTTGCTGTCGATAACTGTACAAACAAAGGGGCTCGTCGACCTCCCCGGTGACATAATTTTGCACAACGCCTTTTTGGTACATAAATTGTGCTCGTTACTATTTCATTCGAGTGTTCGATTATACCTAATAGGTCTATCAAACTATGCAAACTGTTTTGTTAGTGGGTGACGTTGCAGTGGCTGCCATGTTGGTTGCGGTCATCGCCATCGTGAATTTAAAACGACTGTTACACCGTGACGCTTGGAACTTCGAAGTTAGAATTTAGAACTTGGTATTTGTTGTTTGGAACTTATCTTAGAATTTATCTTTTGTAATCGTTCATTTCAGAATTTGGAACTTTGAAACTCAAAGTTTGAACCTGCGATCGAAAATTTGGAATTTGAGCTTGAAGTTTAGAATTTGCAACTATAAAAGTTTTATTTTTTGAATCCTGTACATTGAAAGGTTTAGCTTTGGATCGTGAAAATTGAAAGGTATAGTTTGAATTTATTTTAAAAATTTGGGATTTGCAAATTGGTATTTGGACCTTGGAATTTGGAACTTTTAATTTAAAAGATAGAACTCAAAGTTGGATTCTACAATTTGATACATGAAAGACTAGAATTGTGCAACTAAGAGCTTGATAATCTGAATAAATGATGATTATAATGGTAATTTAACGCGTAGTTATCTAAAGAGTAGTTATTGAACATATGACTGTCTAACACGTAATAAATTATGACGTGATTATTTAATGTGTGGCTCTTTAACGCATGGACATTTACGTGTGGAGATCTAACGCTTCGTAGTCCAATACATGGTTATCTAACGCGTAGAAATCTAACGTATAGTTATCTAGCGTTCAACTATCTAGCGCGTAGCTTTATTGAATACAAGGCGAATCAAGATGCGATTATTTGGAAACCTAAATAATCACTTGGAAACCTAACGCACGATTATCTAACGCGTAGTAATCTATCGCGTTGTTATCTACCGCGCAGTTATCTAACATGCAGTTACTCAACGAGTAGTAGTGCAACGCGTAGATACTTAACGCGCAGTTACGAAACGTGTATCAAACTAGCGTGTGGTAGTCTAACATAAATCGGTCTAACACGCGATGATTCAACGCGTGGCGATTTACCGCAAAGCTCGTCTATCGTCCAATATACCCAAACAATCATACCACCCGAGTATCTAAAGTGTTAATTCGTTTAAATAACGAAAATAGGGAGCCATGAACGTCAATACGATGTGCGACGTCATCCCCCCGTCAGTAGACGGACAGCCGTCGCGCAAGAAGGGCGGAAAGTGTGCCCTTTTTCGAAAGGGAGTCTGGTGCGGGAAGGAAAATGGCGCCAGAGCGTGGACCTCTTCGTGGTTGTAGTTCACGCTGGTCAGGCTGGCCCTACACTCAGTCTCGAGCGGAGCGGCTTCGCGACTTGCCAGGCCCTTCTGGCCCCTCTCTATCTTTCCTCTCTGGCCCTTAGCTTCCTCCCTCGCGTCCCTGTCGAGGACCAACAGAGAGGGTCCCTCTGCCCCGTCACCGTCCTTCTTTCGCCGGTGGCATCGTCCTCCCGTCTACAGGATGAAGCTCCACTCTCTGATGCGGAGCACTGACCCGCAAACTGGTTCCTCCATTACACCAGGCTTTCTTCCCCCTTTTCTCTCTCCCTTCCCGAGCTTCCCCTCACGGCGTATCTTCTCTCTCTCCCTCTCTCTTTCCCCGACTCTATCTCTGTCTTTTCGTTCCTCTCCCGTGTCTTGGATCACTTCGATTCCCTCTCGTTCCCTCCTTACAGTTTACAGCCCAGCGCCCGGGTCCACGAGTCTCTTTTACTTACAATTAGCCTTCCTACGTCCGTGTCAGCTTCTGCAACCCCCTGCGGAACGATCGGTCTCGTCAAGACTCCGAGGAGATTCGGGAAGACTGGTGGAGGCAGACCTGCTCACGACAACGATACCCTACAACATTTTTCTCTCTTTCTTCCCTCCTGTTTTTTTCTCTGTCTGGCAAGGTTGCTCCTTTACGGCCGAGACCGTCCAGTTTCTTTTCCCTCTTCTTCTTTTCTCTGCTTCTTTTTTTTTTCTTCCTTTTGTTCCTTTTTCTTCGTCGCTTTCGAGACGGTTCGTTCTTTTGGGGACGCTTTTCTTTCCGTTTCCTCTAAACGCTCCGGGCACCCTCGACGTAAACGAGGATGCGACGCGCTGTTTACGCTATATGTTTCATTGATTTCTGTCGCTTTATCGCCGGCCGACCAGAGGAGCTAGCCGGTCGGTCGGTATAACTGTTACGCCGGTTATTTATTTTCTATTTGCTCCGGCTGTTTGTGTGCACGATGGCTTGCGACCCTTTTTTTGGGCAGTCTATTTATGTAGACGGATCATTAAAGTTCGTGTGTGACATGTGGGTATTAATAGGTTAACTATATCTGGGACTCCGGATTATACATATCCGGATCACGTGTATGGATCTGCGAATTTTGAGATCTAGGTATTTAAAGACCCGTGTATTCAAAGATATTGAGATATAGGATTACGAAGATTTGGGGACACGGAGAGCTAGACATCTCGGGATCTAGGGATTTCTGAATCTGGGAATCGAGAGAAGTGTCTATAGATGTGCGGATCTAGGAATGTAAGTACGGATATAGAGATGCAGGGTTGTTGAGATATAATTCTATACCAACAACCTTGTTGGGATAATTAGGTATATAGAAGTCATTAATTTCCACGCCCTTCTAAATCCCTATCTCTTCGTAATCCTAGATCCCCATAAGCTTTCATCCTAGATCACCTTTCAAAGGCGATAATAGTATCGTTCTTCGTTACAAACATTAGTTTTAAGATATTCTGTATTGGTTATAATAGGATGGTCACTTTATTATGCCGATTACTATACCTGGATCCCTGAATCGATGAAATCCTGGTCCCTAGATAAGCGTATTTAGCGTTAAAATAGAAGCATACGGAAGCGCATTCCCGTACGTATGGCCGTAACGAAAGGGTTAATGGTTCCGCGTGCGAGACGTGTACTGAACCGTCGAAGGTTTCGCGAATAAATTGGTCGGCAGGTTATTGTCCAATAAGTATCCAGTGCGAAAAACGACGGAGACAAGCGGGAAGAGCCGTGTCGGTGTTTGCCGTGGCATAATACTCGTTGACACGGTAGAGCAGGCGTGGAAACGCATCGGGCGATCGTCGCTCGCTTTCGGACAGGCGATAAAGCGCGAATTAATTCAGCGTTAATTCCGTGTCTGGTATCTGACGAGTGCCGCGGAGAAAATGCGACGAAACTTGCCAACCACCGGCACCGAAATTTCATTAGCGTATTCGGCAGTTATCCGCGATACTCTTTCCGTATCGTTCATCCATTGCGGTCCTCAATTTCTTTTATCTACTGTTTCTTGACCTCTTACTATTAAAAAATTGTAATTTTTTGAACTCGTTAACTGCTAAATTTTCGCTTTCATTTTACCGCATGAGTTGTAAATTCGCATGTCGCACATTTGTATAGGTTAGACGGCATCGAAACAGAAAATAATTTTGAAAACTATATTGTAAGTGTTTGCCGATTACACATTTCATTTGATATAATCCTATTGCAAGAAAAGATGAAGAATATTCACAGAAAGAATATGTATAAAAATATATATTGAAATTCCCATTTGGGGATCATGGTAGCAAATGAGTTAAAGAAATTGCACATACATTAACCTTGACAATTTGCTTTAATAATTAATAATACACTTTGGTGTGATATGTTCTGAAGCACGGTACGACACACGGGCCTACGTCGCAAACCGTGAAAGCCACTATAGTGGCTCGTTGTTCAGAAAGACATCCGCGAAAGCCACTATAGTGGCGCGCCGTTAATTAACCCTTTGCGATCGTATGTCCACTCTTAGTCACTAAAGCTTTTTCACCATTGTATATCCGCTCTCATAATCCTTATTTGCCTAGATCTCTATACCACGAATTTCATATGTCCCTAGATCCCCGTAATCCCAATTCCTTATATCCCTAGTTCCTAGCATTTCTAATTTCCTGTAACTCTCTATTTTTCTGTATGTATAAAACAATATAACGCTAATTTTCTGTATCCCCAGATTCTAATATACCCTGCTCCCGATATCCCTAGCTTCCAATAAGCTAGTCCTAGTTATCAATACCCCAGTTTCCCGTGACTCTATATTTTCCTGCATGTATAGAACAATATAACGCTAATTTTCTGTATCCCCAGATTCTAATATACCCTGCTCCCGATATCCCTAGCTTCCAATAAGCTAGTCCTAGTTACCGATACCCCAGTTTCCCGTGACTCTATATTTTCCTGTATGTATAGAACAATATAACGCTAATTTTCTGTATCCCCAGATTCTAATATACCCTGCCCCCGATATCCCTAGCTTCTAATAAGCTAGCCCTAGCTACCCCAGTTCCCGATATCCCTAGTTCCCTATAACCTCTCAATTTCTTATGACGTTAGACCGCTCTGACGGTCGGTTAATTCAGATACGACAGAGATTGTGACAAAATAATTAAAATTACAGCGTGTTACAGCATACCACGATTTTCAGTGTGGCAGTCAACGTATTAATGATCCATATCATCGTTTGCCGTGCCATGCATTGCTATTTCTACTGCGGCAGTTAGCGTATTAATCTCTCACCCTGTAACGTGTATTCTGACGTTTACACTTGTTACACTTATCGTCCGATAGTTACGATCGTTATTGTAGATTCATTACGCGATAAATAAGTTATGGTGAAAAAACAATCAAACATTATACGATCGATGAACGTATGATGGGCTGATTAATATAGATCGTATAATTCATTCGATCTTAACACTAGATTTACGGACGTTTAATGACCACTTATGTCTAAATTGAAAATGAATTATAAAAATAAGTAAATAATGGATAATACATACTTCGGTTTATAGAAAGATTCGTTATTTTGATGAATGTTAACACGTATTTTGTCATAAACTTTTTAATAATTTTCGTAATCAAAAACAGGAAATGTAAGATCCGTCATTTTGACGGGTTCCGTAAATCTAGTGTTAAACTAGGGTTATGTGCATCTATTTGGTCCTGGAGAGATCCAGAATTATACAAGTTGTTATTCTTATATTAATATTACACTTAACGTTATAAATATTACAAATCGTCAATATTAATATTGTTATACATTATTTAGTATTGTAAGTTAGAAATTAGGAAATATAAGCAGTATCAGGTTAGTTGGCAATAATTGTTCTTAATGCAATAAATACTCGCTGACAGTTGCATTCTTGATACTAAACGGATTATACAATATTGACTAATATTAATGTGTTAACTAATGCAATAAATATAAATCGGTATTATACGACCGGGGTTTTTAAAATCCCAGGTTTTAATGATTCATAAAAATGTATGGTTCACGTTTAATAAATCTGTAGAAGTTACACAAAGGTGAACTTTAGGAATCGAGTTCACTCGAACAGAGCTGTTTGCAAACTTTCTCGACAGTGTCACAATTTTTATGCAACGTCGATAAAAATCTTCCAACACGAATGACTGGCTGAGAGATGTCTCTTTCAATTATGACAATTCATAGACCGTTAACAAGTTTCCATCTATGGTGTTCACCATTTATGTCGTCTCGCTGGCGTATTACTTTTCTATCCAGTTTTAGAAATGTTTAGCGATCGTGGATAAGAAATTTGTGAATTTTACGATTTATCATTTTCTGAATATGTAAAATCGCTAATTGGAAAGCTTACGAATTTTTCATTCGAAATGAAAACTTCAAATATGAAGGTTTCAAAACATCAAATTTAAAAACTTGAAATAGTGTGAATAGGAAATTCGTAAATTGTAAATTTGTAAATTTGTAAATAGGAAATTCGTAAATTGTAAATTTGTAAATTTGTAAATTTGTAAATTTGTAAATTTGTAAATTTGTAAATTTGTAAATTTGTAAATTTGAAAACGTGAAACTTTTTAGTTTAAGGACTTGAGATGTGCAAATTTAAAAACTTGAGGCTTTTAAATTTGAGAACTTGAAGATTATAATTTGAAAAGCAAAAATTTGAAAATGTGGAAATTTGGAAATGTCTAAATTTTAATTAACAAAATCCCTCTACCCAACCATAACCCCATCATGTACACAATTACAATTATTTGTCCATTTACGACAAATCTTAATTACAATTCATTCAACAAAATTTCAAAACGAGGTCAAATAAAAATCTGATCGATAAACTGTTCAGGCTAATCGGACGACTATAAAAACTCATCAAACGATATTTCCAAAAAGTTCGTCGTTTCTATCGTCCCTAAAACAACGATCCCGAACTGCACGACAGTTGGACGATTAGCAGCCGCTTTAAATTACGTGCAAAGTAGACAATAATAGAACGAGAACACTAGCTGTACCTACGCAGCTTGCTGCGAGGTAAAAACATTTAACGCTTTTGCAATCGTGCTGCGATTAAACTCGACAGCGATGTTGTTTTGTCCAGTTTCAGCGAGAACCACATTGTTAACCTTTTGCGGTCCACTTATGCTACACGTTGCAATTCAATTTGTCAATTGATGCATTTTCACTCAAACTGGTTCCCCGGCAAAAAAAATACCGTAGTACGAATTTCTACGCGAATGAATGAAAATTTGTCCATTCAATAAAGTTCTTCAAGTTCTCGAATATAATAGCACGATCGAGTATAAAGAAATCCTATTATTTTTATTTTAAGAAAATACGTTTAATACGCTGCCTTAAAACTTGTGGTACAATTTCCATGAAATTTTACTTGTTAATTTTTTAATTTTTTAAAATTAAACAACATTTCACATTTAATTTTTTAAAATTAAAAATTAAATAAATTTAAGTCAACGTCAAATTTTGTGTGACCTTCAAATTAACTTTTAATTTAACCTAAGTTAACATACAATTTTTTATTTCTATTTGGCAGCGAATATCGTGGGTCTATTTTTAAATTAATTCATGAAAGAGATTTGTGTAAAAATATTTACAGAAACATTTAAATACTGGCTCGCAGGTATATTAGTAATGTTAGAAATATATAAATCATTATATGACGATAAAAATATTAAATACTATATAATTCTATAAAGTAGCGCGAATATTATATACTTTTCTCTCAAATAAATTTTTGAAATAAAAAAAAATACTTCATTCATGAAATGTCAAAAATGTCTTGAATGCTCGATGGGCACAGAAATGAAAGAATTCATTCCGTACTAAAATTATGCAACGAACGATCGAGCGAGTGTTTGACAATAAACATCCGCGGCTAAAATGATACTCATTTTCCGAGTACCGCGAGTCTCTGCCGTGAAACGCGAAACCATTCGCGGAATCGTCGTTCCGTTACGAAATTATGTTTCGGAATTTCGCGGAATCGCGTAATCGTATTTATTGAAATTGTTAAGCAACAAATATACTCGGTTCTCGATTTTACGACGGCCGCGTAAACATTCGACGAGGCTCCTTCACCGAACATCTTTCTGGACAGCTTGCAGTTGCTAAAATAAACGACGCGAACGAAAATAAGTATTCCGTTCTATCCGTTACGTTTCGAACGGAAAGTGGCGAACGAGAGAACGGGAACGAATCGAGTCGTCGCGTCGATTCGATTCGATTCGATTAACGAGACCCACAATGCTCGCAATCGCGATCGTTACGCGTTCGCGATACGCTCAAAAGGTGACACACTTTGCGCTAAACGCGATAAATAAACAATCCGATTGATCGATTAGTTCTCGTTGTTTACGTAACGAGAATCGCGGCGGCGGTAACAATCGAACACACCTTGCCACGGGTTACGTCAACGTTATTGTCGTTTAGACTACAATTATTATTGTTTCGTTATTGCTCTTTGTTCGAATGCTACGTTTTTATGTAGCGCGACCTGTTACCTGACATCTTCCATCGAGAAAAACAACTTTACCGACGATACTAATTTATTATGCACTGTGACGTTCGATAGATTACACTGGTGGAATTAATTCTTGACACTTTGAATAAAAATATTCCCTGTTTCATGTTTGGGCAGAATATTGGGTTGGGGAATAAGTTCGTAGCGTTTTTATATTTTCTTTTATTTTACAACGATTTTTTTTTGCTGTTTGACAAAGTGTATAATATTCATTCCATAGAGCTCTTTCTGCTCCAAAAAACTCTGCTAATTGTCGAATACATAATTGATTAACTAGATTTACCAGACTAGTCAAAATGACTTACAATTTCAATTCAAAATTCAATTCAAAATAAATACTTACTGTTTATTTAATAGTAAATAAAAAATTGAAATCCCAACAAGTACTTCTTCTATACACCAGTCAGAATGACTGGTTTTGGTAGAAATAGGTATACTCACATACCTGTTATTATATTATATATATATAATATACCAGCATATCATATATACTGGTAAATCTTTTGTCTAAATAAGAGTCTGTGATAAAAACGCTACAAACTTATTCCCCAACCTAATATATACAGTCATGGACAAAATTAAGTGGACATTGCAGAAATGTAAAAAAATTTTGGTTTTATTACAATGTTTCAAATAAATTTAAAATTTAGAACGTGAAATGTTTTTGTAGACTCTCATCTCTCATCATCTCTCATTTTCATAAAAAAAAAAAAAACGAAATTACTTTCCGGACAACCTAATATTTTTAACGAATATCAATTTGCGTAAAAGCGAGTCGAAACGTACGTGGAAAATTTATGGAAGTTCGAAAATACTTGTTATTATCTGAACACTAAAACCGTGAAGTTATTTTGTGTCTCCTCTAAAACTACTTCGATATGGTTTTTAAGTACGGTAGGAAGCAATTAGGTACACCGTGTAAATAATATACGTAAATTATCTTCGCGAATCAGTGAATCTTAAGATAGAAATCGTTATAAGGTTTGAAATTACTGCTCGCTGTGATACTAAGGACGGAAAGCAATTCTGTACCTTGTGTATAGTTACTGAGAAATTATATCGGGGCAAGATTGAAATAATTGCATACTTTGTAAGTAAATAACATATATATGTAAATTAATGTCACGAATCAGTGAACGGACCGGTAGAAGTAACATAAGGAATGATAATGTGAAGAAGCACCGCGAAGAAATTTTGAAGTTATTACGGAAATTGTACGAACTAAGTATTCGCGGATTGTGAAAATAATTAATCGTGTCATAAAATTTTACCAAATGTCACCATTTTACGAGCGACTACATCGCCGATAATAAGTAAATTATTTAAAGATTGGACAAACCTTCAAATGTGATATAAATCGTATATTATTTTGTATATTCTATTATTTATGTATAACTGTAAATAATTCATAACAAATATACTGTATATTTCATAAATAATTTTTCGCAACTATGAGATATTAATAAATGAAAAAATTTTGTCCATGAATTAAAAAGCTTGATAGAACAAATAAGTGTATAAACCTTTTAAGTAATTACAGAAAATGATATACAGTGTTGAAAGGTGTTTAATTAAAAAATTCATATGATCGTTCCACCCTCATAATCATAATATGTATTGTAAAATAATTATCCGACTCGGGACGCGAGATCAAATATCGTCGAGTAGCAAAATATCTCGTCTGCAATAATAACAAGAACATTGAACGATAATCGTGATACACGTTCTTGAAGAAAATTGCAATATAAATTCATAGAAGATAACGGCTAATGGAGTTACATGGTGCAAAGTGTTCTTAAGTACCTCGGTAAATGTACTCATTCGTCATGGGACATTTATTGAAGATATCGATATTCGTTTATAATCAATAGTAACATTAAAAAACGACGGATCGAGCACAGATTTTCAATTAAAAAGGTAACGAATGGTCTGTGTGCGAGTCGATTAATCCTTTTACTATACAACAAGTAGGGTACATCGAAAAAGTATTGACGCAACTTATCCCCATGATAATTACACTAAAATATATGCACAATTAATGCAATACAAACCGGTATATCTGTTTTTTTTTAATTAACTCTACGTGCAATGATTTTTTAATTTTGAATAAAAGTATATTTTTAATTGAAATATAAAAACATTGCAATAAGACGATTTATGATAAGAACAAAATAATGTGACAGATTTTTTTATCGTCATGTAATATTGCAAGTTAGTGCTGGAACACGAAGGATTATTTTTTCCTAGTCATTTATCTTAATTGAAAAATTTGCTGATATTTATACATACAGACATAAATACAATGATATTATATACACTTTTTGAGAACTGACTCATACAATTCTATACAAAGCATCAACGAAAGAGACAGAAAATTACTAGATTTATTTGAGAAATTTTTATAATAATTGACGCCATATAGAAATGTAAGAACTCAACACTCAAATACAAAGATATGATTTATCACGCATTGTACCGCCATAGTAATTTTTGATCCCTCCCGAATACACAAAGTCGAGATGAATGAATAATAAATTACTAAATACAATTAGAGTAAAACATCCCTTAAAAAATGAATATTTTCTATTTCGATACCGCACAATTATATATCGTTTAATGTAAGAGTATCATATCGCTGTTGGAGAACCGTCTCTTTAAAGAACAACAAGTTATTTCATCAATTTTCAGAGCGTTTTAAAATAGATTTATGTAAAAACATGCATGCAAATCCTTAGGTATTGACACCGAACGCGAGTAACCGATATACGCATTATTTCAGTTGTTTACACGTTGACGCGCATGTTATTAACATTCTCTCATAAATAATGAGCAACAGGAGCATAATTCATCAGATAAGAATTTTCTTATAAATATAATTTATAAGATCGAAAATACAATTTATAGAACTGAAGATATAATTGTATCATTCTTACAAATATAATTTATAAAATTTAAGATATAATTTATAATATTTACAAATGCAATTTATACAACTGATGGTATAATTAATATATCGTTCATAAAACGATTTTTTATAAGATTTAAGACGTAACGCGTCATCCTCACAAATATAATTCTGAAGACGATAATTTATATAATTTATATATGAAGATAATCTGCAATTGTTATCGTAAAATTTATAAGAAAGCAAAGGGATTCGATCAGTGGCAATTATTGAGTCTTTCAGAGATCCTCGAAGAGTTTAACGCTGAAACTACCAAATCGGTCAAACGATCGCTTCACATATTCCCTGTTATGAATTATTGAAATTCATAACTCGTGAAGTTTCTCGAAATCTGCATCGATTTTCATCGAGATAAAAAATTCCGGAACATCCGACTAAACCTTATTACAGGTATAGAAGCGCTTTAAACAGGGATAATAAATAAACAAAGTTTTGATCATTACTGCCGTACGCGTCTCGGATCGGCGCGAAGGTGGGTCACATGTATAGGTTCTTGCAACAATACCTTGCACTTTACTCTAAATACCAATACGTGTCGTATTCTACAGCCTTTAAAGTAACTTTTTAACCAGTTAACTGTTGTGCTCTCTTTTGTAAGTATACTCGTCAATCATTGAATAAGTGTCGGTGTTAAAATATTGGGCCAATAAGATGGGTCTATTTTATAAAATAAACAATTTCATTACTAATATTGAACCAGTTAGCTGTGATTTAGGAGTATACTCGTCGTGACACAAAATTCTACCATGACAAATAGTTGTCAAGCACACTTAACTAGTCAAATAAAAAAAAAATGACTTTTTTGACTCCATCCGCATGGAGGTCCCCCCTTAAAGCTGAACAACCTCACCATATCCCGATAGACACTCGAACGATCGAGTCCATAGACCACATGCATACGAAAACATAGTGAACTCACCAGTCGCGGACTGCGTTTGCAGCAACAGTCCCACGAGCGAGACCAGGACGTAGGTGTTGTACCGGGGTGCCACGATACCCCGTCGCAGGGTCGTCATCTCAGGCGGCCCCCGCCAGGTGCCCCCTCGGCCTGCTGCCGCCCCTGCGACCGCCTTCGGCTTCTTGACTTCCGCCTTCGGTTCGGCCAGCTCCGCGCCCCGTAGTCCTCGTGCTTCACATCTCATCTGCCACGGTGCTGTCTACTGTGGCCCCGAAAAGCCGCCCGTCCACCCGGGGACCGGCTAAATCACTTGGGAAGCTGTCGCTTCTTCAACGCTTCCGCTGCCCCGTCCTCCAGCTCGTCATTTAACGCACCGTCCGCTGGAAAATCCGTTCCGTTCCCGATCGTTTACGCGCGCGATCCAGCCCGGTGCTGGGCTCCGTTCGATTCGACCCGATTCGTAACAATGACACGCGATCGAGCGACGACCGTGCGGACCCGTTTGTTTTTATCCTCCCTCCCGTCCCATCTGCCTATGCGTGCCACGCGAACGTCCGTTCACGAGCCGGCGAAACTCGGTACGGAAGGGTAACCTCGTTCACCACGACGAAATCGTCACAAAAATCGGTCGCGCGACGTCCGGTGCACGCGGCTCTCCGGCGAGAAACTGCGCGACGCCGAAGGGAATGCACGCAACGAGGGCTCGTTGCAGAGCGGATCACGTGTTCGGCGAAGGAAACTCACTGAACATCTCACACCATCCACGGGGAAAGAGCACCGTGGTAGGGAAACCGGCGTGTGGAAGCGGAACGATCGATTCGAAACACCTGTAGAAGAGCGACGTGTCCCGGTCACGATGCACCACGAGATTACCGTCCCAGGAGATGCGTCCGGCGTGCTCGGTCACGCGCGTCCCGGCCCGTGCGATCGTCTCGCGTACGAACAGCACAAGAAGCCGCACCACCCGCGTACCATCCTCTGGTCCGTCTGAATCGCGGCGACACACGTGGACAAGGAAGCGTATCAAGGAAGCTCGCGGCCGGCGAACGGAGCCGGCTCCCTCGACCTGCCTCACTCGCGGGTCCTCGTCGATCGTCCGGCGAGGAGTGACCGGTGCGCGCGTAACTCCGCTCGATTTCCTCGCCGATGCAACCGACCGGTTCGGTTCGGTTCGGTTCGCTCGCCCCGTTAACCTCTCTCGATCGTTAGCTTTAGGTGGTCGTTCGAATTGTTCCGCGTCGAGAGCAAGGAGGCGCGCGGATTCGTCGTGTGGAAACCAAGCGCGCACGAGGCCGCCCGGCAGACTGAGAGTAGCAGTCGACAGTCGGCAGGCAGCAGCAGCAGCAGCAGCAGCAGCAGCAGCTAGCAGCAGCAGCTAGCAGCAGCAGCAGCAGCAGCAGCAGCAGCAGCTAGCAGTACAAGGCGGAACGTTTGCCCGGTGTGCCGAGCGAAGCTCTGCAAAAGCGGTCTGCACACGCGGCCGCGCTGCGTTATGCTGTCCCCACTTCCCTTGTTGAAGCGCGCGATCGCGGCTGCGGCTGCGGCAGCGGCTCGCCTATCTGCCCTTATGCCTCTATGCCTTGTGCCTGCCTCTATGTCTGCCTGTTTGTCCGCCTGCCTGTCTCATGCATGCATGCATGCATGCATGCATGTTTCGTCGTCTCCTTCTCCTCCTACTTCTCCGCCTTCTCCTCCTTCGCCGGCCTTCTCCTACTCCGTTCTCGCGTTCTCGCGTCCTCCTGCCCTTCACCGGCCCCGAGCTGCCCACCTTCCTTCCTTCCTCACTCGCGTTCTTTCGACTCTCCGCGAACTCCTCCTACGCCTTTCTCTCTCCTTTTTTTTCTTTTTTTCTTGATCCTCGCCGCGTACCTCGCTCGCTTCGTCCTTCTGCCTCGACTCTCCTTTTCTTTTTTTTTTTCTTTTACGCCGTTGAAATGAACCCCCTTTGTCGGGATGCCGATACCCTTTCGTTTACTTCCGGTATTTCGTTCCCGGGGGAAAGCGCGGCCCGCGAACGGGCACGCTTCGATATTTTTCGCGCGATATTTATAGCGGAGCAGTGTTTAGGTTTGTCGCAGGTGCAGAAAAGTTGTTGGGTTGCTGGTTTGTCGTTTGTTCGCTATGATTGTCGAATTGTTTTGGGCTTTTCTCGAGATGTTGTACACCAATTTCCGGTACCGGTACCTCGTGGTACAGGTGTTTCGAATGGAACGTGCTTCCGATAACGCGGCGATGACGGTCGTTTCTATTTTTAATGCGGAACTTTGATAAGCTGTTACACGAGGACGACAAGGTTTTGCGTGCTAGGAAGTTTTTTTTTTTTCATTTTGAAGCTTCGCGTTATTTTCATTTCTCGTTTCTATAGAATTGGTACCACGTCGATATACGTTGAAATTCATTTTCCTTGTAGACTTCGTACTTTTTTGTGGTCACCGCTTTTTGTGGACTTTCGTTCACAGGAAATAACTCGAGAACAACAGATGTTATAGATTCAGTTATTGCAGCGATCAAGGCCCATTAATTTGAAAATCCACTAAATAATATGAATTATTTAATTTTATTTTTTAACTTTTCAAGGTGAAATAAGTTGCATTTGTTTGACGACGTTTTAGGGTGCTTCTTGAGGTCGAAAAAATGTATTTTAAAAATTTCTGGTCATTATTAATGGAACAGCTTAATCTTAAATGCAATGCATTTATTATGAAATACTTGTGAGAATATTTTTGCAATTTGCGAATAAGAATTGTTCTGTAAATATTGGACAAGAACAAGAATTTCAAAATGAAAATCTTATCATTTAATATTTCTTTTTTAGTGATGAAAATATATTTGTACTAAAAGGAGAAAGTTTTACTTATTTAACATAAAAAGATTTATTATACATAAACAGGCAATAAAGAACGTAGTAATAAATATATAATAAAATCCAACCGTTCCTCAAGAAATTGAAATTATTTTGGTTTAATCGTTTATTTTAATTCAGATATTATAATCAATATGTTCAAAACGCACATAAATTAACACCTCATTTTCATGCAAAAGCAAACAAAGATTATGATTCAGTGTTTTATTGTCATATACACTTTAAAACAAAAGAAATTGAATTGTACTATATTATCTAAACAACGTAAAATTACACAATATACTGACGGCATGCACGGATAAAAATAATACAATACTTAACAATTTGTAGTTATGCAAATTTTCTACATAATATTCTGCGAGAGAAATAAGTGATAAATTTTGAACGAGTGCTTATCCAATTAAATTCGAACGTTCAATTGAATTTATCCGAAAAAATGCACATTATTTGTGTCATTGCTTATACCGATTTCTGTACTGTTATTTGCAAAATAAATTCACGATAATCTATTTGAGAAATACAAACTTTGTTGCATTATTGCTCGTAGTAGTTATCCTTGAAAAATTTAAGACTTATCATACATTCATAAATAAATTTACAGAAATTTTCCATAAATAAAAGTACAGATACAAACATACAACGATAAAATGTGGAAATTCGAAACTAAACAGCATCATTTGGAAAATAAATTGTATAACAACATACCGTACCAAACGTGTAAATTTTCACTGCGGCAGTTAATACGTTAATGGGGCGAAATAAACTAATAAAATGAATCACAAACAGACACTATGATCCCAAAATGCAATATACAGGATAGCGAAAGCAAGATACGTAAAAGGAAATCAAGTAACGATATGGGGAGGGGTACAATATCCCCCGGTGTCTCGCCCTTTTCGAAGGGTTAACGCTTACCGAGCACCCTTAAACAGCGAGCAGACTACGCGAGCTTTACGAGGCAGACAGGACATGAATTTCTTTTACGGAATCGGGTCCTTTCTTTCGCTCGATCGCGAATACAAAATTTCTTACTCGACAGACCGATTCTTCAAATCATCGAAACTTTCTTATTAACAATATCGAGACTATCGATTAGTAATCAAAATTGGACAGACGTATCGATTACTTGAACTTTAAATCACTGTAACCCTTCGTAATTGAAAGCTCTTTGGTCACGATTCAACTTTGCTCCAGCAATTTTTATTGCAATAAGAAAGATTCGAAACATTTTGTTCTGATTTTCGGTGAAACGAAAATATACTTCGTTTCTTCAAAAATTCTTCAAAATGTTTGTCATTGTGTTTATATATAAAAAATTGTACTTTAAAGTAGAATTGTTATAAAGAGGAAAAAGAAAAGGAATTATATTGTTTGCAGATCAAAAACTGTACTCTATAATACAATTTTTTACTAATCAAAGTTTGTATCGTGCAATTAAATCGTTTTGTTTATCAACATTCCTACTATAAGACAAAATAATTTGAAAGGTACTACATAATAAAATAATTTCGAAGATCCGAAGATCTCTTATAATTTCAAGGAGACAATGTTTACATATATAACAAAATAACTTTGAAGATCGAAATTCTTTCTATATAAGAAAATAATTTCACTGATCCAAAGTTCTGCTACATAAAAAATTAATTTTACAATTTGAAAATCTTGCCATATAACAAATTAATTGCAAAGGACAAAAATCCCTACAATATAACGAAATAATTTCAACGAACAAAAGCCCTACTCTATAACAAATTAATTTTGATGGTCAAAGGTCTTACTGTATAACAAAATAATTTCACGGATCCAAAGATCCTCTCCATAAAAAATTAATTTTACAACTCGAAAATCAAATCATACAAATTAATTGCAAAGGACAAAAATGTCTACAACCTAACAAACTAATTTCAAAAATCCCACTACGTAAAAAAAATAACTTGTAGATGAAAAATGATAAAATAACGTGTTCGTGAGTCGTGCTGTCGGTATTTCACTCACACGAAACGTATCCCACTCTCGTCAGCGTTGAATTCGCGGTTCAACCATGGGACAGTTTCCGGAACACCTAGCTCCCTCGTTAACAGACGGTACGCGTTCCCGAACGTGGGTCTATTAAACGGGGACTACACCCCCGTTGGTCATGCACCACGTGATCGTTAGAAGGGAGACGACACACGCGCGTAAAAATTCAGTTACCACCATCGGACGAGGGTGTTTATGATCACAGACAGCGTATATAGACCGAGATAAACAACCAAAACACAACGGAGACGTTTTGCGTGCAAGTCGGACCAAAATCACCGTGACACGCAGCCCACGTCTGAAGAGGGTGCACCCACGCCTGAAGAGGGTGCAACACCGTTTCTCGCCTCCGTCCCGTTGGCAAAGTGCAATAGTAATTGGTGGATGCACCGGTGGCACGTCTCTCTTTTATACCGGGCTGCCACGAGAAAATGGTACCGCCCCCTTGGCCACGTGACGATACCTTTGCAGCTGGACCTACCACGCGCTTCTTGCAGCGCATCCCCTTCAAACGGTGCAACCACACCACCCCCACTACGATTCTACACCCTTCCTTCCTTCCTTCCTTCCTTCCTTCCTTTCTCCGTTTCCTGCTTCCGTTTCCGCGTGCAACCCTGCGATGCACTTCGTTGACAACGTTTAGTAAATGAGAACCGAGGGGTGGGACGATGGAACGATGGTACGTTTCAGAAACTTTTCGGCAGAAATAAATCTTGACAGGGGTGGGAAATTAAATCAGAGAGTAATTGGAAGATGGGGATTATGAATTGGTGGTGGTTGTGTGGAGTTTCAACAGGGTGGTTTTATCGTGTGATATGTCGAGTAATATGCTATCTTGTGATCTGTTGCGATTGGAGGTACCTACTGTTATGTACTGTCGTTTTTTGGTATTTGTTTTTTTGGGGGGGAATAAGGGTGGTTTTGTGGTAAAATGTTTTTGCGGGAGGATTTTTTAGGATAATCTAGTATTTTTATATTTTAACATTTTAATATTATTAGCATTTTAGTGTTTTAATATTTTCATATTTTAATGTATCAGCGTTTTAGTACTTTAATATTTTTATATTTTACTATTTTAACATTTTCTTAGGAAATGATATTGTTTATGGGTACCCCTAATTAAGGTTTCGACATTTCTACCAACTCTTGTCACCCTTGTCACCCTTGTCACACCTATGACAATGAAACGATTAATTTATAATCTATAATAAAGTATTTTTTAATTGAAAATTAAAAACGTCATCCGAATAATTATTACGAATTTTTAATTGCGGTTCCACGTTTAATTTAAATTCGGAAAATTAAAGATAAAGAAATAATTGAATTTAACGATTCTCTCCGAAGTTGGCTGAAAATTTTATCAATCGAAAATACAAAATTTTATTTCTAATTCGATCGTGTAATAATTGAATCTTGTCAAATTCAGAAAACTTCAAAATTGTGAATTTGCAAATAAAAAGAACATTAGAAAACTTCCAAATACAGAAATTCTAAAACTTAAAATTTCAAAAATTACCGAATTTGAAAGCTGGAAGATCACAAAGTACAATTATCAATCTTGCAATCTTGAATATCACAAAGCGCTGAATATTAATTTCCAAATGTATACAGATTAAGAAGTTTGCAAGCGTAAAAAATAATCAGATAAAAAAATACTGTTCGTTAGCCGATGAGAATATTCAAGCAGTCATCGTCGAATTTCTCACAAGGTATAATTATAAAACCAATTACGTTCCGACGATTTTGTTGCAACGGGAAGATGGTCGTGCGTTCGTAGTTATCGGGCGAACTGTAGCAGAAGTTATTAATGATCCTGTGCTTTAATTAGGCACAGAATATTAGAACGTCCGAAGATTATCTACCGAGTTGTTGCAGGAAGTACTCGCGTGCAATAGTTCCTAGAGAAGAGATTGAATCTGCGAGTAAATTGGTTTCTTTTCGACATGAAAAGATCCCGATGGGACGTGCATAAATAAGGATAGGATAGAACGTAGACGATGTCACAAAGTTGCAATAGAAGGTAAACACAGTTGAACGAACCCATCATTTTAATGCAGAATACAATGAAATTCTCGCAACCCGAACTGAACTTCCGCCAAGACTATCCGTCTTTTATAGCGGAACTCAAGAAATCTCAATACGATTCTATCCCTTTGCTTCTTTCTCTTCGGCGTTCGTGCATTCTTCGGAAAGAATGCGTCGCTGAAAAGGAAAACAAACTCTTCTTTCGAATTTTATCGTCTAGACGTTCCCTTCCGCTTAATTCACCATGAATTCCTCCATCGTATAACGCGTTTTACATAAACGATGCGCCGTGCAAAAATGATCTATCGTTATGAATTTGTTTTTTCCATTGCGTATTTTCGTTCTTCTGTGTTGGTTGATACTTCGCTGGTTTTACATTAATTATTTTGCCATGTGGGATTTTTAGGTAATTTATAATTATTGATTGTCAGAGCTATTGGAAGTGTATGAAAAATAAGAAATATTGCCAATAAATAAATTTCCACATTTTCAAATCTGGAGATTCCCCAATTCTCAAATTCTCAAATCTTCAAATCCTCAAATTTCCAAATTTTCAAACTCACAAACTCTGCAATTCTCAAATTTTCAAACTCTTAAATTCTCAGGATTTCGAAATCACTAAATTTCCACATTTTCAAATCTGGTGATTTCCAAATTATTAAATTTTCAAATTTTACAATTTTACAATTTTCAAACTGTCAATGTCTCAAAGTCTCAAACTTTCACTCTTAAATTCTCAAATTTTCAAACTCTCAACTTGTCAGGATCTCAAGATCTCACAATTTCAAATTTTCAAATTTTCAAATTCTTCAGTGGCAAAATAGCAAAATCACAAAATATTTTTCTCAAATTCTCAAGGTCCCAGAATCTCAAATTCTAAAAATGTCAAGAACTTTAATTCTCAAGTTGCCAGATTTACAAATTCACAGCGTTCGAATATTAACCCCTTGCACTGGAAGATATTTTAATTGGTATCAGATCGAACTCCAAAACATTTCGGTTGAAAGGTTTGATGGATTCTGTCGAAGTTATCATTTTTTATATTAATTGCCACTATTCACAGTTTCATTATGTTTATACAACTAATGTTCAACAACAGTGTAGATTTTTTTAAATACACCTGTTTCAAACTGCTGCATTAAAGCGGTGAGTGTGAGTCACCTTTCTGGTTTAACACGATGACTGCCGCGCTAGAGAGTATTTTTATGATTAATAAGTCCTATCAAATATATTCACAATATTTTACTTCATTTATTATTCATAGATTTAAGTAACTACTACAAGTGTTTCCACTTAGATAAACGAACAAATTCTTACTAAAGACGTGACTGATTCGTATGGAAATTTAGGCGTCACCCGTATGCGGATGACGCAGCGATCAAAGTGTTAAAGGGTTAATAAGAGTCACTGTGTATCAAAGTCGAATATGTATCCCCGTGTGTCGGGTACGAGTCTCGAAGGACGGAAAGTGGCTGAAAACGGAAGGACGTCGAGAAGCAAACGAATCGTGTGCGGTTGTGGTCGATTCAGGGGTTCGATAGAATCGCGACAGGTGGTGAACATCTCGATAGTTCGGTGGTCACTGTCGATCGTTGAAGAATAGAACGAGCCGAGCGAAGGTCAGCTGTGCGACCGGATGCAGCGGCCTAGTCTCGTTCTGACAAATTTTTTCTTTTCGTTTGTCCGTTCATTTTTTCGTTCGTCGTTTTCCTTTGTGGATCCTCGCCTTTACGCCGCGCGATTCTGATACGCTTCAACGAAGCCGGTTAACCGTCTGCTCTCGGTCGGACGCCAGGGAAATCCAGGCTGTTTCTGTCGCTCTTTCGTTCATCGAACGAAATTACCGATACCGAGAGATCGCCGGATGCAACAACGTTGCAACGAACGTATATTCCGGTTGACCGACGTTTGAACCCCGGTTACCGCAAATTACGGGATCACCGACGAATTCGTTGCGCCGCCGTTTTTACGATTTCACGGATGATTCGCGTACGATTTTGTTGCGACGCCTTTGTCCTCTACCGATACATGGATCTACTCGCGTTCCGGTTTTAATCGGTCTGTGCTTTTCACTGAGAACGCGGAAATGATCATTGTTACGATAAGGATGGTTTGGGGATTTTAAAATTGTCGAATTTTGGGATTTTTTTCATTAGGGAGTATTAAAAGTTTGGGCACTTTTTCGTCTTGGAACTTTGACGAATTTGACAATTGAGGATTTGGTAACGTTTAATTTTCTAATTTAGTAGCGTGGCATTTTAAAATCTTGAACATTTGATAATTCGATCACTGGATAACTTGATGATTGATCATTCAATAATTCAATAATTCAATAATTCAATAATTCAATAATTCAATAATTCAATAATTCAATAATTCAATAATTCAATAATTCAATAATTCAATAATTCGATAAGTCAATAATTCAATAATTCAATAATTCAATAATTCGATAATTCGATAATTCGATAATTCGATAATTCGATAATTCGATAATGCGATAATTCGATAATTCAATAATTCAATAACTCAATAACTCTTTAAGTCGATAACTCCATAGCTCAATAACACAATGATTCAATAATTCCATAATCTAAAGACACAATAATCCAATTGCACAATAACTGAATAATTCGATGATTCGACAATTGAATAATTCCATAATTTTATAATTTACCAATTTATTAATTTGATAATTTGATAGTTTGTGAATTTGACTGTGTGATAATTAAAAAATTTTCGTAGAAACATATTTTATAATTAAGCTTTAAATTTTGGACTACTATTAAACTTATTTCAAATATTATTTGGAAAGTTTGATACATCCGTAATTTCAACATTTGATGCTTCATAAATGTGATAAGTGATAGTCTAATACTTCGATACTTTGATAATTTTGCAATTCAATTTGAAACTCATAATTTTGATAATTCGAATATTTGGAAGCTTTATAATACGAGTATTTTATTGTTTAAAAATTGCTAATTGCAAATTCTGAAATTCCCAAACTGCACAACTCGATAATGGAGAAATTTCACGATCTAACAATTATATAAAATTGCAGATTTACTCATTCAAATAAATATTTACAAATTTCAGAATTGTTAAATGTCATAATTAACTACGCAATGTACAAATGTTACGTGATAAAAGTCAAAAAAACTCGTAGAATTCGAAGATGTAGATATTAAGATATTGGTTCTTATTTTTCTCTCCGATATCGTTTATAGGCAATCTTCACTTCCGAGATCCATAATCGAGCATTTGGATGAAATCAACGTTTCAAAAGGTGCCGAACGTTCTCCATAAATTCTGAATAATCAGAGCCATTATCAGTAATTATCGCTTCGTATCTCTTCCTCCATTAAAACAGAAACGCAAAAATCGTAGTCCATAAAGTAGATCGTTCTTTCGATTCCGACGCCTTGTATCCGATCGGTTCACCATTTTCGCCGCACACTGTATATCGTAATGCGTCGATCAGCGCCATGAGCATATCGGAAATCATAAGGTTCGAATTACAGGAACGCTCGTATTTTTAGTAACATCCTGTCTTCCGTGGAAGCTTGATTCTCCAATTATTCTTACCCTTGGCGCAATTCGTGCGGTTCCGCTCTTCTTTTATTGCCCGCTTAGAAACTGGAGAAAGTGCTACGCGCTTCACATGATTATCCTTCGCGTTTCTCCATGAAACCTGTTACTCCTTTTTGCGGTACCTGTTCCATCCAATGCTTAACCCTTCTGCATCGTTCGAATCATTTTACATGCATATCGGTGCGCTCGTACACGGGGTGCTCTTCGAGAAAAAATTATTCTTTCGTTCGATTAGGTCGATCAACTTTTTCACATTTTCGAATCACGAATCTCTTATGTTCTAACACGTTCCATTCCCTTATTTTTCGATTTTTTAATTTTTTAATCTTTCAGTTCTTCTATCCTTCGATTTTTCAATTGCTCAATTTTTAGATTTTCGATTCTTTAGTTCGACAATCCTTCGCTTTTTTAATTTTTCAGTTTTTCAATTTTTCCATTTTCTAGTTTTTCAATTTTTTCATTTTCTAGTTTGTCAATTTTTCCATTTTCTAGTTCTTCAATTTTTACATTTTCTAGTTTTTCAATTTTTACATTTTCTAGGTTTTCAATTTTTACTTTTTCTAGGTTTTCAATTTTCACATTTGCTAGTTCTTCAATTTTTTCATTTTTCGATTCTTCAATTTTTACGTCTTTCAATATTTCAATTATCAAATTTTTCCATTTTCTAGTTTCTCAATTTTTACACTTTTCGATTCTTCAATTTTTACATTTTTCAATTCATCAATTTTTACATTTTTCAATATTTCAATTATCAAATTTTTCATTTCTCAGTTTTTCAATAATTGAATTTTTGAAATTTCTAACTTTTAATTCTATTAATTGTTCGATCCTTCAATTTTTCAATTTTGCGAATTTTCAACTCTCCGAGTTTCCCATTGTTCACTTCTTCGGTTCTTCAATTTCTCAATCATCCGATTTCCAAACATTCACGATTCAGATTCACGAATACAGATATCATCGCTATCGCGCACCGGATCCAAGAAAGTTATCAATATTTCTCGTCAATAAAGTCATTTCGATGCGCGATCCTCTGATTACTTTGCGGTCGTGTATCATTAGCTCGGCGAGTAACGGCGTAGATTTAGGTGTTATTAAGAGGAGGCCAGAGAGGAATCGAGAGGCAGGCCCGTATGATCGAACTAACACCTGTACGATCGACGGAACCATTATGCCGTGCGAGTGGCTACGCTTCCACGGAGACAGGAAGCGGCCACGAAGCGTTCTGTTCCAGCCGACGAAGAGAGATCATCGACTTCTCTCGCGAGTGAATCTAGTCTGTATATGGTCGGGCCCAGTCCGTCTGGCCGGCGTCCAGTCAATGGACGTGATTCACTGTTCGCCGACAGAACGTGAGGTAGACGGATGGACGAGCTCGGAGAACAAGCGACCGGGAACATCCGCGCACCGGAAGTTCGCCAATGATTTCAGGACCCTTGTTAACACCTTATTAACGGACCGGGTATTTTTACCGATTTCTATGTACTTACTTTAACACTAGATTCACCAGCTATTTGAGTATACATATTTCTACCAAAACCAGTCACTCTGACTGCTGTTCAGAAAAAGTGCTTGGTGGGATTTCCAGTCTTTATTTGCTTTTAGATAAAAAGTAAGTCTTTATTTACTTTATAAAATAGTCACATGCAATAGGAATTTTTAATTGAAATTTCAAGACCAGTCATTTTGACTGATCCCTGTATGAAGCGCCTCTATATCTGTAATAAGGTTTAGTCAGAAATTTCGAAAGAAGTATTTATGTGGAATTTTCAAAGTAGATATAAAAATCATGCAAATAATGGCTGACTAGCCGGTAAGTTACAAAATCACATATTCTTCCGTTTTGTATTTTAATTCAACAACCAAATTGCAAAATGAAGTTGACGTATTAATTAAATTGTCCTCGAAACCGCGAAAATATTTATTCACTCCTTGTCCTTCAAAATAATTATTGAAAATCGGATTAATTCTGCATAGAGGTTCTCGCTTAAAAGCTGGACAAGGTACTTTTACTTTATCGGTTTACAGAAACGAAACCGAAACAATTAGCTCGTACTTTTTGTTTATTCTCAACGTCTTTACTATATCATTTTGGTCTGTTTGGTTACCCGTTTAAAATGTGTTAACGCAGCCACGCCAAAATGAATGATAATTCGATCTGTTATATATTGGATCGATGCATAATTGAACCGTTTATTTTGAAAATGGTGTAAATCCATTTAGTGGACTAAGTAAGTAATGATCTAAGTTTCAGTGCGTTCATAGCGCATTGAGTTCCTGGGTGTTATACCAATTTGGCTTCTGGTGGACACATGTTCGAGATATTGAAAAATCCATCGGTAATAAACCCTATCTTAAACTAGACCGTCATTCGGTTGTAAAGTTCAACAGGACTTTGGGGTATAATTTTATGACGTGGCCGGTTTGGGTTAAACAGGACAGTTAACTAAACGGTGCTCACCCAAACCGGCTAATATCGCTATCCCTTGACCTGGCTGGAGATAGGCCTGCTAAAAGAACAAATTGCTATTGCTTCATGTATCTCGAACACCATGAGTTTTTGGGATTATAAGAGTGTCAAATTTATCAGTCCAATTAGCATAAAGAACACCATTCAAGAAATAATATGTATTTTTTAACTAT
This sequence comes from Coelioxys conoideus, assembly GCA_947623535.1. Lineage (NCBI taxonomy): Eukaryota > Metazoa > Arthropoda > Insecta > Hymenoptera > Megachilidae > Coelioxys > Coelioxys conoideus. Next base: position 7,317,775 of record OX392452.1, read on the forward strand.
GCACGGACTTACGCCACTTTCAAGATCGATAAAACGAAATGATCCTTGAAACAAAAATAAATATATAGTAGACAAGAAAAAAGACATAAACATAAATTTCCAAATATATACATTTTCAAATCGACCAACTTCAAAATCTCACATTTGTAAACATCACAATAACAAATTTTCTATACATGTCGAGGGATTCCTTAAATTTATTACTCGCTACGGACATTTTGGAAACGCTTCTGTCCCTCTCCACACTTCCATTTCCACCCTAATTTGGTTAACCAACCAGAGAATAGATATAGTGTCTCCCTCACTTTTTCCCAAAACTTACACGCCCACCCCAAGCTTTCTTGGATTGTAAAAAGCTTCGGAGATTCATTCGACTATTCGACTTGATATTTCCATAATCGATTAGGGGCCCGGAAAGGAGCAATCGTCGGAAAGCAACCAAGTTCGTGTTAGCGCGATACACCGTTCGTGTTTATTGGATTCCCTCGGCGCGTTCTTGCGGCCGAGTTTCTTGCGAATTTCTGTCGTCGATCGAGAGTTCTCGAGGCTGATGCGACAGCGAAACGCCGTTCCATTCATACCCGGCACCGTCTGGCTGGATTTCTGTATATGGCAGCAGGCCGGTCTGTCAATCCGCGCGAAACTGGAAAAACTCGGCGTGCTGGAACGAGACCGACACCGGACAATTTAGGTGCACGTCGAAAAAAGGATAGACGAATCAAGGTGAAATTGATTTTCGGCGGTGCCGATAGCGCTGAACATATAAGGTAATGCGATACCTCGACACGCGATACCTGTTTAGACGAAGCCTACGGTTAAAGTCACCTCGGGACGGATGTCGTGACCGTTACGAAGACGATGCTATCGTTGTGCGACCATCTAGATGATTTTCATGATTTTAATCGATTTATTGCAAAAATGCAGAAAGTTGAGAATTGGAAGACCCGTGAACGAGGGTTTTGGAATTTAGAAATTTTGGGATTTTAGTTCTGGGGCATCGAGGATTTGAAAATGTAGGAATTCCGGAATTTGATAATTTGAAAATGTAGAAATTTGGGCGTTTGATAATTTAAAAATGAGAATTGTGGAATTTTGAAATTTTGGGATTTTAGGTCTGGGAATTTAATAATTTGAAAATGTAGAAATTTGGGAATTTAATAATTTGAAAATGTAGAAATTTGGGAATTTGATAATTTGAAAATGTAGAAATTTGTAAATTTGATGATTTGAACATGTAGAAATTTGGGAATTAGATAATTTAAAAATGAGAATTGTGGAAATGTGATATTTAGGTGATTTGAAAATTCAGAAAATTGGTAATTCGAGGCGTCGAAATTTGCGAATTTGATAATTGAAAAATGAGAATTCAGGAGTTTCGTGAAAAATGTAGAAATTTAGGAATTGGAAGCTGCATGAACGAGAATTTAGGAATGTCGAAATTTAAGGTCTGGCAGATAGAAAATTTGGAAATGTAGAAATTTGAGAATGATGATTTTCGAATTTTAAAATTGAGAGATTTGTAAATTTAGAAACTGCCTTATAAAATGGTCCTTTATCCTGACAACAGTTAATATAAATTTTGATAAATGCTTCTTCGTCGTGTTTGTAATTTAAAATAAAAAATATGAGTAATTTTACATTTTAAATTTCGTATCGGTGCGCATTGTGCGCTCGTAGATTTACAATTAATTTAACGACGATATCGATTTCGTGTATCCTGCAATGCGCAAAGACCCATCGCGTATCTTTTTTTCTTTCTTCACCGAAAATGAAACGTCAAATGAACCGTGAATTTATCGTCCGATCTCGACTTATTATCGCGTTCTTTTTTTTCTCACTCCTATATCGGGAATTGCTCCGTGCGCCGTATATCCATAATTCGAACGCAAATTCCGTTTCCTTCTCCCTTATCGCGTTCGTTCCTCTTATTTTCGCGGGGTATACAGACCGTGGCCCATAAAGATGCTCGATAATGTTGTCCGAGAAACGTAGCGCCGAAGATCGCGCGTTGCAATCGCACAATAAACAATCTTTCATAACGGCAAAGAAATAACAACAGCAGCCTGCTTGCGAGCGTTTATCGTAAAATCCTTTCGCGGCTCTGTAATCTTACCGAGTGAGCAGCTTCCAAGAATTATCGCGAGGGAGAAACCGCAAGATTCATGATTATATTCGCGAGGAAATTAACCTTCAGCCCCGTGATTCGACCGGTGATTTCAATCCGACGATGGCGACTGCACAGGCGTGAAAAATGTTTAACTGGATACCCGGTCTACGAATCGCTGGATGACCAACATGTAATTCGAGAAATTGCGAATACCGGACTCATTGTTGTATGAAACATCGTTACGGGTGCCGTGGAGTCGGCCATCTTCGACGATGGTTAAACTTCGCGAAGAACTTCGTGTCGATCGAGGTCCTAATATTTTGAAGTGGACTATAAGAAGGTTGGAACGACGAGAAGGTGGATCTTGGAGTTTCGAAGTGTGAAGATTTTGAGATTTGTTGACTTGGGAGATTGAAGATTTGGACATCTGATAATTTGAAAATGAGAATTCTGGAATTTTGAAATTTTGCGATTTGCAGATTTAAGAAACTTGGAGATTTGGAAATTCAGAGAATTGTATTTCGGTGTGTAATAATTTGCGAATTTAATAATTGGAGAATGAGAATGCTGCAATTTCGAAGTTTTGTCATTTTGAAATTTGTAGATTTGGAAGATTGAAAATTTAGAAATGTAGAAATTTGAGAATGAGAATTTTGGAACTGAATTAAGTCCGACATTGAAGAATGTCACAAAACACTGAATTCTCAAATCCCTAAATCCCTATATCCCTATATCCCTATATCCCTATATCCCTATATCCCTATATCCCTATATCCCTATATCCCTATATCTCTATATCCTTAAATCCCCATATCCCTAAATCCTCATATCCCTAAATCCCCATATCCCTAAATCCCCATATCCCTAAATCCCCATATCCCTAAATCCCCATATCCCTAAATCGATAAATCCCAAAATCCTTAAGTCCCTGAATACCCAATATTTCTAAACACCTAAATTCAGTAATATCAAAATTCATCGATTAATAAACATAGAAAACCAAATTTCCAGACTTGAAAATTTTCTCCAAATTTTCTGACCTCGTTGAAAGACCGTCAAGTTATTTATCCCTACGCCTACCAATAATACCGTAATTACTGACACGACCGACAAACAAACAGCAGCTATTAATTAGCTCGAAGATTATAAAAGAGAATGAAAGTTTGTAGAACGAAACCGGGTAAGTTTATTCGGTTAACGAGGAAATTGTAGCGACGGAACAGCAACATTGTTCAAAGACGGTCGAAGCTTCGAGGTTACCTAGAGTCTCACGGTGTCGGGCCCGGAAGTGACGAGGAGCCACGGTGCACCGGAAGCAGTCGCTAAGAACGCTCGACTCGCCGGCCTAGGCAACTTCCTAGACTTTATTGCTCTTGCACGAACTGGTACAGGATCGTGTGCACGTTGCAGCTGCACCTTCTCTTCTCTTCTCTTCTCTGCCGTGCTCTCTCTCTTTCTCTCTCTCCCTCCCTTGATCTCTCCGTCTTTGTTTTTCTCTCTGTTTCTCCGCAGAGAGGCAACAACGGTGCACTCACGGCGTGCAATTGCGGCCGATGCATTTCGATGCCCTTCGAATGTCTTTACTACGAGGGGAAAAGCTATGGTGTTTGCCGCGGATTGAATTCAACGATATCTCGTTTCAGGTCTGCGGTTCAGCCTGATTGTGCCTGAGGATTCTTTTGAATTCGATGAAAAATTTTCTGCATCCGTCTGCTTGAATCGAGAATCGTGCGTACCGATCGTTTCGTTGACGAGGATTTACGTTGCGGGAATCGTGGAAATTTTTAACGACGTTACGCTATGATGAATGTACTAACAAATCGGAAGCTTAAATTAATCGTTTTATTAACAGTGAAAGATTATATGTTTTATTAACATATGAAATAAATTAATAACTCTACCAATAATTCGCGTGAGATGAATCAGTAATTGTATTAATAATTAATATGAAATAAATCAATGATGCTACTAATGATTCGTGAAGTTAATAATAATAATAATTTAATAATCTAGATGAATTAATATGCTATATAATTGAGCACCGTATTAATAAATTTTATAAAAACATTTTTACAAGTCTTTGTAATTTTCATATATCGAAATTTAAAACCTAGTCAAAATAAATGAACGAATTGACAAATAATCAAATAATTTTGGTAATAATTTGCTTGAACTGAATTAATAATTTTATTAATAATTCATACAAAATTAATTCGTAATATCATAAAACAACGAATAAATCATTGATCTAATTCTAATTAAGTCGAAACCGAAGGAATCAACAACTTAAAAATACAAAAACCTGAACTTTTTGAATTTACAAACACGGTGTTACACGAAATCGAGAAAATCGCCGCATTAATAATCGATTTCTATAAATGAAAAGCAACGATAAAGTACCAACATCGATTCCGAAAAAGAAATAACGGCGTTACAGAGATCGATCGGAACAGCGTGCAATTAATATCTAAGGACGAAAAATTCCGACTAAATAAAAATTCGAGGATCGATACCGAGAAAGAGATAACGGGCAGGTATTTAAAAAATATGGCGTTACAGTAAATGGAGTGAAACGGCGCGCGGATAATTAATTTCTGCGGAGCAGACAGGAGAGCTATGATTCAGACTATTACCGTTCGAGAAAGGGGTTCGAAAAAAAGAGAAGTGTCGAATATAAGTTATTCGATTGAGTCAGGCTCAAACGTTATTCGCATATGGCTAGCCGCAGTCCCCTCGGGGATCATGTAATTACGCAACGCTATTGCCAGCACGGTAGCATAATGTTCGCCCCAGGCTGCTCACGAGTCTCAGAGTAGATTTGCCGATTATTCGTCGACAATTCCGCGTGCAGAGAACGTTGCCCGCCTACTTCCACTTCTCTACAGGGTGGAACCGAAATACGGTAGAACCTTCCGTATCCGATATCCAAATAGCCTACGGTAGTCGAAACTTGCCTAATACAGAGAGGTCCGTTTCGGTAGCTCGTCGAATCAGCCTGAATAGAGAAATACGAGGGTAGCTCGTTGAATATGGACATTGAGAATTTGAGACTCTCAGAATTTTTACGTCCGTGGATTTTCAGGTTTCAGAAAGTGGACACTTGGAAGTACAGGTATTTGAGAATTGGACGATTTGAGAATAGGGATTTTGTAATTTCAAAATTTCGGATTTGAGTGATTGAGGGTTTGAAAGTGGAGAGCTTTGATAATTGGAAGATTCGTGTATGAGGATTTTGGAATTTTAGGTTTGGAAGATTGAAGATTTGAAAATGTAGAAATTTTGGAATTGGAAGATATGAGAATCAGGATTTTCGAATTTCGAAATTTCGGAATTAGCGGATTTGAGTGATTGAGGATTCGAGAATGGAGAAATTTGAGAATTAGATGATTCGTGAATGAAGATTTTGGATTTTAGGTTTGGGAGATTAAGGATTTGACAATGTAGAAATTTGAGAATTGGACAATTTAAGAATGAGAATTTACCAATATTTTTTTATTTTGAGAATTTGAAAATGTTAAAATTCGTGTATAGAGAGATCTAAAAATTTTGGAAATTAAAAGGTTTTCGTCTCAGGATTAATTCTACACTTAAAAATTGCCAACTTTTTTTATATTTAAATATTCCAATTAAACTAAATTAATCGAATTTGAAATTTAAATACTTTGAAAATTCCATAGTTTCGAAATTTGTAGACTGGAACATTGTAAAACTTATCAATCTCCATATCCGTATATGTGTCCTGATTCAAAGAAAGCATTACGTCCGAATATACCTTTTATTTAACAAAATTATCATCTTCCCCACATTCTTTTCCATTTCACCTCACATTCAACGCTAGATTTACTGAACGAGCCAAAATGACTGATAATACATTTTATATTTTTAATTAAAAACACTGTGAAAAAGCTGTCATAAAAATTGATATTAACTCTTGTCAAGATAAAGTATCATAGTATAATCCAGTTTACGTATCGTACTTTATTTATTCTCTTTTCTAGTTCAGTTTTAATGTAAAAATAAATAGCCACTGCGCGTCCGTAATTCTGGTGTTAACAATGTTCGACTATTTCGAGTGTGCAATACTTGGAAAAGCCACGTCAGAAGATTACAAGCGGCAAATATTTCCGCGAATTTCGTTTGAAAATTACGTTTGCCAAAAAACAGGAATTTATAATACATGTATCGTTGCGCGCTCCCATCAAAGTGTTAATAATCATTTTTTTCCCGATCGAACGGCGCAGTCGGTTGTAGCATTAAGAACGTGACCGTACACGTGTGTACATGCACGTTATTAACCCGGCGGTCGCTTAACTCTAATATCATATTCTTAACACGACGTAGAATATTGCATCCCCGTGGCCGAGGGGTCCACGTGAAAAATTAAAACGGCATTCCCGTTCCCTTATAAAGAGTTCTGTTGTCTCGTTACGCGGGATGCACGAGAACGTGCATCGCGGACGTTGTTGGTGCACGTGTGCAACGTAAATCTCTTAACCTTACTGATGTGACCGTGTGTAGAGAAAGAGAGGAGCGTCGTGCGGACATAAACTCGGGAACGGGAACAAACACCGTCGGACAGTGTTCCTTTCAGAGAGCCCTCGCTATATTGTGGAACATCGACCAGAAAATATCGAGAGGTGAAATAATTGCATCGAGTGACGCTCCTTTCGTTCGGCCAACTCGCGAAACCACCAAACTTCCTGATGCGGCTTTATCTAATTTTATGAGCAAACGTACGCGACTCTGTTGAAGGCAATCGTTTATGAATATCCAATATTTTCTTGGTTTCGGGTCTTCGAACTTGGAAATTTAGGCCATTTGGAGGAGTCGAGGTTTCATGATCGAATTTGGACATTGGAAATTCGGAAAAGTCGGAACTGAAGGATTTTGGATGGAATTTGTAATTTTGTTGTGATTTGGAAATTAATAGAGTTTGTGAATTTACGTGTCTACGAATTTAGGAATCCGCAAATTTACAAATTCACGCATCTATACATCCAAATCCCTGAAAATGTCCAAATCTATAAATCTACCAATTTACAAATCTATCGACCTACAAATCCATAAATCTACCACTGTACAAGTATACTAATCTACAAGTCTACTATTCTACTAACAGCAAAAATTTACAAGTCTACCACTTACATGTGTACCAATCTACCAATCTGTCAATCTATCAATCTACCAATGTACCAATGTACCAATGTACCAATGTACCAATGTACCAATGTACCAATGTACCAATATATCATTCTACCAATTTACCAATTTGCGACTTTGCCAATTTATCAATCTACCAATTTACCAATTTACGAATGTAACAATCTACCAATCTACCAGGCTACACATCTAACAATCTATACATTTACAAACATACAAATCTACAATTTTAAGAATCTCAGATATTGGTACAACAAAATTTTGAAAATCAAAACTATGGAAATTCTAAATTTTTCAAGTTTACAATATGGAAAATGGTCCCCATGAAAATAAATAATAGATGAATGTAAAACTTCATAGCTCATCGCTGTGTAAATGACATGAAACTCAAAGTATTGAACAACAATTAATGTTTTAATTATTCAATACTTACTGTGTTCAATTTATGAAATATAATATTTTCCTTCCGATTCAATTTTTGATCTTTGATCGTGGTATCAATCCGTAATCGTGTATATCGATCTATAATCGATAATATCAATCGCAAATCGAACATATCAATGCAAATGTTCTAAGATTCTGCTCAAACGCAATTTAACATAACAATCGATAAAATGATACTCGGTAACACAAGAATGTCTCCAGAATTTCGTAAGCAACACCGAGTCTAAAAAATTCACTTCCTCTGCTTGATCGATACATTAAAATAGAATCAGCAAGGGGTTGACAGTATCAAAGCACGTATCATTCTTTCCCTCGTCGTTTTGTCGCGAGCGATAAAACCGCGGTAATATTCGCGGAAAACAACGTAGAACTCTCTTAAAACGCGTTTCAACGACTCGCCACGGTCCTCGTTCCCTCGGGATATCCATAAAATCCTTTCATCCGGCGAATTCGGCGAATTCGGCAAATCGGATCGAGATCGAAGTTCGTTCGTGCCGCGATTCTCGAAAATCCGCCCGGTCGCGTTCTCGTTCTACGTTAGTCGATCTTCGACAACGAGTACTTTACAACTCATTTACATTCAACCCCGTTGGCGAGCGCGAGCGAAGGAAAAGATTCGAAACAGAAACATTTCCGTGGCCGTGCAAAGAGGAGAGAGCCGGTGATTGGCCGATGCCGGGCAATAAATTGGAGGAAGAGGTACGCGAGAGAAGAGAAGGCGAGGCAAAAGCGAAGTAGGGAAACAGCGAAGAAACTGACGCGTGTTGCTGCAACTTCTTCTTCTTGTTCGTCCTCTTTGTTCCGCTTTCCGTTCCTCCTCGGTTCTCTGTTCTCCGCGTTCGCGGTGTATGCATTATGCATGTGGGCGAGCGTTCGTAATTTCGTGTATCAGATCCAACGTCACGTTAGCTTAAAATCAATGCCCCCCTCGACCCACCCCCACCCCCCTTTGCTATCGGGGCTGTCTTGGTGTCTGATGTAAGTCAAGGGCATTCCTTGTGCAAAACTTCGTCGTACGGCTGGCATTATTGGTTCGATTGTTTGCATAATATGACCGTACGTATCCGGGATCGCGATCGAATCGACTGATGAAGCTCGACTTTACGCCGGTCGCCAATTGTTTCGTTTCGATGCGAAATTTTGCCGGGTTTTACTACGGTCAGTTCAGTCGTGGCAACGGTGGAATGCCAAGTCCGATTACGGGAGTGTAAGCGAAAACAGGTGGTTGCTCGCCTCGCGTTTTATTGTCATCGAGGTATGTACAATGATGTTCAGCGACCGACGATGAGCTGCTGCGTAGCCATCGCATAACGATCGCACGTTCCTCGTTTACAGAGTTTCTGCAATTTCGGAGTTTCGGGATTTCCCGTCATTCGGTAGACAAACTTTGGAACGCGGAGAATTCGAGTTTAGAAATTTTTGAATTTGCAGATATGGGCAGTTTGCTTGTTTGGAAATTTAGAAACGCGGAAATTTCGAGTTTTTTGTTTGGAGATTTAGAGGTGGGGGAATTTCTGGTTCTGGCGGTTTTTTTCCACCAGCGGAATTTTTTCCGCCCGCGTTTTTTTTTCGTGCGCGGTTTAAATTCTAACTACGTGAATAAAGAAGAATTAGTTTATTTATTATTCATGAATGAAGAATAATTCAACAATTATTCCGATTTTTCTGCTTAACCGGTTTTCACCTAATAGCTTTCTACTACACAGACATCTGTCGGTCACTTTTACTCGTCCCTACACTACGCCCCTGAGCGCGCGCGGTTCCCGCGCTCTTATTGGGGTTTTTCCTTAATAATTTAAAAATTCAGCCTGATTCAATATTTTTCAAAGCAAACAGTTGTTCAGAATAGCCCAACCTACCACCACTTTCCGGCTCGTACCATGTTTGTGGGGCACCCTGTATATCACGCATAACGATATTATTAGATATTATATGAATAACACGCGTTTCTATTTTTATATTACGACATCTATTACGCGATGCGCCGCGTTCGTTTTCCTTTTATCGTTACAAAACCTGATTCTCCTTCCGGTTACATGTACACAGAATATAAAAAGACACTTAAAATAAAACTCCCTAAAAACCAAATTGAATTTGCAATAAATAATTGGTTATAATCATCGGATCATGCGGTAGCAACATATCAATAAAACAAATAAATAACAATCAGATGTGGGTCATATAAAAATCATGTTCCGCTGATACTAATCCACGAATGTCAATCTGATATGAAGATATCAGATCTCAAGATATGGCAACCTCAGTTCGCCAAAATGAATATGGCCCCAAGAATGAACTCATTCTATCGATGTGTGTAGGCCTTACAGTAACATTTACGAAAAGAGTCAAATCTGTACCACGAGAATAAGTAAATTAGGAAAAAGGAGCCGATATGTAATGACAGCGAAATAAAACATTACTGGTAATTGATTGATTGATTCTGTGAGGTGGTACCACATCCATAGTCAGAACAAGAATGCTGTTTAGGCAAATTGTTGACCGCGAAGATACTAACGTCATCATGGGCCTCGTCAACTATTCATAGCCCTTTTTGACCTCGAGAAGCTTTCTCTAACAATTGGAAAAACGCACATGGTTCTCTTCGACGGAGTACAAACTGTACTTCGTTTACACCACTTCCACAAACTTCAAATTTTCTAACACCGTGTACCGGATCACGAATTTCCTCCGTTCGAGAGTGAAAGTCACGAACACGCGACACTGTTCGTCTCAGCGTTAAGTTACCCCTATCAAAAAGAGAAAAATGTCAACGTGTCCCGTCTTCTCCGTTCGTTTTTTCGGGTTGATGCTCGACCGTAACCGGCTGAAGACGGATTAAAATCGAGATCGAAGGAACACGAGCCCCCGAAGTGTCGAATCGAACGTGACCGAAGTGAGACGAGATCGAATCGCCGTCGGGACGCGCATCGAACGACAAAAACGAACGTCGTTGTATCGTCATCTTTCTCGATCGAACGTTACCGCGAGGACTACGTCGCGTTCCGGCTAGACGAACAAGAAGAAATCGTGCGGTGCAACGTTCGTGATACGTACAGGTGAGGAGAGGAGAGAGAGGCAGGGGGAACGAATCGGTGTATCGACGGGGCAGGTTTACACGTGGACGCAAAATCGGTGAACACCAAGGGGAAGCAATCAGGCCTGGTTAGCTCTGGCTACCTGCCGTAGCCACGGTTATAAAACACGGCCGAGTCGGGGACGTTTATCGCAGCCCTAAAGGTGAATTCACTCGGTGACGTCGCGACCGGACTTGAGAACTCGCTGAGAGTCTAGACTGCTGGCAGACGTGGCAAAACGACGATATACAACGAGCTCAGCCACCGTGCTCCTCGCCTCCTCTACCCTGATTGGCTACCTTTACGCGAACGACCGGATGCCTTGCTACCCGCTGCACTCATCGTGGTTCAAGGTAGGAGACGGAAAAGTACAACATCTTCCATTTCCTACGGATCATTTCGGAATTTGGACATTCGAGAGTTTGACGTTCGCGGATTTTCACGTTTCTGGTGATTTTAATATTAGCAGTAAAATTATCGACGTATAGTGCACAATTATTTTGATGTTAAAAATGAAGATGTGAAATACATGAACAAACGATGCAACGTAAATGAGTACACTTTCTTTCTGTTGATGACAATCAGCATAAATGTCAAGAAGACCAGCTTAACAAGTTTTGTCATTTGAAGTAGAAAACTTGTAGAAAGGTCATTTGACCCCTTTTGGTAGTATTAGCGTTAGAATACGTGGATGTGTTTGTTCGTATTTAGGTGCTAGGGTATTTGGGTATGCTAGTAGTTGGATATTTCGATGATATTTGGGCAAGTGGGTATTTGAACGATTAGATATGTAATAATTGGATGCTTGCATGATTAAATCTATTTTATATATTCATATACATATATTTTATATTTTATTGTATTCAAAATATATTTATTATATATTACATCTAACATCTATATTATTAAAAGTTCGTTAATTTTCCTAAGCGTAAATATTCGCATTTCTCACTTCTAACCACGCAAAATAAATATAACAAGATATTGCAAAAATATTTGATAAGATTTGCTAAAAATGCAAATACCAACAAACACAACTATAAATTACTCGATTACGAAAGTCAGTGTGTGAAAACAAAAAAAAAAAAAATAATAAAACTGCTGTCCTTGTTTCTTCCGGACGAAGCCATAAGCGACACAAGGTTCATCAGGGTTTCTTCAGCTTCGCGGTGCAAAGTCAATTCCGACTTGACCCATCGCGCCGCTGAACCTTTAACGGGATAAAAAAAATCACAGAATTCCCTCGGTGCGATGTTTTCCTGGGCCCCCTTTGTCTCGGTGGTTTGCCCCTGACGGAACAGGGGTACGGATCAAGGTGAGTCGGCGAGTGGCGAAGAAGAAGAGGAGAGAAGAGGCGAAACGACGCAGAAGAAGAGGAGAAAAGGACGTTCAGAGTATCTTGCAATGACGGTGCATGCAGCCTCCCAGCTGCACCCGCGATGCACCTGCCTCCCTTCATTCTGCAGCGTTCCTCTCGCGGGGAGAGACTTTCCAAGAAACCCAACCACTCTCGCACCGTTTTTCATCAATTGTTCTTGCTAGCACATTCATGCATCCTTTCCCCTCTGTACGCTTCCACTCTTTTGCTATATAACCGCCACCACCACCCTCTCTTTATCTGCCTACTCTTCAGCTTTCTCACGCTACCCTTTTCCCTTTTTCCTTTCCCTTTCATTTTCTTCTTCAGGGACCCGCGTGCCAACATCTCTCTCCCTTTATGGCACCGGTGTCAAACTCGTGTACGAGCGTGGACCACCGGGGCGCAGACGAAAGGTCTGTCGAAAAAATTTCATTCGACGAAGCTCTTTTGCGCGTATGCGAAAACATCTTCGAATACCGAGATATCGGTGAGCCGTTTATTTTGAAAACGGGATAGACCGTTTTTGAAAAATGTGGAACGTGATGGTAACACTGGATGACACTTCATATAGGATATTTTCATCTGTATCTATACTATTTATATTTATATTATCTATATCTTTATCTATACTTTCTATATTTATATTCTCTGTATCTGTATACATTTTCAATAACATTATTTATATATTGTATATATTTGCAACTGTATCTAAAAACAATTTAAATTCACGAATATTTGGAATTACATCTCTATATAAATATAGAATTTAAGGGAATGTATAATATTTAATTAGAGACTTGATCATTTCGGACAGACGTTATATGATCAATATCGAGAGTAACTTTTTGTCGAAACTGTTTTTAGTGCATATGTGAAATATTCTGTTAATAACGTTAGCTGCTAATAACATCTTGTTGCTGTTACATTTTGCTATTATATTACGGTAATTGTTAATGAAACCTCATTACTATTACATTTTGTTTTCATATTACATTAGTTGTTAGTGAATACTCATTACTGTTATATTTTGTTACCATATTACGTTGATTATTGGTGAAGTTTATTACTCCTATATTTTGTTAGTATATTACATTAATTGTCAGTGAAACCTCATTATTTTCATATCATTACATTAATTGCTGTTGAAGTATCATTGCTGTTATCACATTGTGTTAATGATTAGTGCATCCCTATCAATTACACTTTATACAATTTTATTTAATGTAATAAAATATTTTCAAAAAGTATTTTACATATTTTTTAATCTCATTTTATTGTCCCAAATGAAAAGTATACGAACAATAAAACATGCAGACAGTTTAAGTAAATTTCCTTTTTTTATTCGATGATATGCTTCTTGGTAAAACATTTCGATGCTACTTTTCTCGGAAGTTTTTGCATAAACGACGCGAGAAGATATATCTCGGCTAATGGTTTTAATGCTACCTTGTGCAACTTTTGTTGTCTTGTTGTATTTCGCGGCTTAAGAGATGAGACACTTAAGGACATTATATAAAATATTCATTCGTTGAAGGTAATCGGTGTCATCAGTTTGAAATTTGCTTCTTTTTTATTTTTGAAAACGGAGACACGAACGGGTCAGCTTATCACATTTTTTTTTACAGAAATTTCCTCTTCGCTGTTCCGTGCAAGATATTCCTTGCTTAACTTTGATGCTAATTTTCTGAGTTTTGTTGCTTTTCGATGGTGTTATTAACAGGGCTTGTGGCTTTTGATGAAGAAACAAGGTTAATTTTTTTCATTAAAATTGCCGGGAGATGGTTGAAAATAATTCCCCGCATAGGTCATTATCGGTCATGAGAAAAATATTTAATGGAAAGTGATAATGGGAAGTAATAACTATTAATAACAACAAATAAACGATAATAACGCTACGAAATATATTATAAATATTATTATTATTATTAACAATTACAATATTATTTCAAACATACTTGGGTGCAGATATAACATATCGTGTACAGTCTGATTAAAATTAACATAGACAGCAAAGGTTCATGTTCAAATCAGATTATCACGAGTTTTTTTCTAAATAGAAAAGAAGACCCGTTCTTATTTTATACCGCAGCACAACTTAACTAACAATCTTTCAATTTTTGTATGCTTATATTTAAAATTTAAATTTAATGAATTTTATGTCTAGAATTCTTTTAGTGAAGTGATCCAAGGTCTGATCAACGAATCAGTCTCTTCTCTTCATCTTCTAGTTGATTGCAGCTAAATTTGAGTTTCGCTGACATTGTGATCACTCTTGTCACCTTCTAATTAAATCATCCTTCTTCAAGTTTATAAACAGATTTGAATTTTATCGCCATCTGAAACCACTTCGGACTAAACAATCACCCCTTTCAGTTCCGATCATCGGCGTTTTAAAACCGCGATCACGGTATCGGACTCCGTTAAGTATCGCCATAGTGACGTGTTTCCGAGAGGAGTATGTAACGCTGGCCAGATATTATCCGGCATTGAGTAGGCAGTAGACAGCGGTGGAACAGGCACGGGTTTCTTCGTCAAGGAGGGCACGAGACGCGTAGAAACGGACCCTCTCGGCTCGGAGATCCTGAATGGTAATGATTATAGCAAATTGCTCTTGCTTGGCTTGGGGGTGCCTAATAGCCACTCAGTGGGGCTGTTGAAACCGTGCACCCCTTCGTTCAACCTTTGATCCCCCCGCCCGAGTCAACCCTTCAAATCTTCATTGTTTCTACCCTGTTTCAAGCGCGGGTGGGGTCTCTCCCGTTTCCAGCTCACGTGGATCTTCTCGATACGTGTCCCGGCTGGTTGCGTGCTTGTCTCCACGCACTTCCTTGCCTCTGTACGAGTCCACAATCCACCCCGTACGCGGTTTGTCTGTTTGTCAGTCTCTTTCTTTGTCGCCGGTTGCACACCGACGGGAAAAGATAGAGAGACAGAGAGACGCGGGTTAAACTTCTTCTTGAATCATCCTCGTCGCCGAACGATCGCTGTATAGGTTAATTAGACATCGCAACCTGCCACGGGATCGGCTTTTCGGACGGGGGCTCTTTGTACCCTCGTTTATCGCCGCTGCGAACGCGTACTACGACGCGATGCTTCGCCGTACGATTTATTGGGTTAGGTTAGGTCTCTTCGCCAGTTACGGTTCTTGGTGTTGGAGGTGAAGGATTTTTAATGTACCCCGTTATATCATTCTTTTCAATTGCTTGACTATTTCGAGCAACTTTTGTTTCAGAACATGGCGTACTACTTTAATGTTCTCCACTTCTCAAATCCATGAATTTTAAAGTTTTTAAATTATTAATTTTCTAAGTCCTGAAATCCCCAAATTGTAAAATCTATAAATTGTTAAATACACAAGTCACCTGATCTGTGAATAATTAAAGGCTCAAATCGCCAGGTTTCTAACTTATTATTTATAGAATTATAAAACATGAAATAATCACTTACAGTATTACTCTTAGAACAATCTGATTTTCAAATATTGCTCGAGAATGATGTTTCAAACTTCGATATAAGTTTCCAACAACGAAATACAAGATACACTCCGCCAAACGATTCTCCCTCCATTGACGTCACATTTATGAAAGCACCAAAAAGAAAAAAAAATTAAAAATTTCCGTCCAACCGAAACCCACCAATTAACTCAAAGGTGTGTTCCCCTTAATGCCCCGATGCAACATTGTTTCGCTTCACCTTGGAGGAACGCATTAAGAGACTCAAGGTATGCTACCGTGCAACATTTCGTCGAGACCAGAACTCGGTCGTAACCTGTGATTTGCTCGAATCGGAGCGCAGATTGAAGATCGATCTACCCTTCATCAGCGCAATAAAACCTTCGTTATTCGCGTTGGTTACTTTGTCGTCGCCCGTTGAGTATGAATGTGCGTGCAGGTGATTGGTATGCACTCTCGTTGTGAAATAAGCATGGAACGCGAATGACCCGGGTAGAGGACCAACGCATGCCGGGAGGTGAGTCTTCCTTCACGATCTTCTTCTTCGTGCTATGGAAAATGCAACGAGTCTGAAACAAGAGGTGGTGTTTATGCCGCGGGAAAAGACTCGGTGTCGACCAGCCTACAGCGACCATGGCTGCCCACACTGTGGACCATCTATCCACGTCCGACCTGGCCACCTGTGCAACTTGACAACCAGCCTCTCTAACGATGCGTGTACGTTGGATACGTCCACCATGGATCGATGGATCCCTGGATCTGAATCCAGGAAATGGATCCGGGATAGGGAAATGCCCGGTTGCGAAGACGCGCAGGGATGAACGACTTATGGCAACGTAATGGAGTACGGGGTACCAGTGTACAGCGTGGTATGCGATGTTCTTCCGAATGGAGATAGGGATTTGTGAAATTCGCAAGGTTTGCCATCTGGGTATTTTGGAATGTCGGGGTATGTGAGCTGAAGAATGTGGACGTTTTGAGGATTCGGGAATTTTTTAATTTAGAGATCTGGTGAGTTGGATATTTGGAAATTTGGGGATTTGCGAATTTTATAATTTCGAGATGTGGTGAGCTGGATATTTGGGGATTTGCGAATTTTATAATTTTGAGATCTGGTGAGTTGGATTTTTGGGAATTTGGGGATTTGCGAATTTTATAATTTAGAGATGTAGTGAGTTGGATATTTGGGAATTTGGGGATTTGCGAATTTTATAATTTCGAGATGTGGTGAGTTGGATATGTAGGAATTTGGGAATTTGCGGATTTTGTAATTTCGAGATCTGGTGAGTTGGATATTTGGAAACTTTAGAATGTAAAAGTCGACAAATTTGAACATTGTGGAACTTTAGGGAGTAATACTTTGGACTATTGATGATTTTGTAACGTGATTACTAGGGTATTTGGAAATGTAAAAATATAGTTAGATGGAAACTTGAGAGTGAAAAAAGGTGCAAAATGTAGATGTCGATATGTGCAAATTTAATAATTTGGAAGTTTGACATTTTAACAATATAGAACTCGTCATTCTGCAAAATGGAAACGGGGGGTTTTGAAGAAGAGCTTTTAGGATCTGGAAATTTGAAAAAAAAAATTTGGTATATTTAGAAATTTGAAAACTAGGAAATTTCGTAATCTTAAAAATGTAGCAACTTGAAAATCTACGATATTATGGTATTTGAAAATGTCGGTGATACGAAAATTTAAAAATAAAAATTAAAAATCGCAACAATCTTTCAATTACGTCCATAATAATTAATTGTAGGTTGCTTATAAATTCTAAAATATTTCGAGCTTTTCATTGATTTTTCCTCAAATGTTGCCTATTATTTCATGGTCGCCAGGTATTGTGCGGACACGGTGTTAACGGACTATAAATTACGCTGAATTCTACTATTCATCACCGTGCCATGTGCTGAACTTAGGACCCCAATTACCTACATTTTATCTTGTTG
Organism: Coelioxys conoideus; assembly: GCA_947623535.1. Lineage (NCBI taxonomy): Eukaryota > Metazoa > Arthropoda > Insecta > Hymenoptera > Megachilidae > Coelioxys > Coelioxys conoideus. The sequence goes on from OX392452.1 coordinate 7,335,324, forward strand.
CCGGCTATTAATCATCGCCCGTTCGCGTATAATGAATGGCCTCTTCGATAACAATACAAACGTTGTCACAATAAATATGATTTTCCAAGGTGGACTGTGTAGACTATGATTTCGAGGGATATGGGACTCCATGGTTGCTTCTGAGACACGTAATCGCATAAATTATAGTACTCTTGTGGGTGAAACGTTGCCTGAACTGAACGAGCAAATTGTTGGCTATCGCGAATTCTTGTTTGATTGTTTGCTCTTTTACTTAATGATGGTGGACTCCTAAAGGGAATCGCAACTCTTTGATATTAGGAAAGATTATTTCATTCGAATTATTCAATTATGAAATTGTCGCATTATCATATTATCATATTTTCAAACTTCCAAACTTCTAAATTTTCAAATTTCTATACTTATTAATTACAAATTTCCAAAGTGCCAAATTTCCAAATTTCTAAATTTCTAAACTTCCAAATTGCCAAACTTGCAAAGTTTTAATGCTCTAAATTGCCAAACTTACTAATTACCAAATTCTCAAAGTGCCAAATTTCAAAATATTTTGATCTTCAATTTGTCAGGCTCAAATTTTCCTATCCTCAAATTTGTAAATTACTATATATTGAAGTTCTCCGATTATCAAATTTTCAAATCTCCTAATATAAAATCCCCATTTCCCTAAATTCTAAAATCTCCAAACTTCCAAATTCCAAATTCTAAGAATTCAAACTCTAACCAATTCTATAAATTTCTATTGATTTCTGTTCATTTCTATTCACTTCTGTTGATTTCGATTGGTTTCCATTGATTCCTATTGATTTCCCATTCATTCTGATCGATTTCTACTGATACCTATTGATTCATATTGATACCTACTAATTCTTCCAGATTCCGATCGATTTCTATCGATCACCATTATTTTCTATTAATTCCCATTAACACTTATTAATCCCTACTAACTCCTATCAATTCCTACGAATTTAACCTTACGGAAGTTTCAGTTATTCAAATTCCCAAATTTTCTCCCCAAAAATAGAACAAGGAAGTTCCTCTTTCCTCCGCGTCACCATTTTCCAAACATCCCCGACCTCGCCACGTCCGCCATTTTCGTACCAGAAACCCGTTGGTCCCAGCGGGTTCACCGGCACCGGAAGATGCTTTCTCGAGGTTCCATGCGAAGCGCTGTTAAAAAACTGAAAGCGAGCCACTAAGGCCACAACGGGGACAATGGAAGCTGGCTCCTTCTCGTTGTTTCCGTTGGCCAGCGGCCGAAGGTTTTCAGCACCCTAGTGGTCAATTTCCCACTCAGACGGAATCATTAGTCTACGGCCACGGCACGGGGTGCTCTCCCTGACGAGAGAGAGAAGTACACTCGATGAACGCGCCGGAGTCGAGCACGTTGAAACCAAACTCGTAATCGGAGATCGAGAAGGGCGATATCCTGCCGTGAACGCGATCCTCGTTGCCGGCTGCTGGCGCTGACGACGTTCTGGTTTAAGTACAGTCAAATCTATCTGTACACTTGACAACAAATTTCCCTTCCCCAGGTGTTACGAACGTCCAATTAACGGGGAACCTCTGCGTAGAAACCGTAGAAGCCTGCACCCTAAAAACGTAGAAACCTCTACGCAGAAAATTTCAATACCTTTTTTGAATGATATGTGTATTTGTGTTCTAATAAGCCGTCAGTATAATCTAGTAGTAATATCAATATCTTAGTTCGTTATTATAATGCAGAGGGTTAAAGTGGACCTCTATGTTGAAAGCCGAAATTAAGCCGATTTTCAATAATTATTTTTTATCGCATATGTATTTGTGTTGTACTAAGAAGCTAGTATATTCTAATAGTAATGACAATATCTTAGCTCGTTATTATAATGCAGAGGGTTAAGGTGGACCTCTATGTTGAAAGCCGAAATGAAGCTGATTTTCAATAATTATTTTGTATTACATATGTATTTGTCTTGTAATATGAAGCTAGTATAATGTGAGAGTAGTGACAATATCTGATTAACCCCTTGCACTACGATTTATTTAGGAAATGCGTCGGACATAACGCACTTAATTATTCACTGCTACAACATTATGGTAGCTGAAGACACAACTCCGGATACTATGAACACTCGCGAAAAATGACAGACCATCATGCAAAAGAATTCTCGACCACCTTCTGAAATTTGTAGATCTTATATACTGGACTTCTTCTAGAGTTCTTCTTCTTATATACTCTTAAATGAGGAAGATATCAGTGAAGCTTAGTACGCAACCCTCAATCAGCAATTAGACGAGCTACAGACATCAAACTATGACAAGCGGTTAAATTGGTTTATGTAAATTGGTTAAATTGGTATTATCCATTATTTACTTATTTTTGTATTTCATTTTCAATTTATACACAAGTGGTCATTGAACGTCCGTAAATCTTGTGTTAATTTCGACCCGGGATCTGTCATGTTTGCGAGTTCGCGAATCGTAAACATAAAATCGAGATACCGATGAATGCGTATGGAGCCCACACGAAAACGGCGATATAACGGGAGTTCGCGTTATATTCCCGGCGACGGGCGTCCACTTTCGCATGAACGGCGAACGTGTTAATAATAACGATCGCTATCTGCGACTATCGAGCGGCTAAGTCCGGTAGCGTGAGAAGAGGATCACCTGGAGGTTCATCCTGCGAACAGGTTTTACGGATCGTTCCTTTTTTCGCCGTTCCGTAGCCAGACACGATAGAATCCTAGAGGGCATAGATTATCCCCGGGAGGAAGTAGGCGTACCGCTCCTCTCTGCACTCGATCCGCCTTTTTTCCTGTTTTCCTGGATATTCCGTTTACCCGTAAACGCGACGTCACGCTCGTCCTGCTTATTCATCGACGCAATTTATTTTCGTCAACATCGACCCGGTAACTGAACAGCGCCACGCTCTTCTTACTTTTTTCCGTCATAAATTTCGATAAATTGCCACGGATCCGCGAACCTGCAGACTTTATTATCGATCGTGTTCCGACAATCATCCCGTTGTACCGCCGCAGGTATTATTAATGTGATTTATGGTATTGAATTATTGTGAAAAAAACGATCTCCCGCCACGAGTCGTACAGTCAACGGCAAATCTTGCTTAGGGTATCGCGAAAGGAGATCGTCGATGCATTTTTTGGGGGATTTTTAAGCCTTTGCTCTCGAGGGTTTTTTTTTTTAGTATACCAGATAGTAACTTAAAAATTTTTTGGTTGAAAAGTTTATTGAATTTCTTTCAAGTTATTGGGTCTTTAATATTAATTACGGTTGTTATTTGTTTCATTATGTTTGTAACTTGGGATTCGGGATTTTTTGGGAAATTTGGAATTTCGGGATTCTTGTATTTTGCAATTTTTCGATTTTTGAACTTTTGAACTTTGAGATTTTTGAATTTTGTAATTTTTGTATTTTTGAATTATGAAATATTGCGATGTTAGTATTCTTAGATATTGCAATTTTTGGATTATTGATCTTTTGAAATTTGAGATTCTTGAATTTTTGAATTTTCGAATTTTTAAATTCGTGGATTTTGGAATTATAAGTCATTGTGATTTTGGAATTTTTGGATTTGGAACAGAGATGCTAGAATCAAAGGATGCGGAATCTAGGAATTTTCGAATATAAGATTTGGAATCTAGGGATCTGCGAATCTAGGAATTTGGAATCTACGGATATGGCACTCTAGGAATTTGGAAACTAGGGATATGGGAGACTAGGAATTTGGAATCTAGGGATTCGGGATATAATTCTGTGACTCGGAAATTTTCAGATACAAGAATTTTTTGATGTAGATGACTTGAATATTAAATATTTGGAAGTGTACGGAGTTGATCTAGAATTTCGATAATATTGACACTTGTACATAAGGCTCTTTAGAAACCTAAGAACGTGGAGATTTGAAATTTAGAGAATTCAAAAATTTGAAACATCGAAAACTCGACTGCGAAGGTTAAGAAATTTGCAGATATGAAATACCGTGGATTCAAAAATTTTCTAGTTCAGGCGTGTCTTCTTATCAACAGAAATCTTGTATTACTCTCTAATGTGCACGATGAAATTAATAGTTTATGATCGATACACGGTCGGTTTGATTTTCTACGGGAAACAGCGTAATATAATAATTACAGTAACATATCATGATTTTTTGTAATTCGGAGCCATTCGACCGACTAATACTTAATCAAGCGCAATACGTACATGTGTCGTTCTCTCTGAGTAGTCGTCGGATGTGTGGAGAAAAAAGAGAAATACAATATTTACACATACTATAATATGTATATACGTGCACGGAAATATTATGTTCGCAATCTTTACTTGCCTTATTAAGTCATTTAGCTTTCCTCTTGAGAACCGCGTTTTGCGCGTTTAATCAAATAATCATGTAGGAAACAGTTAATTAAGCGCTAAAAAAGCACCAAAATTTAATTCGTTCGATACACAATTATATTTGCGTTGAACGAAAAGGAATTTAACCTTTTGCACTCTAAAAATGGCTCACACTACTCATTTGGTTTAATACAACAATTTGAAATAAATATTTTTTACCCGAATCTATAGAATTCGTGGAAAAAATGTTACATGTACAAATTACATAGGCGATATCTAAACATAGCGAAACAGACAACAATGTTAATTAATAACACCAAAATTGTGATCTCAACAAAATTAAATTTCATCAAACTTTGCAACTACGAAAGATTGAATGTTGCTACTTACCAATAATAAAACTGCTTCGGAGTGCAAAGGGTTAAAATTCGGAAATGAAAGATGAAATATTGCTCAAAAGGCATGTTACTCGACGAAAATTGTTAGTAAAGAAAAGAACAGGACACGATGCTAATTACAATAATTATGGTTCGATGAAAATAAATCAATTTAACACATCACCAGATAACAGTGCCCAGATATTAATAATTAAAATTGATTAATCGGATAAAATTGCTGATATCGATTGCTGATCAGAATTAAGGTGGGTTGTCAGTTTACCCATTCGTTGTTGTCGAAGATAATTTACAACGGTAAAACTATTTATTTGATTCTGTTGCCATAATCATGTTCCGTCGCGCTGTAATTAATAAGATAACGTGTGCAGATCTATCATCGATAATTGAACGAGTGATTGGAATAAGCAGGTGGAATAACTCGTTGCCTACAGATCATGTATTTTCATACAATTTATCCGTGTGAATCTGACCCTTGTACAACATTACTCGTATTCGCATCTTTTAAACATTTAGGTGAAAATAATTACTAGAAATTTTTAATTATTATTTGGAACTTGAAAATTTATGAATTTAAAAAACTCTACGTTTTAGAACAGGTTCTTCTTCAATTCGAAGTATGTAAATATTTAATAATGTTCAGTATCGAATATTTGTATTATTGAAACTTTTTAGATTTAATTATGAATGCTTCTGAGCTTACAATTTTTTGTAATACGGACGAACCTGTAAATCGAGAGTGTAGGGCTGCGAAATATTGAAAATTTCTATGCTTGGAGTTTTTTAAAAATAAATTTGAAATTTTCAGTTTTAAATTTATCGAATTTCAAAATTGTTTAATTTCTGAATTGGAAGACGCACCAATCTCTAAATTCGAAAATGTATAACTACTAAAATTTGAAGTCCCTGGATTTCTATAGTTGAAAATTTGAAAATTGCTAAATATGGGAACCTGACAATTTCCAAAATTGAGACTTTGATCGTTTCTTAATTTTAGAATTTGATAATTGCTAAATACAAAAACTGGAAAATTTCTAAATTTTGGAACTTGAAAATGACTAAGTTTGAGAACTTGAGAAATTCTAAATTGAAGAACTTGAAAATTTCTCAATTTGAGAACGTGATAATTTCTAACCTAAAAGCTCATAAACGTCTACATCCGAAAGCTCAGCAACTTTATGAAAATTTGTAAATATTCGAAAATTTTTCAATTTCAATATTACAAATCTTCTGAAATCACGAAATTAAAAAATGTACATTACAGTGCAAAGGCATCAAAAATCTTTAAAATATCGAATAACTTATGAAGAAGAGTGTACACGTAACACTGAAACATATACTGAACAAAAACAATCCATTGAACGGAGGAGATTTAATTGATTAGACCTCGAAGCAGTCCAGCTGAATGAATTATACGACTCGAGATTAATAGCAAACGATAAGGTCTAAATCGCGTAAACGAGATACCTTCAAATGATTATTAAGGTTATCTACTCCAATAACACTGTCTGATGGACCTATTCGTTTATGATTTGTTTGAACGTGTCGTGTACTGAAGATAATCTAACAGAAATGATTAAATATAGCGAAAAAAGAATCCCGGATCCTTGTTCTTCCGTTTGAAGGACAGACGGCAATTATGAACCATTCTGGTTGAAGATTAATGCACCTATTGATAACGTATCGACGATAAAATTCATTTGCATCGCGCTGTTGCCTTTCGCAATGATCTGTGAAACTTAAGAATTATTATACTTATCTGTTTGAGGATCCATGTCACGTATTCATTAAGCAGATAAGTCGGTGTTTTGATTGATATTACATTTTTTCTTGTAGACATTACATTATATTTGAATTTGAACATTCATGTACTTATAAACGTGGAAACTTGTTAATTTATGAAATTAAGGATATTGAATTTCCAATTCTTCTATTTTTCAGTTTTGGAGTTTGACAAGCTGAACATTTGATAATTTAGTAGTTTGTTGAGAAATTTGGATAATTTTGAAAATTTGAGAATTTAACGAATCAGAAACTTGAAAATTTAAAACCTTACAAAATTGAAAATATGGATAATTTTAAATTGAAAATTTTGGAATTTAATGAATCAAAGATTGGGAGATTTAGAAATTCGACAAACTGAAAATTTGGATATGCAATAAACAGAAAATTTAGAAATTTAGTAGATTTGGAAATTTAGGAATTCGATAAATTGAAAATCTGGGAACGTGGAGATAATACCATAAATTAAGTTACAGATATTCCAAATTATCAAAAATTATCCAAATTATAGATGTTCCATGTTTCCAAGTTCTCGAACTCAGAAATTCGGATAATTTCTCTCTCCCTGCATCACAATTTCCCTTAAAGAAGCCTACCACGCGCATTACTTTGCGCTATAAAGTTTCGCGAACGTAATACCTTGCACAACCTCTTCGATACAAGACAAAACAAGCATGGAACCGTCCACAAACGCGAAACAGAGTGAGAAATTTCCCGAATATTCATGATCGAACGAATTAAGAAGAAACGGTAAGATCCGATCGGTGCCAATTACGATTGAAAATTCTCGACAGGATCGTTGTTTCCTCTCTGTTTCACTCCCCTCGTAAACATAAACTCGATTAACGAAACAAAAGCAAATGAGAAGAAGCTTATCCCCAGCAGACAGACCAGTTGCGTCCTCCTCGCGAGGGGTGTAATCCTTTCGCGTCTAACTGGTTCGGGAAGCACGCAGGATGCGCCAGGATACCACCGACACACGCTCGATGGATCATTAAACATGCACGTACGTGGCTCACACTCACACGGAGGCGTTATATTTGTGGCCGTGCTGGATTACACGCAGACACCAATCGTTCGTAGCCCCGTCTAGACAGCCGTCAGACGTATTATTGGGTTCGGTAACTCTATGCTACATAGTTATCGCGTCACGCGCATATGTCGTCGGTATAACACGCGCGAGCGCAGCCGAGTACGCGAAGGAGTACTCGTCGTTGTCTCTACAGTGCCATTCATAAACGATGCGTTTTCAATCGGATTCTTGTTATTGTTTCCTTCACGCGTCTATTATTGTTTTCGTTTTTATTATTATTGTTGGGATTGTCACCATTTATACAGGGTGTCCCAAAAATATGGTACGAGCCGGAAAGTGGTGGTAGGTTGGGCTATTCTGAACAACTTTTTCCTTTGAAAAATATTGGATCAGGCTTCATTTTTAAATTATTAAGGAAAAACACTGACCAACAAGAGCGCGGAAACCACGCGCGCTCAGGAGCATAGTGTAGGGACGAGTAACAGTGACCGTCAGATGTCCGTGTAGTAGAAAGCTATTAGGTGAAAACCGGTTAAGCAGAAAAATCGGAATAATTGTTGAATTATTCTTCATTCATGAATAATAAATAAACTAATTCTTCATTATTCACGTAGTCAGAATTTATAACGATACTGTAGTTCGTTATCGCAAAGAAATAATAGATAAAATATCGAAAATTACACTGGATAAATATTATGATGATGAAAAAGGACAAACTCTCGTTCTGTAAAAAATACATTTTTCCATTCTGAGAAAGAATTAACTTTTTCGTTCACAGAATAATATTCTAAATCGAATGACTAATAAACGTAATAAATCCTGAGTACATTAAATGAAAAAATGAACAAACAATTCGAATACGACTTACATATTGATTCACAAATAATCCTTCCGGGTAATTTTTCCGCCCGCGTTTTTTTTTTCCACGCGCGGTTTTTTTTCCGCCAGCGATTTTGATATTGTCTCTTGACATTGTTACTACTATTGCTACTGATATTGTTACGGTTACTGCTACTGTTATTATTGCTGTTGCTGCTTTTGTTGCTATTGTTAGTGCTATTAATAGCGATATTGATATTAACATTAACATCGATATTGTCATTGTTACTGCAACCACTACTAATGTTACCATGACCATTTAACCTTGATATTATTGTTGCTATGATTACTTTATATGAATATTGTTATGACCATACTTGATGTTGAAATTGTTGGTGATATTATTATTGATATTAACATTGATATTGTTTTACCATTGTTAATACTATCTTTGATAGTACTGCCAATGTTGCTTTCAGTGTTACTATTGTTATTGATGTTGATGTTTTAATATTGAATTTAATATTGGATTTGATATCGAATTTGATGTTGAATTTAATGTTGAATTTGATAGTGAATTTTGATATTGAATTTCACATTGAATGTGATATTGAATTTGATGTTGAATTTAATGTTGAATATGATAGTGAATTTTGTTATTGAATTTCATATTGAATGTGTTATTGAATTTGATGTTGAATTTGATGTTAAATTTCATATCGAATTAGATATTGAATCTAATATTGATGTTGATATTGACTGACATTGAATTTCATATTGAATATGATACTGAATTTGATGTTGAATTTAATGTTGATAATGAAAAATGAGCAACCAAAGGGACACTGACTATGAGCGGTGTTGTAGTTACAACTAAACATAGCTGGACGAGGTTCAGCTGACATAACCGTCGCTAATTACCAACCCGGCTTGATTGCCACGCTAAATCGGCCCGATGCATCTTCCACGTGTACATATACATACGACTACGTGTATGTGCCATGTGCATTAGCGCGTGCATATGTGCGCACAGTGTGCATACTCGACACTATCCACGTGCACGTTTCGCCTAGACGTTGCGCTTGTCCCTCATCTTCCACCAGAAAATTCCACAACTACATATGGAGTGGAAGTTCATAATAACAAATAACCATGAAATTAAAATTAGGTGTAGCTGATGCAATCAAAAATATATGGTACCATTTAAAAAGCATTAATGACCTTCATATCTCCTTTACAGGTCCATGTACAAAAAAAATATTGCATCAGAATGTACCCCCCTTAAAATCATTCAACTTCATCTGAAACATTGTTTGCTATGAGTAATAATAATGACGTGAATCTAGAAGTGATAAAATGTGATGAACCACCCTGTATGAAACAAGAGTGCTCAGTAAGGACCCTTCAAGCGAGATATAACAGCATTTTATTGAATTTTTAATAGAATTAGGATATGGTTTCAATAGTTCAAATAAATTATACACATGAAATTAAATAAAACTGAAACTTTATTACTATGAACACGGAGGATGTCTGCACTGTACGAAAGCTAAAACCGAAGTAAAAATTAAAAGAGAAGGCTTGGAAGAGAAAAACCTCTATTGGGCCCTCTTGACGAAAACTCAGAGACGTACCCATGTGTTGTTTTCAATTCGGTCCTTTCAGTAGAGACAAACTGCAGGCCTTCAATTTCTGACCTGAGGAGTGTTAGGCTATGAAAAGACATTGTCACTGTCCTTCGACACTCGACTTATTTTTGCAGCTAGATATTCCAACAATTTTTTTATATTGTCCAGATAAACAAATTTCTGCATAAAACTTCATCTGTCCGGATTCTAACGGCGCACCCTGTAGGGTGCCCTGTACGCAATAAGGTGCACACGAGGCCGAAGTAGCGGCGCACGGAGTTTGTTAAGTCATCAAGAGGACTCGCAAGGTGGACAAAATAGATCGATGACTCGTGAAATCCTTTGAGCGTGCAATGGCGAGAAGAAAACGCGGCGACGTGTAAAACGTCGACGAGGACATTCTCGTGGTTCGCCGGCCGCGCTACACGTGCCGTAATTATCCATTCCTCCAATTTGCAAACTTATATGTAATTCAAATCGGTGCACGGCCGCCGGCTAATGCAATAATAATGACTTCGTGGAAATTTCCGTGGCCGGATGCCGCGTACACAAACCTTGCGGAACACGTGACGCTAACGCTCGAGAAAATTCTCCATTGATCCGGCCGAATCGAAATAACAGTTTTGTTCGATAATTATGAAATTCGATCAGGATCGGAGTTTCTGATCGTCGGCCGTAAAAAAATGATGGAAATTGTCGGTTGCACCGGAACGGGACCGGAGATAATGATACCGACTGTTACGCGTCGATTGCTACGAGTTAAGTTCGAGTACCGATTTTATGAATCAAGTTTCGCCGTGGATAGGAAACAAGAATTTGCCAGCCCGTCACCCAGGAATTGGCGCGTGAAGAGGCTCGTCCAGGCGTTCCGAGTGCTGACGCCGCTAATTGGCTGGAATCAGAATATGAACGCATCGACTGCACACGTGTTTTCGGCGGTAAGATGCGGCGGTTCGCAAGGTCATGCACACCGGTTGACCCAAAGAGCAGAAACAATCGGCGATCGTCAATCAGAGTCATGTTCGGTGGCTTCACGGTGGAGAAAAGAGTAGAGACCTAATAGTTAGTATGTTTCAGTTCATCCTTTTCGCGCGCCAATTTCTTGGCGACGGACTGTAAGTAAAATGATAGCATTCGGGAAGAAATAGTTTGCACGATTGGACAGCGGTGGGCAGATCTATTGAACGGATAATTGGAAAGTGATGTTGCAAATTTTGATAGTTGGGTGCTTAAGGGTTTTCAAATATAGATTTTTGGAATTTGGAAATCTGATAATTTTGTAAATTAATAATTTGGTGATTTGGTAATTTGAAATTCGGTGATCTGCTAATTAGATAATTTGGTAATTTGAAAATTTGAGAATTTGAGAATTTGAGAATTTGAGAATTTGGAGAATCGAAATATGAAAATTTGAAAATTTGAAAATTTGAGAATTTTGTAAATTAATTTGGTGATTTGATAATTTGAAATTCGATGATCTTGTAATTAGATAATTTGAGAATTTGAAAATTCAAGAATTTGATAATTGATAATTGATAATTTGAAACTTTGACACTTTGACACTTTGAAACTGAAAATTTGGAAAATGGAAAACTTGAAAACTTGAAAGTTTGGAAATTTGGGAAATCGAAATATGAAAATTTGATAATTTTATTAATTTGATAATTTGATACTTCGATAATGTAGGAACTTGATAGTTTGGTAATTTGACAATTTGAGTATTTAATAATTCGATTAGTTGATGATTTGATTATTTCAATACTTACTACTCCGAAAAGTTTAAAACTAGAACTTCTGAAACTTCAATTTTGAAATTTGTAAATGGACAAGTTTGGATCTTGAGAATTGTGGAGTACAGAAGTAAAAATTGTAAAACTGAGAAGTTTAAAAATTAAAAAAGTAAAAAATTTGAACATTATGAAATTGAGAATATGAGAAGTTGAGAGCATGCATTTAATACCGGTACTTCTAGTGTTAAACTCGTATTTGACTCCGTTACCATTAACATCAGTACACATACATTTGAAAGAATTGAACATTATACTTGAAAAGTGTAACGCGAATAATAACCGACGAAAGCGTTTACCAATATTGCGTGCAAGTTGCGTGATATTTTTGCCAGTCGAGGAAGAGGCACATTCGGGACTTTCTGGAACACGTCTGAATGGACGTGCCTATTTATAGGCACACACGCAGGAAGAAACGGCGACCCGACATCGTCCAGCTGAATGAACGGTTACGTATCTGCGGGCTGAAATCATTTCACGTGATCGATCATCACGCTTTCCGGTTCCCAGAACAGGAAAGCATTCAGGTAGAAGACGCACGAAGGGCACCGTGTGCATTTATAATGCATTAGGGGTTTGCTCCTCTTCCTTTTTTTCGTGGTGCTGAGTGGACGACTTTCGCGTCCATCTTGTATGCATCAATGATGCTTCTTTGTACTTCTCCTTCGTGTCGTGCACACGTCATATCGTCGAGTTTAAAAATTCTCAAATTGAAGTACTTACTATACCTTCAAGCTAAAAAATGTTCATATTGATGACTCACGAAGCTAGATATTTTCAAATTAACAAAGTTACAAATTGACAAATTTTTCGAAATGGCAAACTTACGCGTTTTAAAATTCTCGCAGTTACAAATCGTTGAATTTAACATTTTTTTAGTTGGCAAGGTTAGAAATCTTCGTATTTAGGTATTTTCAAATTGACAAACTTATAAATTTTCATATGGAAGAACTTACACATCTCCGAACTTACAAATTTTCATACGGAAGAGCTTACAAATCTACAATTTTGTACATTCTCAAATTAACAAAGTTACAAATCCACATATTTTCAAATTTAGAAATTTTCCAATCAACAATTAATCGTCAAATTAAAAAATGTTCATATCGACATAATTTATATCGTCAATTTTAAAGACTTTCAATTTGGCAGTTTCAAATTCTCCGAATGTAGAAATTTTTTAACTGGCAATCTTACCAATCTATAAATGAAGTTTTCAAATTCGGAAGCGTATAAATCATACGACATATAAGCAAGTATATGCGAGGGGTGTCGGAGGAAGGAAAAAAGAGAAATGAAGAATGATCGACACACGTTAGAGTATGTTTCGTACGTTTCCTGAATTTCCTTAATATTATTCATACTTCGGCTCGAATACTTTGATGCATAAGCGTATAAGAGTAAAGTAAACAGTGGTACGTTCGCGACAGGTCGAAACAGTCTCGTTACATAGTCTAATCAGCTTATCTCATTACGTCTGGTGCAGAGGCTAGCGTCGCCGGGTCTCGGTGGCGCTTATGGCGCGGATACTTGCATGTTTTGTCTCTCGATGAACGCCAAAGACATAACTAACTGATATTTCACTGGGCGTAAATACGCGGGATTCTGATAGTGTATCGATCCGGCTGGCATTCTTCAACCATCGATTGCATTCCGCGGATCGACAGCTCAGATTGCATTGTCGCTTTCCTGTCGATTCGATGAAACAAATTGGGGGTACGATGATAGAACAACGTCAAACGTGCAAAATTCGGTGTGTAAATCGATACACTTTTTGCAATATAACGAAATATACCATGTAATATTCAACATGCAACGTAATGCAATATGCAACATAATACAATATACGCAATATATGTAATATAATACAATATGCAATATAATACAGCATATACAATATAATACAATAAATGCAATATAATGCAATATGCAATATACAATATAATACAATATATGCAATATAATGCAATATGCAATATACAATATAATACAATATATGCAATATAATGCAATATGCAATATAACGCATAATAAGTTCAGAAAGAACTTATTATTATTTTGAGGAGTAACATACTAGGAAATTTTAGCTAAGTAACTTGCAAATTTTCATCTTTCGAACACTTTTAATATGTACACTACTTGTACACTAATTCTATACATCCGTAATCCCATACTTCCGCATTTTCAAATTTCCAAATTGCCGTCATATCTAAATTTGCAAATTCGCCTAAATTAAATCCAAATTTCTTCCCCGAACTCGACAAACTACCGAATTGGTAATAATTAAATATCCGACATCGACAAATTTCGTAGTCCCATCGATCGTTTCAGATCGATTGCCGTCCGACCGCGTTCGAATAGCGCGTCTTCCCGAAAGGGTCACCATTCCATTCACTTCGTTATAAATCTCTCTCGATTAGAGCTGACGTTTCTTCCTGTCGTTCCAATCGTCCGTTCGACACGGGTTCACACGACGACGACGACGACGATGACGACGACGACGACGACTTTCCTGGTGGCTGGTTCTACACGTGTCCTTAGCTTCGAAGGTGCTCGTAGGTTGAATAAGTAAACGGTTGGACAGTTGTTAGTCGTACCAGGACCACGAAAGGGCCGCCCAATCTATGACAAGTGGTTCTTCCTGTTTTGAACGCTAATCTAGCGGTTACTTATTGTCAATGTAGGCAGAGATCGGCTTAGATTTCGTGGCGACCGGAACAACACCGAAATAGCTGGCTCGTTATCGGTTTCGTGCCTTTGTCAATACCCTGGTGTGAGAAAGTACTTGAAACTTCTCTTTGTACTAGGATAAACAGACAAATAGACAACCTCGTCATTTATGATGGGTTCATTTATGAGTAATTGGGTTGATTTATCGGGTATCGAGGCTTTAGCGGTACGATCTTTTATCGAATATGGAAAAACGATATTCAATAAGTTGTAATTAAAAACAAACGAAATGAGAGAATGTATATAAAACTACTTTTTGTACCAGAATATATACAGGAATATATAATATTGATATTTTGTTATAAGTTTGTTTATGAATAATTAGGTTCATTATTGAGTGTTAAAGATAGAACATCACTATCTACTTTTTCTGATTTCCGAAGAGTGCCATTGAACAAATTATAATTATGAATACAGAAGTATGACAACAAATAACAATAAATAAAAATAAATTTCGAATAACGACGAATAACTACGAATTTCATTGAATAACATCGGATTTCAATGAATAACAACGAACAACAATGAATCTCAATGAATAACAATGAACAACAACAAATCTCAACGAACAGCAACGAGTTTCCACGCATAACAACGAATCTCAATGAATAACATCGGATTTCAATCAATAACAACAAACAACGAATCTGAACGAACAGCAAATAACAACAATTAAACAACAAATCCCAACAGACAGTACTACATGTTTCGCTGTAAACTAGAATTTAAGTTTCATCGAGTCAATACCTAATTTGACAACTAATTAATGAAATATCAATTTTATGTCGGTTCATACAGTAACGAACACTATTCAAGCGTTATAGACTGAAATAGTTAATAAAATATTCTAACAGCGTACAGAGTTCATTAATCAAACAGTCTTTTTATAAATGTAAATATCTCGAAAAGGACATCGACCTGGATACAAGTCGAGAATGGTTAGCTCGATCTTTATAGATCGTTTATCGCGTAATCGGATCATGGACGTAATTATGCGAGGAGAATAATTGTAGCAGAACCGAGTTCCATGACCGATTAAAGCTTAAGCAGAATCGAATGGATTCCGTTCAATGATTCAAGAAATCGAGCCGAGCGATCGATTGCGATCATTTTTCCGCGAAACGACTCGACGATAGCTCGAGGTTTGCTAATCACGATTGGCAGAATTTTAACGCGTTCCAGATTCGAAATTATTGATCCAATAATCGAGTTTAACGAAGCGCAGAAATAATCATCTCGAATGACGACTGTGAAAGTGAAAATCATTTTTTTTTCTTGAATTTAGAGAAACGTTCGGTTCGCTGAGATATTCGTACACTTTAATGTTTATCGATTTTTGAAACGCAAGTGGAAAGTTTCAAATTTATCAATTTTTTAAATACACATGGAAACTTTCATAGTCGATTTTCAGACGCACATAGAAACTTTCAAATTTATCAATTTTCAAAAGCATATAGGAACTTTCAAACTTATAAACTTCTCGATTTTTGTTATCGCTAATTCTTGAATTTAAAGTTTCAGAAATTTGGAGTAATATCATTTTGTGAATTTGAAGATCAAGGGAGATTTAATGATTGAGGGATATGGAAATTTGGAGATTTGAAAATTTAGAAGTATGATACTTTGGGAATTTAGGAAATTTGATGATTCATTAACTGGAAAATTTGGAGATTTGTAACATTTCAGATATCGAAAAATTCTAATAAATCGAAAATTTCGGACTTAAAAAACTTTGTAAAGTAATTGACTTTGAATAATTTGGATTATTCCAGATCAAATTTTCAGAAAATATAAAAATTTGCTGATTTGGACAATTTTAGATCTTGGAAAGTTAAAAAATTTTCGAATATCGAACATTTCAGAATTGATTGACTCAAAAATTTAAGAATTTGAAAAACTTCGTATCTTCAGAATCTCAAAAATTCGACGATTCAGAAAATTTCGCACTCCAAAAAATTTGTATTTCGAATTATAAAAAAGATACACGCTCTTTATACGACGGGTTAGCAGAGGGTGCTAGCTTATGGTGTCCCATAAAACAAAAGAGTATCGCGCCATCTACGGTTCGGTGTCG
Organism: Coelioxys conoideus; assembly: GCA_947623535.1. Taxonomy (NCBI): domain Eukaryota; kingdom Metazoa; phylum Arthropoda; class Insecta; order Hymenoptera; family Megachilidae; genus Coelioxys; species Coelioxys conoideus. Next base: position 7,351,901 of record OX392452.1, read on the forward strand.
CTAATGAAATTCAACGTCGATGCTGCACTCGTGTTGTTTACAATTTTAAAAGATTTCTAAACATCGAATTGAAAAGATTTGTAAAAGTACTGTGATCGCGTTTTCAATGATCGATAAACTATTCGAGTCGTTCGTTCGCATGGGAATATCACTTGATACATATTCACACACCGTGTACAGGTACTTGTTCTGCGATACAGACGATTGTTAATGCTAATTAATACCTCCAGCAACGTTAATTGATACCAATGCCCATATAAACGTATCACGATCACATTCCGCGACTTCGAACGATACACCATACCGCCGGTGGAACATAAACGACAAAACAGAAAAGGAAAGAGAAAGCACGGACGTCTTATTTATCAACGAGCTTATCAACGAGCGACTCTGTTCACACCGGCAACTATATCTCATGACATCGTTGATTACTTCCTTTAATTAATGCCAGCCACCCATTATGGTTAAGATTCATGTGCCTAAATATACAACGTGTTGAAGATTCGCGAAGATTAACTCGTTGGTTTGTTTAAAAAAAAAAAAAATGAAAATTATACTTTATATGTACAACCTCTTAATACAAATAATGCAAATCGATACAGTTCGTATTTCAACACAATTAAAAACTAGGAACTATTGTTTTACTGGAAAAATTTGTAATTTTATTTTGTTTTAATTTTAATTTTAATTTTAATTTTAATTTTAATTTTAATTTCAATTTCAATTTCAATTTTGTTTTCAATTTGTAAGCTTAATATCTATACTTTCAATTTTTAAACTTAATTTCTATATTTTCAATTTTTAATCTTAATTTCTATATTTTCAATTTTTACTATTAATTTCTATATTTCTATATTTCTATAGTATCAATTTTTAACACGAATTTCTATATTTTCAATTTTCAATAGCAATCCTATATGTTCAATTTTTATTTTATTTTCCACGTTTCCAATTTTAATTTTCCAACTTACAGTTTCAATTTCTGTATTATCAATTTTAATCTCAATTTATCAATTTCCAGTTCACAGTTTGATTTTTTATATTATCAGTTGTAATTTTAACATGCGTATATTCAATCCTAATTTCTATATCATTAATTTCAATGTTCGGATATTAAACAATTTGGGGTTTAGGGTATTTGGAAATTTCGGAATACAGAAGTGTACCGGATAGTACAAATATGCGGCAAAAGTGTATCCCCATAATTTTGTGTCGGCTGCTAACTCATGCGTGCGTCCGCATTCCTAGCCTTCAATTACGTTAGGCTTACGTAGCTGGGCTTATGCTACACACAGACCGCCATGATCCTTCATTAACGGCTGGAAGAACGTGAATCAACCGAGGCCAATGTTATTATTCAGCTAAGAAGTGATCGCTTTGTTAGTAACAATTAACTCTCACTTGACTCAGCAGGGTCTTCTCGATATCCCTGTGTCATTATTGGCATAACTAGGGACTAACTAGATATCACCACCCTCTATTATACAAATTGAGCCTTTCTCAGGAACGTAGGATGTGGGATAACGTTGAAAGTTACAAATTTTGTGAGGTCAAATCCCTAAGTTCTAAAATTACTCAATTCTCGAATCCCCAGATTCCCAAATTACTAAATTCCCGAATTTCTAAGTTACCAAACTGATAAATTTAAAAATTACAATATTCCCGAATCCTTAATTCCCAAATTTCCAAATGTCCAAAATTCCTCAATTACGAAATCTCCAAATTTGAAATTCGTAAATCCACAAATTTGTATATCTCGAAATTATTAAATTCTCAAATTCCTACATTCCCAGATTTTCAAATTCTGAACACTCTAAGGTACCAAACTCGCAAATTCCAAAATCGCTAAATTTCCAAGTTCCTAAATTATAAAATCCCCATTTCCTGAGTTCCCAATTCTTCAATTTCTAAATTCTCCAGATCCCCAAATCCCAAAGTGTCAATTCTCCAGATCCCCAAATCCCAAAGTGTCAATTCTCCAATTCCCAAATCTCAATTCCTCAACTTTTCAACCCATAAATCTCTCAATTTCCAAACCATCGAATTTCTAAATTGCCAACTCTTCGATCTTTGTCCCTATATCTTTTTCTAGGATAATCATTTCTGCAGCCGACTACGTTCTCCAAAAAATCATTTCCGAAGCGGTCCATCGCGTGACGCGTTCAAAGTGGCCTAATCCCTTAACAAAGTTGTTTACGACCCACAGTTTGGGATAGCACCGCGAATCAAAGGTCAATGATCCCTATCAAAGGAAACCGGAAACTTAGGACATCTATCATAAGTATTCGAGACAGAGGAGTCAATGCCCTGTGGAAGATAAGGAAATGAGGACACCATGGCGTCTAAACAAAGTGAGCAACCATATTCGGGTGACGAGACGATTGCTGTCTCACAATTGATTCAGTGACGCCGAAGTAAATGCTACATAATATTTCATCGTCTTCAATTTACAGGGTAATACAATTTTAGACGATGATAATATCAACTTTGGTTTGACAGCACTTATCAGCAATGTGTGTAAAGAGATCATGTACAATCGGGAGTTAAAATTTTACTTCTGGATTAAATCAATTTTTATTGTATTTGGGCAGATTGAATCAATGTGCTAGATTGCAGTTATGTTTCTGGTAATATGTTACTGATAATATACAAAATTCAAGTAAAAATGAAAGAAATGAGAAATATAAAAATTATAAGTCGGTACTATTGTAATATATATGCAATTATAGTTATGAAGTATAATTGTTACTATAATGTATACGAAAAAATTATAATGGTTATTGGTAATTACTTTTTACTTAAATTTTAAAAAAATTTATATTTACTGGATAATTTAATGGTTCTTGTTACTTGTAATTAATATTAATTAACACAGTGAATTTATTGAGGAATCATTGGGGTAATTAGTATTTTTGTTAGTGGCAGGAAGATCCCTTGGATTTGCTATTAGAAATGGTGTTATGCTTTAGGTTTGATTAAGTATTTTTTGAAAATTTGGGAATTTAGAAATTTAGAAATTTGAAAATTTGGAAATTCAAAAATTTAGGAATTTAAGAATTTAGGATTTTGGAAATATAGGAACTTCGGAACTTAGGAATTTCGAAAATTAGAAAATTGGAGATTTAGAGATGTATGAATTGACAATTTGACAATTTGAGAATTGCAAATTAGAGATTTTGGGGATTTAGAATTTCGAGAATTGGGGGATTTATAAACTGGGGAATTATGGACTTGGAATTTAGAAATTGAAAATGTGGGAATTTGAAAATTTAGAAATTAGAGGCTTGCTAATTGAGGAATTTGGGAACTTAGGAATTTGGAAATTTGGGAAATTAGAAATATAGGAATTTAGAAATTTAGGAAATTAGGAGTTTGCGAATTTACAAATTTACGAAATTGAAAATTGGCTTATTTAAAAATTCGGTCGTAAAAAATTTCGAAATATCTCGAACGTCGCCATAATGAACACAAGAGAGTTATTTTATATAATTACAAAATAATACAGATACTTTCACGCTAAGTTTTGATTGATCACCGAAAGAGAACAAAATGGCGTTCGTGATTGCAGGAAACCCTGACTGAATTTTTCTCTTCTCGCTAGGTGATCGCGTTGTCGTTAAATGACGGTCCGTTTACAATTACACTGGTTATCGATGGCAAAAACGGGACCACCAATACCGACACAACAGTCTGTGATCGTTGATTTCCGTTTTCGAACGATAATAATGACATCTTGTCACTGCACTTCTCCTGTTTCGCCGTTCAAACGCACACACGGGCTTCTTTTCGCTCGGCTGATCGGTGGACATTGACGAGCTACCTAGGCGTTTAGGAAACGATCGGCATTTTTCGCGTTATAATTACCACGGATATTTCTTTGGCGAGCTTGAACATCCGGTAAACGAGATCCCACGATACTTTAATAATTACATTGTGCACGAGAGGAATTAGATACGGGTGAGAAATTCTACGACGTATTGATTAGAACAAAACGAAGTATGAACATTTTCCTTTATTCGTTACGTAGGCGATTGACCTCCTTGAATTCACAGTAATGAACATCAATCGAGATTAATTGATTATTTCACACTTTGTACGTGGTGCCATAAGTAGCATTTTATGCATCTTTCGTGTTAAGTAACATTAGATCTACACTTCGAAGTTTCGTTTGCTACTAGTTAATGTTTATTAAGAAATTACAAGGTGTCTTTTATTTTTTATTAACAAGGTTCTATATTGTCGGCTTTAGTAAAGATTCTGTTATAAATTGATGTGCAATATGTGCCGTTTTGAGATACATTTGTGTTCTGAAATTATGATAGAAAGTTGAAATTAGAAGATGGAAATTGATTAACTGATCATTTGCTTTGATAATGTGTCTACCATTTTATGTTAGGAATGTTGAATAAACGATTGTCTGGTCGTTTTGATTAATCTTTAAGCTTCATGTTGATATGACATAAGCAGTATTTTATAATAATTTTATGTCATGAAATATTGTAATAGTAGTTCAATCGTTATTTGTTTCAACGAGGAACTATTTTGTACCGAGTATATTGATGCAGTGTTTAAATAGCAATTTTATTACACTTTATACTTTAAATTGATTATCCATAAGTGCCATTACGTGATTCATTTATATTATGAAATTGCATTAGGCTTTTTATATTTCAATTCCAACTTATTGGAGACACTGTTTGTTTGAACAAAAACTCAGCCATTTATAACAAGAATATAATAATATAATTACTATTTTACGACACTTCTACGTCGTCAAATCATGTCAGTATTTTTGTATCCCAATATCGAAAACATTTGTCGAGTCACTGTTTGTTCCAACAAAGAACCAGTTATATTATATTAAGAATATTTGACGGGAAAAATATTATTGATCGGTTTATGATGAAATAACCGTTATATCATTAAATCGTGCGAGTTTATGCGTTTTCACTCAAATTTGCATGAAGTTTACGTTCGTGTCTGCATTCAAAATTAGCTATTCTTCGACATAACGGACAATTAGCCATTTTGTATCTAACAAAATACTACAAGAAGGAAGAAGAATGCAAAATAAGAAATCGACGAATCGTTTAAGCAGCTTTCAGATTGTTCATTAGCGGAATATCAGACACTTTCGATAAAAGAAAAAGGTACTAAGAAGTTCTTGGTAGAAGAAACGAGGAAAAGGAAGCAATGGAAATAAATCGACTGGTGATTGCCATCCGACCGAGTGTTTTGGAAAAACAGGGAAAAAACGAGACTCGATTGTCTGCCTTTTCCATTCTCGACTAGAAGACGCATCAAGGCCAGACGAAGTCTGGACCACATAGCACAACGGGGCCGAAAAATGGCTGACAGAGAACAAACGAAGGCCATTTGTTACCACCGGCTTGTCCCTTCTAAGTAGTGATGGGAATCAATCATTCTCGAATTGCCTCGGACTCGACAGAATAAAATTTAAACTATCTCAATCATTTATTCGTCCCTGAAATCTCTATCAATTATTCCGATTTGGACGTGCGTTTGATCGACGAGATTTTATCTCCTCCATTCTGAAACACCTTTTTATCCGTTTTACCTAGATATCGACAAACTCAACATTTTTCGAGGGGTGTATTTAGTCGGGTTCACGTATTTCGATCATAATCGTATTATCTTCGTTCGATAGATTCGCTGTATTTACTTCGTTCACCTCTTTGCACTTATTTTGTATTTATTTGTATTTATTTGCATTTACCGTATTTATTATGCTCGTTATATTGCTTGCATTTATTACAGATATTGTACTTATTATACTCGTTATTGTATTATGTTACAAACATAGTATGTAATACTGTATGCCATGTAGTTTCTGTATGTTCTCAAATATAAATGAATTTTACATTTTATTATTGTTAAAGTTACTAAAACACCTGTTATAATTATCTGTTGATCGTGTATCGATATAACCCTACAAGTTTTGTACTACAAAAATATTTCGTTACTGATATTTTCTGACTATTATTACTGTTACAAGTTCAAAAATAAATATTTTCACAAACTTGAATGAGGCACGCAACAAGAAGTTACAAGCGAAATGTTCTAGTGAAAATTATTAATTAAGAACAATGGGAAGAGTATATATTTGTTTTCAATATAAAAGGAAATTTTATGAAGGAAAATTTTGAAATTGTGTACATGCATGTACAATCTATAAATAAATAAATTATCAGGAAAACTACCGGTATCGGATTAATTTTGTTTTTCTGTCAATAATGCAAGTAAAATAAAAGTGAAAATACAAGTAGGAAGAAGACAAATTGCTCGGCGATAAAAAGGTTAAAGATCATGGAAATTGCCTAGTGGGCTTTCCACGCTATTGTCTTCGATAATCGATTAATCGGTTAGTGTTTGCACCCTTGCTACGGCCTGAGCCCGCTAATCCTTTAAGGAGATTGACCTCGTTCAATAATTCAGCTGTGCTGGCATTTTCACTGAAATGCGCCGTAATACATTGCGTAAGAACATTTACTTTTCTCTTGTATTACACCCTTTTTGCAACAATTTCACATATCGCATACGTGCCCGTTCGATACTTTTTTTAATTGAATAATTACGAGAACTTCCGTAGAACATTTACTTGGATTTTAACTTCGATTTAATTTCTTTTTATGGTCATAGGTAGTTCTACAGGCGGGCATTAAATTTATTAATAAGAGGAGAAAGTGATTTCGAAAGTTGTTGGATTTGATAAAAATGGAAACTTGACAGAATAGAAATATACATTTATATTTATGTTGAAAATAAATACATACCGATGGATTAAAGTAGCATGTTCAACCTAAACATTCTCTATCTCAAAGAGACATTTCCACAAAAACACGACAGCATGAAACACAAATTAATGTACACATTAATTCCTCATCTTGGTGAAAATCAACATGAATTTCAAAAAAGCCACCTTAACATACTTTGTAACTTAAAATTACGAACTTGTTAAATAATCATTTTGACCGCTTTCGTAGGTTAGATATTTTAGTAAATTTTAATTATGAAACAAAATGAGACATTCACTCTGCTTATTATTTAATATACTTAACTACCAGTAATATTATATTAATATTCCATTTATGTCGTCATTTTCCTTGGACCTTGAACTTTAAATTGATGTATCATAAGTGGAATTTTTTGATACTTTTCTGTCATGAAATAGTATCAGACTTTCCACGTTTCGCAATCAAGAATTGTAACTTGATTGCGCTACTTTTTATTACAATGAAGAGTCAATCATTTTGGACGAAGAATACTAATGTAGCGTTTACATAGTAATTTTCATTAAACTTTAAGCTTTGAATTGAAGTATCACAAGTGCCATTTTGAAATACTTTTCTGTCATGAAATAGTATCAGACTTTCCACGTTTCGAAATCAAAAATTGTAACTTGATTGGGCTTCTACTTGTTACAATAAAGAGTCAATCATTTTGAACGAAGAATACTAATGTAGCGTTTACATAGTAATTTTCATTAAACTTTAAGCTTTGAATTGAACTATCACAAGTGCCATTTTGAAATACTTTTCTGTCATGAAATAGTATCAGACTTTCCACGTTTCGCAATCAAGAATTGTAACTTGATTACGCTACTTTTTGTTACAATGAAGAGTCAATCATTTTGGATGAAGAATACTAATGTAGCGTTTAGATAGTAATTTTCATTAAACTTTAAGCTTTGTAGGTTTAGAGTTAATCATCGTGACGAGAAGAATCGTAGGAAGCAGATATTTGTGTGATTTTTCGAAAGACAAAGTCCGGAAGCATCCCCCTTACGTACGTCCCTGAATGGTTTTAGGGGCGCTTTCTTCTCGTTGTTGGCAAGAAGGACCTTGACTGATTTCACGAGTAGGCGCGCATCTGCACGTACCACGAAACCTTTCGAGGGGAGAATTTACGAGAGGGAGAAAGGGACAGGTATATCGCCATAAGAGGGAAGGAAAGAAAAGAGAGGGGAGAAAGTGATTGAGCGAGTGCTGTTGCCATGCAATTTGAGTACCTGCTACGAACGTGTACGCAGGTGACTTTACGAAGTCTCTTTTCTCTCTCGTTCCCCCGTTTCTTTCACTTCTGCTTTATTTTTTAGTCCTTCGCTCTTGCCTTTTTCGTTTGCCTTAGAAACCCCTTCATTGCTTCCCGTACAAAAGCTATGGTTACGCGCCGGTCAACCGGTGAGACTTACTCAGACTCGAACGCGATTTTTGATTAGGCTGATGGAAAATATTTGGCCGATTTGTGCGGCGACCGAACCGCGGGCCAGATAAATTATTGATTAGGGAACGAACCGGCACTTTGCACTTTTAGGATGTTTAGAATCTGAGAATCGGCGTTAAGTTTACGATTTCTTAATGGTACGGTTTTTAGTTATTGGATTTAGATATTTAGAAATTTTTGCATTTTCGGGTGATGAGATTTGAGGATTTTCGAGGACTCGAATTTGGAAATTTTCGAATGCTCGAATTTTCAAATTTTCGAATGCTCGAATTTTAAAATTTTCACGTACTCAAGTTTCAAATTCTCAGTATAGAAATTTACAAATTTACAACTCCCAACTTGCTACATTGATTAAGTTCCAAATGCACAGATCACCAAATTTATAAAAACCCAGATATTCTAATTTTGTAATTATATAATTTTCAACCTCCTAAATCTCAAATTTCGGAATCCCTCAATTTCCCAAATTATAAATCCCAAAGTTTCAAATTTCCTGAATTCCTCGACCTTCAAATGCCGAAATTGTCCAATTTCCGGTAACCTAAATATGGAAACATTCAAATCGTTCAATTAAGAAAACTTATGACGACACTTTACCGTTTCTTACCAATTTTACTACATTTTACCATTCTACTATCTTATTCCTATGCTTAACACTAAACCTACCGGCGTATAAAGCAGCTCTATTTAGATATGAAAAATGTCGTTGAAAAATGAATAAACGAACGATGAAACATGAACTAATGTGCAAATTGATTCCTGATCTTGTTGAAAATCAACATGAATTTTTAAAAAACCACCTTGACATACTTTGTAACTTAAAACTACAAACGTGTTAAATTGTCATTTAGACAAAAATAAATGAAAACAGAGTTCCGAATATCGCCACAACGAGACCGAATATCAGCGAAAATAAAAAACGAATGACTATAACGTAAACGAGGCTACGTTCTAATACGTCATCGAATCGTTCGATGACAATCAATCAAGCCGAATCGAGCTATCATCGAAAGGACAAATCGTGGACACCGGTTGATCGGTGACAAGATATCGTCGAGAGAAAAGGGGCGAACATCGTCGAGGACGAGTCCTGTGCCAAAAACCGAGCAAAGCGCGGGGGGAAGGGGGTCACACGGGATAAAAAAGGAACGGGAACGGGATAGACGGGATTCCACGAAAGCTGCGATTTCTATTTGAACGAGAAATCGCGTCGAGACAGTCGTCCCCGTGAGTCACTCGTCCTCGACGAGATCCCCGAATCGTCTCTGGATCCTCTCGTGGTCCTGTTCCTGCGCGGTGCCATTTTTATAAGCCTCGTAAAATCCGCGAACGCCCGTCGAAACATAGTTCCACGCCGTTCCACTCGACGGTTGCCCCGCGGGTAGACGCTATTAGCTTCAGGTACCCACCGGTATAAAATTGACTTTTTATCGCGGTGAGCGCGACAGGGACGAACAGAAAGCACGAGGGAGAGAGAGAGAAAGAGAGAAGAGAGGGTGAACGATGAAGAACAACGTGGACCAAGTCGACGGACGTAGGAACCTTCAAAAAATTAGTCACCGACGTTTTTGAAGATCTCTCAGACGTCTCAGGTGCTATTTTTTTTTTACCTTTTTTTATAATCGAGTTTTTAGGGGAACTAATTTAGAGCAGTGTTAATGGTAACGGGACGTAGTGTGGCGAATGTGTACTGCAATGTTTACTAGATAGTTACTAGATAGCTTGAGTGAACGTTCAAACTATCAGAGTTACTAGATAGTGAACGTTACAGTAGGCTCTCGGTATATTGCCATTCGAGAGAATTTTTGGAATTGGCAGTAGATCGAAAGGTATCTTATCGGTAGTGTAAAAATTTGGATAGTAGTTTGAGAATTTGAAGTTGGGATAGTTGGAAATGGATGTGGACGATAGACAGTGTAGGTGACGGTACTATAGCGATAGTATTTATCAGTTTGTAAATTTTGTAAATTTTGGGTTTAAGGATTTGTAAGGTTGTAGGTTTATTGTTCTCGTGTGTTCGAATTCTGAAGCTTGTAAATTGCAAATTTTTTAATTTGTTACTTGGGGAACTTGAGAACTTGACATTTCTAAATTTCTGTATTTAATATTTGAAAGTTTGAGAATTTAAAAGTTTATGCATACGAAAACTGGCAAATTTAATATCTTGGATATATAAATATTTCAGAGATTGGAAAATTGGAAATTTGTTAATTTAGGAATTTGTAGAGTTCATAAATTTGGAAAACTATGAATGTAGCAATTTGTAAATTAATGAAGTTGTTAAGTTTACTAATTTAGGAATTTGTAAATTTTTGGAGGTGGTAATTTCATAATTTAGGAATTAGAAAATTTGAAACCTTTTAATTCAGGAATTTTTAACCTTGAAAATTTGTAAATTTGAAAACTTGTTGATTTAAAAATATGTAAATATCAAGTTCACAAAATTAGAAAATCACAAATCTTGGCAGTTAAAAATTTGTATATTTATGATTTCGAAATTTGAAACTAAAAAATCTGAAATCTTTAAATTTCAAAAATTATAATTTTGAAAATTAGTGAAAATTTGGGAATTTGCAAAATTGAATAGTTTACTTGCAAAATTAGTGTAATTGCGAATACTTTCTTTCAAAAATCCAAAAATGTATAAATTTACAAGTATGTTATTACGAAATGTAAACTAATTCGAATAATTATAAAGTGTGCTGCTATGTCATTCTGTGAAAGTAATAATTACAGAAACAACAATTAATATTAAACAATTATTCGTTTCTTTATTTGTTCACGTGCATCCTGTTATCCCGTGCTTGTTATCCGAACATTGCATAAGTATTTTATAAAGTATTCCGTTCTTTCTGCCGAAGTATCCGAGGGCACGTCTAAAAGAGAGTAAAATATACAAGATTTTCTGCTTTACGTCGTGAAATTGCTCTTATGCGCTTCTCGACCAAGTACTCCAGACTTAAGTTTACCTGACAGTGCTCTTCTAGAGCTTAGGGTCTCAAAACGTAAATTTTAGAGAACTCTAGTGGTGGAACACTAAACTTGCTACAGTAAGATGGAATACTCCTTGAAAAACGTCGTCTTCGTTTGTTAATCAAATCCGCTCATATTTTTATAACAATTCGAACAACAAAATTTCACAAAAACATTTAAATTACATTCGTTTCAAGAAATAAAACTAATCACTCTACACAAAATTATTTTATCAGAACATAATTTTTTATTGTTACTGCTTTTTATGTACATCGCGTTTCATTATTTAAAGCCTTTAATTACTTATTATTTGTTGCAAATGAAACTAACATTTTGTTAGAATGTTCAATAGAATACATCTTTGTCGGAATTGTTAGATATTTTAGTAGATTTCAATTATGAAACAAAATGAGACATTCACTCTGCTTATTATTTAATATACTTAACTAGCAGTAATATCATATTAATATTCCATTTATGTCGTCATTTTCTTGGACCTTGAACTATAAATTGATGTGTCATAAGTGCCATTTTTAAATACTTTTCTGTCATGAAATAGTATCAGACTTTTCACGTTTCGAAATCAAGAATTGTAAATTGATTGCGCTACTATTTGTTGCAATACAGAGTCAGTCATTTTGGATGAAGAATACTAATGTAGCGTTTACATAGTAATTTTCATTAAGCTTTAAGCTTTTAATTTAAGTATAACAAGCGCCATTTTGAGATACTTTTCTGTCACGAAATAGCATCACACTTTCGACATTTCGAGGTTGAGATTTGTACATTGATTGCGCGATTATTTTCTCGAACGGAGCATCGGCCATTTTGAAACAAGAACTCAGATGTTATATAATCTTCATAAAACGTTGAGCTTCGTTAATGTACCACAAGTACCATTTTGCAAAATCCGTCCGTGCCCAAATCGTGTCATTATTTGTGCATTTGAAAATCGCTTATTTGATGCTGCGTAACGTGTTATCTGGCCGATTATCAGTTAACAACGCGATCACGTTCGCATCCATGAATCATGAGTAACCAGAAAACCGGAAGGAGAATGTGCTCAACCATGAGAAATATAATCGGGCGCAGTCTCTCAAATTGTCCGTGTTACTTAGAAATTTCGTTTCACGAAATGGTTCGCGTTTATTGCTGTGCACCTAATTATTACAGCGCGCTGCTTTCGTTCCAAGAAACACGATCTGGTAATTGCAATGTCCCTTGATGATTGCAGTTCATGATTCTCAGGTAACAAATTACGAACTCGCGACACGAAATCGATGTACGTAATTCGGGCTTCGAGGAATCGTTCATAAAACTCGTCAGGGAGATGAACTTACGCTAATAGATGTGCCGTCAATTTCACAATGCCATAATATCGGTACAGTTGCAACAAACGTAACTGATTGAACCAGGTAATGTCAGCTAAATATAATGTATTAATGTAAGTTCAATTTTTTAACGTACAATTGTAATATATTATCCGTTAATTTAATCTATTGATACAAGTTTGAGTGGTGTAAATTAACAATATAAGCTTAATTTGTCGAATTATTAATATGAATATAATTGATGAATTTAAATTATTAATACAAGTTTAATTGATCAATGCAAATGGCTAATTTGAATAAAATTGATTAGCCGACAGATTAATAATATATGTTCGATTTAATAATTCAAATTATTAAGACAAACTTAGTTTATTAATCTAGTTCCATTGATTAATAGTTTAGTTTAGTTCGATAGTTAGATTAATTTAGTCCAAGGACATTATGTACGAAACTATTTTATCGTGAAAGGGAATTAATTATTAAAACATTTCGTTTCGTGATAAGCAGAAGACACTGTGACAATTTTATTTTTCAAACATTTAGTCCTTGTAAAGCACGAAATGAAGACAGTAAGGAGCAACTGATTGGATTTGTTGAACCAACACTGAACCTAGACCTCTCTTCGTCAACCGATCGATCTAAGCAATTGAACTATTCAGGTCATCGATAAATTCTTTCTGTCTACGTTTAAAATGACGAAAACAGCTTGTATCATCAATTTAATAAGCCTGATAAATACAACCTCCTTTCATTGTGAATGAAAGAAAAAATTTATTATAAAAATGAGAATTATAAATATTTATCATTGATGCTTCATTAAAGTAGAAAATACAGAAAGTACATTCAAAATTGCATTTGATGAAGTGAAGCTCTTTTTAACACGTTCCACCCCGTAATGATAATTCATATAAATAAATTGAATACAAATTCAAGTTAAAACTCCAAACAATATAAGCAAAACGCCATTGTTCGTTAGGTTAATAATTAAAAATCAAGATTGCAAATGAAATAAGTTCAATTTCTTCGTCAATAAAGTAAAATCAAAATTATAAACAAAATATAAAAAATCTCGTTATTCGTGCAATGAATTACTAAATATAAAAATTGTAAATAAAATAAGTACAATTCCTTCGTGAATGAAATAAAATCAAAATTATAAACAAAATATAAAAAATCTCGTTATTCGTGCAATGAATGCCTAAAAATAAAAATTGTAAATAAAATAAGTACAATTCCTTCGTCAATGAAATAAAATCAAAATTATAAACAAAATATAAAAAATCTCGTTATTCGTGCAATGAATTACTAAATATAAAAATTGTAAATGAAATAAGTACAATTCCTTCGTCAATGAAATAAAATCAAAATTATAACCAAAATATAAAAAATCTCGTCGTTTGTGGAATAAATTATTAAAAATAAAAATTGCAAATAAAATAAGTACAATATCTCCGCCAGCGGATCGAAAAAAGCACTAAAAACGAGTACCACCGAAGCGACAGTACGTGCGAAGCTATCGGTACGTAATTATTAAAAAATGATTAGCATCGAAGTAGCAGTAGTTAATTGAATAATCCGAACCATGACTTGAACCAAGACCTCTGTTCGTCGAACGGCTGATCTAGCCAATTGAGCTATCCAGGCCATCGATGAATTCTCCTTCGACGCGTTCAATAATGCTCGAAACGATCGCGTCCTATATTTTCGAAATTATTCAGACATTCAACCACAGAAGCACTAACAACGCCGCCACTGTAACGCTTCCCTGGTGAGTCTAATCTCTAAACAGAATCGCGTAGCTGGTTTGATCGGGGCAAGAAAACCGCGTGGAAACGTGTAACCGAGTGTAGAAAAGCGCGTCGCAATTAGAGTTTCTCAGAAATAAAACGATGTTCGCAGCTGGTAAAATATACCCCGTCATAAGTTCTCGTGTAATCTCGGAAAAATTGTTGAGAGACACGGCGGTCTGTCTTCTATGAGACACTTGAATTGCGTTCCATAAATTAAACTCTAATCTGGCTAACTGATCCCTTGTATCGATAAAATAGCTGCTACCGGAATATCCTTTCCGTTGGAGGATTTTGCGATAGTCGAAAACATTTTGTATTTGGTATATTTATAGAAATTAGATTTGTGGGTTGATACTCGCTTTCGAAAATGATGGTTGATGCGTAAGGTCATAATGAGAGTTGTTTAGATTCCAAATTCTCAACATTCTGAAATCCAGTGATTACAAATTCTCAAAATTCTGAAATCTCGTAATTCCATATTCTCAAAGTTCCAAAATGTCGTAATTCCATATTCTCATAGTTCTAAAATCTCGTAATTTCAAATTCTCAAAATTCTGAAATCTCGTAATTCCATATTCTCAAAGTTCCAAAATGTCGTAATTCCATATTCTCATAGTTCTAAAATCTCGTAATTTCAAATTCTCAAAGTTCTGAAATTTCGTAATTCCATATTCTCAAAGTTCCAAAATGTCGTAATTCCATATTCTCATAGTTCCAAAATCTCGTAATTTCAAATTCTCAAAGTTCTGAAATCTCTTAATTCCAAACTGTCAAAGTTCAAAAATCTTGTAATTCCAAAGTTCCGGTATTCCAAAATTGCCAATTCTTAAAATTCCATAACTACCAATTCTCAAAATTCTAAAATCCCAAATCGACAATAGCAAAATTCCGACTTTTCACGATCCAAAAATCCCCAAACTTCCGAAGTTCTAAAGTTCCAAAAAATGAAAATTCTCAAACTTCCGAAGCTCAAAAATTCGATAATCCCAAAATTCTAAACACATCGAACATCCAAAATCCGCATAGCAAATCCCAATGTCGGAAAAATAAAAAATCTCGAAATCGCACAGTTCAACAGCGTGAAAATCTGGCATTTCCGACGCAACCGAACGATCTCACCCCCTCGAATCCATGGATTCGTTGTTTTGCTCGTCACTGTTATGTTTCCTGCCACTCATCTCGGTGTTTTATGACACTCGCGTTCTCGGTTAAGCCAGTTTACGAGCATCTTCGTGAAAACGGCCGTTGAACGTCGACGCATTCGTTAATTCCATCCGACGAGCCCATGGTCGTGCGATGGGCAATTAAGAACGACTTCGCGACGATTGATCAAAGCTCGAGGACGCGTCGTCCAATCGTGGAAAGATCGATTAGCATTATACAAAATAGCGAAAACGATTCTTCACAATCAAAGAGCTACTTGAAACTGACTTGGATCTGCGCCAGCGAGCGTTTAATCCCACGGCTAATAAAGATCAGCACGCTCTGTATCCTTCCCGTATTTCTCGAGAATTGAAACTCGAGATTCTTGATTTTCGAACGTCATTTACCCTCAGCGACACGGCGTTTAATTAATATATTTTCACGCCGTACAGGAAGCTGTATTTCTTCTGGAAGCGGTCTGCTTGCGTCCTAATTGATAATTTAATGATCGGTGAATGGTTCGTTGATCCGGTGTTACTCAATCCGTAACTGATGGCAATATCAAAGTGTTGGTAAAAACGAAAAACTGGTATTTGTTTGTTACTTTTATGTCTACTGCATTTGTTAGCGAAATAGCAATTTTGAAGGATGGTTCGATTATTCAAGGTTATGATTCTTGATCGGTGAAATATCGGAACAAGGTAATATGTGAATCGAATTTTCATTTTTCTTATATGTTGATAGGTGTTCATGAGATATACTGAAAATGTAGAAATACTAAATTCACGGTCGTCAATGTTATAAATTATGGTAAAATTGTGAGGGTTGTAAATTAATACCTCGGTGTAGTGAGTAAACCTATATGTAACAAGACACTATAAATACAACAATTAGGAATATGATTGAACGCATTTTAAATTTCAACTACTTTGCCTTCATTGTTGCCAATTTTAATTATAGAAATCTTGCAAAATATACATAATACAACTGCTACTTAAAACTTCTTCAAATTAAGAAATTATAAAAATTGAGAAACGATCTCTCGCTATATTTAATGTGTTCAAAATGGTGCTGTTAGTATACAATAAAAGTTGATGATTCATTCGATGTTCTTGAAGAGGTGATAAAATGTATGTAGGTGGATGATACAGAAATTAATATGAAAGGGTGTGTTGATCGCGTGTTTGGAAACAGGATACTTCCGTGTGTGATAGATCACAAAATACGTTACCCAAAAATAACTGAAATTTGTTCTGTGTTGACGTAAAAACGGTCTTTTTATGATGGAGTGTCATGACAGCCCAATATCGTAATTTATGTTTGGAGTCTATTAATTATGTGATACATAAACACTTACTAATTATTTTAAAATTGACCGAATCACCTACTACGTCATCAGTAGATGATATTCCAAATCAATTTCGCTTTCATTTTCGAACTCGTTAAGCCACAAATAGTTCCGCGAAGCTATTGAAAATGCTACAAAGCCGTAACAAAAGATGAGCCGCGACTACGATAAAACTTCGCTTTCGAAATGCAAATTAGAGCAGCGGAGTGAAGAGGGAGACCCAATTTTCCTGAGAAAATTTGTTATTTTCGCGGCGCTCGCCTGTTTCGCGTCGGGGAATAAATCATCGTGGACGGCGAAAGGGTTAAATCAGGCAGTATTTTCAACGGAAACGATTAGAATGTCGGTGAAACGGTAAGAACGAGCTGGCGTAAGCCGTCGTTTCGGTCGCGAACGCTTCGAAATCGTGACAAACACGCCGGTGCTAGACGTCGTCGTAAAAATAATGAAGATCGAGGTTCGCTGGAAGTAGTTTATTATGAAAACCGCACGATGTGCCGAAGGAGTTAAGGGCTTGGATTAAACTTACGGCTCGTTCTGTACACTTGGCTCCGAGGTCTTTGCACCGTGAAGTTTACTTTATAAATATCGCCAGTACGCCGGAGTGTCCAGAGAAATGAACCGTGTCTTGGATGAAACGAACTCGGCTCGACGTTTTTGCTCCAATCATAAGGAATCGGCGTTTCTGATCCGTTACACGTGATTATTTTCTGATTCATCGAGCTCCTTTTCTCATTTTTGATCGGCGTACTGAAAACCATGCACGCTATCGAGATGTTCGGTATATGATAATCGGTTGCGAAAGATAAAAACTCTGATGTAAATTCATGACATAAAAGTATCGCAAATTAGCACCTGTACTATATGGATTCTTAGCTTGTGACTTCACAAATATGGCTGCATAAACGTTCCACTAATATTCATGTCATAAAATGGAAGCTGCTTGGTGTGAACAAAGCATAGCACATTTATTTAGCAACTTTTGATTTCGAAACATGAATATTCTGATATAATTTCATGACATAAAAGTATCACAAATTATCACTTGTATTATATGAATTCATAGCTTGAGACTTCACAAATATGACTGCATAAGCGTTTCACTGATATTCGTGTCATAAAATGTAAGCTACTTCGTGTGAACTAAACATGGCATTTTATTTAGCAACTTTTCATTTCGAAACATGAATATTCTGATATAATTTCATGACATAAAAGTATCGCAAATTACCACCTGCACTATATGAATTTAACAACTACACAAACGTTCTTTATGTAAAATGGCTGATTCTTCATTAAAATAAAGAAAGAGTCGTTCAACTTACAACTTTTGTAGGAAATATCCAATTTTGAATATGCAAAATGATATGATAACACAAAATATAAAATAACATACATTGTCAATTTAACATTACAATTCTATTAAGAACTCTACACTTTCAGAACAAACCTTTCATTCATAATCTTGTACACAAAATTGCAACAAATTGTTATATCACTATCGTTATTATTATTCCAAAAGTCCTGCTACTTAAGTACAAATAGGTTAAAAGTAATACACATTTCGATTTCAGATCTTATAATTATTTCATTTATTAACATTAATCTCTATAAAAATAGTTGATAGGCAATGGTCAATAAAACAGTTACAATTACATAATATTTCATACATAAATAAATATCCAGTCTGTAAATCTGTAGTTTCTTGTACGAAACGGTAATTAGTTCTATAGTGAGCATGTTTCGTGTATTGCTATTGATTAAATTTTTCTTTTATGTACAATTCTATATCATTCTACAAAATTACTCTTTCCAGCGACAGAACGTAATTTCCTTCGCTCGGTATGACGCATTATGGAAAATATGTGCGATTGCAGAGTGAACATATAATTCTTTTCTTTCGAAGATAAATACACAGAGTATAATTATTTCGCTTATTCGGCTATTTCTTTGTAACGTTGCTGAGTCTTTCGCCATAAAGCCTGCTTCTTTTCCGTGGTTGAATCTAGCTCGATTGTAGGAAATTCGCTCGTTGCACCGAGACCGGTTTTGCTTGGATTATTCTTCAATGATACCTGCAATCATAAATGAATACGATTTGAAGAATATGTATATGCTTTTTATTTAAAGTATCGTTCCTTTCATGCATTACGGGCACAAATTAATTCAGTGCCTTTCACAGCACGTTCTCGTCATTACTATTTTAAAATGAAAATATTTCGACACTTGGAACAGTTAGAACTATACGAATTTGATCATTTGGGAGAATTGAGGAAATGCAGAAATTTGAAGATCGAAGAGTTGAAGGAATTTATGGATTCAACAATTTGTTAATTAGAAAATTTGGAAACATGGAAATTTAGAAATTAGAAATTTTTTGAATACAGGAATTTGGGAAAATGAAAATTTGGAAATTGCAGCGTTTGAGTATTTGGAACATACAAATTGGTGGGTTTGAGAATCTATAATGTAGAAATTAGAGAGTTTGAGAACTTGAAAAAATAAAACTTCTGGATATAGAAATTGGAGTATACGGAAATTTAAGGATTTAAAAATTTGACAATATTCGAGAAAATGACAATTTGGAATGTGGAATTTAGGGATTTTAGGATTTGAAAATTAAAAATACTTGGAATCCAGAGTGTATATAAGAACAAGGAAATTAGAAAATTTAGAGGGTTAAGAACTTTTTAATTCAAGTAATTAAACCTCCAGAATAAATGACGATTTTTGCATAATCCAAAGTCGATTAGGTTTCATGCATTATATCCCACAAACATTTTCCAAAAAATTATAATCTTAAATCGGAATACAATACATTTGCGAAGATACGCAGAGGACGTGGTAACAAATAAAATTGCTCATAAATAAACTCATTACAAATTGGTGTATTGTAAAATTAACTTAGTCGCTGTTCGCGCCAGAAGGAACGATTTCACGGCGAACAAGAATAAATTGCGGCGAATTTATATCCGCGAATGCGGTATGTAAGAAACGCGAAAAATATTCGTGAAGATCGAATGGACGGGCACCCTTTTATCGAGGGAGGGTTACTTTAAGTTTGGAGTCTGAACCACCGGGCAGAACACCCTCTCCCGAGCCGTATTTGGGCCAAGTGGCCTCCCCCTAAGTCTGGCTTGTAAATGAGGCCCTATCTACCGTCGTCGACACTTGACTTACTTGGTTGAAAGGAAAAGAGACGAAAAGGAAAGAATGGAAAGAGGGTGCAGAAAAAAAAAAAGGAAACACGAAGATAGGATTTCGTGCACCAGCCGGGAATACGAAAACAAGGTACGATCTAGCTGGAGATAAAAATATCAAGGAAATGCATTTCTTCGTTGCCTCGGGAGAAACTCGCGAAAAATGCGATAAAATTTATAAATAAAGCCGGGATAATACGGTGTAAACGTTTAGCAAAAATTTATCGTCTGGAATGCCTCGAAATAAAAAGATTCCTTCTCCTCTTATTTTCATATAGCCCTGCGTGCACTCCGGTCACTTTTACTGCTCTTTTACTTTGCACGTCGTTATTGTTCACGTGTGTGACAAATAAGGCGATAAAAGTAAACGAATAAAATATATGACGATTAAACGAACGATATACTTCGGAATATTGTATATTGGATACACAATTATCTCGGAGTATATTTTTTTGCACTGTATTCCATTTTTATACTACTCCGCTACATTAATCGTAACTAATGAACATGTTCTGTTTTTTACATTTTATATATAAGTTTTATACGATACATGTATAAATGTAGTAACAATTTAAATATTATTCTACGTATTCTTATTTATATAATTGTATTGTATGTATTCTTATTTAAAACGGGATAAAAATACGTATTTTGAAATTTGTTAATATAATAACAAGTAATAAGTTATAATAAATTACACAATGAATTATACAATGAACGATAACAAATAATGTATAGATAAGTAAATAATAAATTATGTATTATTGATATTATTTATTACATAAATTATTCTTTGTTCTTATTCACACACAATAAATTACAAATGATTTATTCTGATAATTAAGAGGTGTACGAGTATATAAGATATGCTTGTATCGTATTTAATCGTTTAACTGCGAAATTAATGACACAGTGTACAAGGGTCAGCGGATAATCGATATTAAATTTCCTGCAAGTTAATATTAATCGGTAAAAATACGAAAGGAATTTCGTTTGGTTTGTAAAAGGCGTTCGATAAGTACGTTGTTTAAATAAACATTATTGAACGTCTAAGTATGACAAAATCGTAAGAAATTTCAGCGAGTTTGCGGAGGAACGAGCAGCCGAGGAAATCCTCGAGATGTCTTTTATAACGTTCCTTTGCCCGCTTCTTGTATCTTAAAAGAACGTCGTTTTATAAGTTTTAAGTGGCTGCAAAATGTGACACAGCGAATGGTTTTCAGGCTTCAAACGAGTCGAGTGTTCTTACTTTCGCCTACGTGGAATTCGCTAAGCAGCAGAGATAACTCATTAAGGAAACGACAAGGTAAGCCACGACGAAATGTATAATAATTAACACAAAATCGTGATAAGTATCGGGTCGCTGCATCGATTCTTGCAAGAATGCCTCGCTGCAAGAATACCGTTTTAATTTCGAATGAATTTTTTAATATGTAAGTAAAAGGACCCGTGTTCGTGTTTCTTGTTGATCGAATAAAATGGACGTGGAGAAGGATTGCTCGAGTTTTGATAAGCCGAGATTAGGGTGACCACTTATGTTGATCATACGGTTTTGGTACGAAAGGACTGGTTGTAAGATATTTAATTAGTAGAACGAAAATTGCCATTTTATAAGACAGCGAATGAGTTATTGATGTTGTTATGAGTCGCATTTTGCAGTATCTTTGGAATGATAACGGAGATCTTGGAAATTTAGAAAACCAGGGGGAAAAAGTTCAAGGTCCCGAAGATTACGAAATTCCAAAATTCTATGGATCTAAAAGATTCCAAAACCCGCGGTTCCGAGATTCTTAAATTTTCAAATTTTCAACTTCACAAATAGCCAAACTCACAAATTTTCGGATCCAAAGATTCCCATATGCTTGAATTTTCACATTCTCAAATTCACAAATTCCTAAAGTCCCTAATTCTTAAATTCCCAAATTCTCTACTTCTCAAATTTTTTAATTCTCTACTTCTCACATTTTTTACTTTTCAAATTCTCAAATTTTCGAAGTATCAAATTTCCAGAAATTTATCAAAATTTCTCTAAATTCCAGGGAGGTCCGAAATTGTAAAACCCAACAAATTCCAATATTCCAAACTTCTGAAACTTAACAAACGTTCCACATTTTCAAAGTTTCAGAAGTGGTTAATTCCGAGACCCAAAAATTCAAAAAGCCAAGGACTCAACTACTCAAGTTTGCGAAATTCCAAAAAATTCCAAGACGTGCAGCTCTCAAATGCCCAAAACTCCAATATCCGAAGTTTTCCAGTTTTAAAAATTCCACAATCACTAAAATTCCAAAATGTTCCAAGGTTGCAGATTCTCAAATTTTCAAAATTCCAAGAAATTGCAATGTTCCAAGTTCTGAAATTTCCAATACCTAAATCCTTAGAAATTCCAAAAACTTCCGAGGGTTCAAATTCTCAAATGTTCAAAATTCCAAGAAAGCCCAAGGTCCCGAATTCTCGAATTTCCAGTACCCCAAATCCTCAGAAATTCCAAGGTCCCAAATTCTCCAATTTCCAGTACCCCAAATCCTCAGCAATTCCAAAAAGTTCCTAGAATCCGAAGCTCTCGAATGCTCAAATTCCAAGGTTCCCAGTCCTCGAATTCCAAAAACACCAGAACATATGGGTGACATGGCAGTCAAAGTGTTAATCTCATTTTGAACAAACCATACCAAATATGCTAAGGATACTTTGTTATGTTTGTTCTTCACAGTTTCAAATAACTAACGCGAGTATTTACAATTAAAAAGGTGAACAAATTTTGAATAAGATGGCTATTAAATCTGTATAGAACTTCGAGAGTCACCCATATATGATGTTATCCCTTTGCGGTCCTCAATTTCTTTTACCTACAGCTCCTTAATTATTTTACAAAGTAGGTAAAGAAGTATGTTTACAATAAAATGTATTCTAATAATGCAGATTGCGTAATAAATATATTTCTAATTTGTTACAAGTTGCAAAGAAATGAAAACGTTTTGAATGAACATATTTATCTGAATTATTTCTACGATCAAAGAGAAACGTGATGTCGAGCCACACTCGACATAGGACCGCAAAGGGTTAATCCAGTTTTCAATACACTTTCGAACGATCGCATTTCTAGCGGTCATCGTTCGCGTCCGACGAAAGCCGGATAAAAGTAACAAACGACGTGAAATTCTCGAAAAAGAGAGTGTCAGAGGGTAGACGATGAAAGAAAGACGAGAAGGGATCATGATCGAGAGACAGACACGTTAGCATGTCGCGTAAAATGAGCGCTCGTTACTCGATTGACGAGCTCGCGAGACGTTCAGGAGCAAAACGGCTCGACTCGAGTTTCGCTTTCTCGCTCGACGATGATAGCGATGATACATTCGTCTGGTCTGTCTAGACTACTTATACGCGAGACATGTCCAGGAAATAAGTTTAATTTCAGTAATGAGAATTAATGAAGAAACATAGACGAATTTCTGTCGTGACAATTTTAGTGGAGTTTGCGAGATATCTGGCTCAGAAGTACGAACGTACAGTGATCTTTCGAAGCTCGAGGTAAATGATTGATAAAATTTGTTGATCGAGGAGTGAAAATATTATTGTTACATGTACTTTATTAAACCGTTCGGTATTTAACGGGGAAACTTATTTATTCGGTGTTTCTTTATGACTGTCACGATCGATTTTTTTGTTAGACTCTCAAATTTCTACGTTTTCAAGTCTTTGAAGTTGTGAATATTTTAATTTTTTAATTACTTGCCTTATGACAGCAATAATTAGCTGTAGTTGACACAACTTCCATAAAAATCATATGTTAAGATGTTAATTACTCAAACGTCCACCACCCAGATATTATGAAATTTCAATTATTTTCATTTGTCATAAAAGTTGAATAAAATTTTATTCGTAATATTTATTCATAAAATTACGTTTCTTGCACCAGTCACGTTGTTTAATTGGCGCGACTTATGCGCGTTCCATACGTTGAGTATGTAATATATGCACGTATTGTATAATTATTACAACCCTCTGATGAATGCGTAGTAGTTCACGGACTGTTCATAGAGCAAAGAATTTTCAAATCCAGCGACCGTAATATATGGGTCAGGAGATTCGAACGATAATCAATCAAACTCGACGGAAATAATTGAATGATCGAACGTCTATGCATCTTATTCGAAGGCTGGCTCGGTTTAGCCATCGATTCATATCTGTCTGGCTTATGCATAAGAAAACGTGCATACATACACTCCGTCGTTTTACTTTTAAATCCGTTTTTAATAAGTAATCCGGGTCTCGTTGTCTCGACCATCTGTCCCATCGTGATAACTTTATGATAGCAGCTGTGATAACTTTAGACTCGAACGGTCGATGTACCGTCTCTTGATTAAAAGATTGAATCGAGAGAATTAACTGTGATGGCCGTTCAATATGTCCTCTTGTAAATTTTCACACAATTGGATCTCGTTACAGGCGTATCTCGAATTATTCGGAACTCGGAAATAATTTCGAAGCGATTGGTTGTCTTGAAAATTTTCAAGTGTTCGAATTATTACATTTTTATATCATTGCATTTCTAAATTTCCTGATTTTTAAATTGGTAGGTTCAGAAGGAACTTGAACTTTAATTTCGAAACTTGACCTTTTAAATTCGTGTCAATATTTTATACAGAAATTTTTGTATTTCCCACACCATCAATATTTCAAACAATTACAAACTTTCGAATGTTCGTATTAGGAAATTTATAGATTCCCAAGCATATCAATTTTTTAATATTTCATTTCCCAAAATTACGAAAGTTCTAAATATCCAAATTACTAAATCTCTAGTTTCTCAAACTTAAAGAATCTCCAGATTCAACAACTTGTAATTTCCCAAACTTCCTGAATTCTAAGAATTTTCGAAACTTCCAAATCAACGAAATTATCATACGATCAAAATTACTCAAAGTTCAGAATTTACAAATTTCAAATCTTCAAGCTTGAAAATTCCTGAATTTTCAAATTCGAAATCAACCAGTTCCCAAATTCCCAAAATTGTTAAATTCCAATTCTACAAGTTTCCACATTAAAAAAATTGTTTACGTCTATGTTTATAACAATCCATGCGTATAAATTTCGAGCCTAATAAATATACAGGGAGATACAACGAAACAAAAACATAATCAGGTACAAATAAATGATCTGTTACACGTAAAGTGAAATAAATTAAAAAAATAAGAATGTGAAGTGACCAGAAAACGGTAGTGAAAGATTGTCATTTGAGGCAGTGTTAACAGCAATGTTACAAAACCATTAAGATATCTCGAACGAGATTTAACGACGAACCAACACAGAAACTAATTCTGTTAGAGACAACGTCCTGCAGCGAAGATTAATTATCTACGTGACATAAATCAAGTAAAATTTATTTGCAAGGTACGCTGAACGAGCGAACGAAAGAAACGAACCGTTCTCGTTATACAAACAAAAAGAAAAAATAACTGTAACATCGGAATTTATTTCCGGGACATAAATCTATATAGCGTAAGTACACAATGAGTAATAACGGTACCTATTTTATGAATGCGCTCCGAGCTGAAGAGCATTTGAATATCTGCTTTCCATTTTCCCTGGCGAATATGTACACTCGAGGATTTCAAAATTACAAGATTTGTTCAGCGGAAAATTCCAAATTTCGAGGTTCACTAATTTTAAGAGGTGAAAATTTCGCCAGGTTGGAAGTTTGTAATTCCCAAGTCGAAGAATTTTACGTGCTGGAAATTATTGAATTTTTGAATTGCAAACGTTTTTGCAATTGAATGTACAAACTTGAATGTACAAGTTTCACTTCAAACTCTGCACATGTATAAAATGTATAGAATGAATGTATAATATATGCAATTCTTAAACTGTTAAAATTTAACATTTGAAAGCTTGCAAAAATTTACAAATTTTTAAACATTTAGATTTGAAAGTGTGGGTATCTGAAATTGAATATTCAATGACTTGAAATAATTATGTTTTTAAATCTGCAACTTCAAAGAAAGTGGAACTTGAAAATTTTCCAATTTTATGAATTCATAAATTTAACAATTACTGAACATCTATAAACACAAAAAAAATCTATAAACTCAAAAATGTAAAAATATCTAAATTTCGATAATTCTATATTTCTAAGTTCGAACTTAGGTAAACTTCAAAATTTCCAAATATTCAAACTTGCAAATTTTAGCGTGTGATTAACTGAATTAAAAAATTTAGTCAAAAAATAAAAAGTTTTGAAGTTTGAAAATATAAAAATGATAAAATTCATGAATCCAAAAACTATCAAATTCCAGGAGTCGAAAGTCTGTAAACCGAAAAACACGAAATCTCCCAATAAATTCCAAATTTCTCTATCCCTAAATTTCGAATATTTCAAAAATTAATTTCTCAAATTCGAACCTGCCGTTATGCGGACTTGCAAGCGAAACAACTACAGAATACGATAGCTAAAATTCGCACTTTCGTACGGTAATTCGAACCGCGTTAAAAGCTCGAACTTCGACAGCGAAAAATCTCGGTCAAATAACACACCGCGATCGTTCGTTTGATAAAAAATTTTCGCGCCAAGTCGCGCGACAAAGCAACTTGTTAACGAGCCTGTTCACAGGGGACAAAACAATCGCGAGACGGTCCTATTCATAGCTTCAATGTCGAGCGTGCAAAAGCATCGCGCGCTCGGTTGCGAAAGTGGCCATAAAATGAACAATAAACTGGTGAACCGTTGGCGAGGAAACGCGAAAACCGATGCTCCGTGCCAAGGCGGGAACTAAAAGGCTGGAAAATAGACAAATGGGCCAAGCTGCTGGTTGAATGAATGACACGGGCAAACTGTGGCAATGTGATCACCAATTAGACCGTGCGATGTAGCCCACGGTTCTTTAACGTGATATTGTACGCGTTTTTCGGCTTAAAATTCAAATTAAGCTACTTTTTGTTATATTGCACAGTTATGTATATTCGTCCATTGACAGATATACAAATCTTGGAATATATTGTTTAACGTGATTTCGTTGTGTGAAAGTAACTGACACAACCGGTTTGGGAATTCGGGGATTTGAAAATTGATCATTTAGCATTTTTGGGAGATTGGGATTTGTGGGTTCGGGAATTCGAGAGTTTAGGAATTTAGAGACTTGGGAATTTGGGAGAATAAGTACTTGGGGATTTCGAAATTTGGGAAGCTAGGGATTTGGAGATTTAGAAATTTAAAGATTTGGGGATTTAAGAATTTAGAGATTTTTGGGGAACTAGGGATTTGGGGGTTTTAGAATTAAGAATTTTGGAATTTACAAATTTTAAAATCTAGAGATTTGGAGAATTAGAAATTTGAAGATTTGGGAATTTTGGAGCCCAGAAAATTAAAGATTTAGTACTGCAGGAATTTAGGGATTTAGGAATTTAAACATTTCGGAATTTGAGAATTCGAGAATACGACAATTTGGAAATGTTGAAACTTGCGAATGTGGGAATATCGAAATTTCGAAACTCAGAAATGCGAGAATTTTGAGACTCGAGTATGTGCGAATTTTGAAACTCGGATATATAAGAATTTGAAAACCTGGTAACATGAAAATTTCCAAATTTTGAAGCTATCGAATGTGATAATATGCAAATCGCAAAACATGAGACAACAAAAACCCACTTTCGAAACTTGACAATAAAATTGTTCAAAAGTATCTAATTCAGAAAATTGCACGTACCGATGTCCGAACGATATCGTCAACATGCTCGACGCGGCGATATCATCGAACGGCGATATCGATAACCACAGATCCGCCCTCTGGATAAAAGTAAAGCGTAGGACGTGAGAAGCTCGGCTAGCAAAGAACCGTCGCGACAGAGGGAAATACCGGGAACGTTTATCTCGTAGGTACACACAGAGAGACGGGAGGTGGTTCGCGTAGTCGAGGCTGGCAGACATAGTGGCGGCGTTGTAAACGAGCAAAGTTTCGAACCCAATATGCTGTCTCCGTGGAGCCCATATTCAACCTGTCAAGGTGCAGTGCACGTGCGTTCGCGAGTTGCTTCCCGGCGTGCCAGACGGGCAAACCGGGACAAACTTTCGAACTGGCACAGACCGTCTGGCACCCTACCACCACTGTCGGCGAACCCGCGAATTCTCAATATGTTATTGTACCACGGCACCGTTTTATCGGGACGCCGACGACTGGCGTCGAACCACCGCTGTTGCGGTGTCTGCCGACCCAGGAATTTCCTTCCTCGTCGCGAACGACGCACGAACTCTTCAAAGGTACACTCTCGTATGCGACGTTCGGATAACGAAACACGCGATTCATTTGCGTCCTTCGATCGAGAAACAATTAATCACCTCTTATCATCCGTATGTGGATGGCACTCAAATTTTTACACGATTCAATAGCCATATTATTCGAAACTTGCTCACCTTTCTAACTGTAAATACTCGCGTTAGTTACGTGTAACTGCGAAGAACAAATATAACAAAGTATCGTGAGCATATTTGGTATGGTTTGTTCAAAATGAGATTAACACTTTGACTGCCATGTCAGCCGTATGTGGGTGACCCCCAAATTTCTATACAGATTTAACACTGAAACTACCAAAGGGGTCAAATGAGCCTTGTGAAAATGTTCTATTTCAAATGACAAAATTTATTAAGCTGGTCTTCCTGACATATATGCTAATTGTCGTTAAAACAAAGAATCTATAAGTGTATTCATTTAAGTTTCATCGTTTGTTCATTTACTTTTCAACTTCATATTTAACATCAAAATATCTAATAAAATTTTAATCTGTGTTAGCGTGGCAGGCAACGTGTTAACGAGACAACCTGGTTTAGGACACCGCAAAATGGATCAATTTGCAAAATTTTATTTTTTAACTTTAAATCATTGCATTCGATATAAAAACTTTTTAGTTGTTTCTATCTGTCTATCATACATATCACGGATGCCATATGTATCACAATTGCCACAATCATCGAAACTATCATAACTACCTATCGTATCTGCGAGGACTATCACATCCATCATATCTTACCTATTCATCAAGATTATCACACTACATTTATCGCGTTTATAATGTATATCATAAACAAATTCGTGTGACAGAAGTAAAAAATTGTAGAAAATATTGCGGCTAAGTAAGAAAGGTAGAAATAGAATACTTGTGGTCTCTTAGCAGAGCGAATTAAAAGCGACGTTGATCAAGAAACGAAAGGAAAGTAAAGGAATGCAACGAAATAAGTTGAAGCCACGGGACCGGAAGTGTACTCGGGTAAATTTGGGCCAATTACTTTCGGTCAGTGTTTTTGCCAGGCAAACACTTGAAAGCAAGTCCAAAATGAAACGCTAGGAACTCCTTGAACCTCCCTCTTGGAGGAACGTTCTTGCGCAGCCATCGGAGCCAACGATCTCTCTTGGTCGCTGAGCCACGACATATTTGCACAGAATTAATTAGTGTTTGGTCGTCTATAGACTCTGGTCTTGCTAGACTAAACTAGATAAACTAAGGCGCAGCTATCGTCTCCGTGTGCACGCTTGATTCACACGAAATCCGTCGGATACGTGCTTCCGTTTTAGGATTCATTCACGGAAATGTGTACGCGTAAATTCACCAGACTGTTACCGCGGTCTGTTTTTAAAGTGGAACTAGCCTGGCTAGATTATTTAGAATTAGTTTCGGTTGTTTGCGAACGTGGAGATTTCGTACGAAGGATTTTTCATTATATTTATTTGGGAAAATTGTGTCAGTGTTCAAAATTTTATATTTAGAAATTTGGAGATTTCGAATATCGAGTCTCCTTGGTTCTCGAATTGTTTCATTTTTATTCGCTGATATTTCGAGGTTATTTTCTACTTAAAATCTTAATAACAAATTTTGCCACTTTTTAACGTAGAAGTATCATTTTAATACATTTCATTAGATCAATCTTTGATCTAATCTTTGATTAGAAGAAAATTGACACAGTGCAATTATTTCAATTTTATTAATTTAGGAATATAGCATTATCAAATGTTCCCTATTTAGAAATTCAGAGATTTAGGAAGTTATATAAACTTAGAAAATGAGAAATTTACTCGTCGTGACACAAAATGTACATGACGGATATAGTCGTCAAATACGCTTAACTGGTTAAATCTGTATAGAAATTCGAGTGTCACCCACATATGGATGACATGGCAGTCAACGCGTTAAATAATCGAAAGCCAGCACTAAATGCAATAGTAAGGACGAGCAAGAGAAGCGTTCGCGAAACGAGGTAACAGATCGTTGCCAGCCGCTTGTTCATTCATACGTCTCGTTCCCAGAATGCATATACACATGCGTGTGCATCCGTCCTAGACAAGCATATAGACAAATGGGCAGATGTAGCCTTACATGCAGCATTCAGACGCTTGCACATGCACACTTTGGCGGCTTTATGGAGGGCAGACACAGAAATGCCGCACATCCTGACCAAACCCGACGCGACGTTTCTGCTCTATTACCTTTTTTACTCTTTTCGCTTGCTTCGCTCCTTCGTATTCTTCGTCATCTTCTCCTTTACTACCTTCTCCGTGTCTGTTATTATTTATTCTATTATATTACGCTTGCTCCTGTCACTCGTTTTATTCTCCGCTTTACATCCGTTCCGCGTTTTTTTTCTTTTTGTTTTATTTCACCGACCAGAATGACAGAGAAGGATCAATCGTGACCCAGTTGCACGGAACGTGTGTTTCGGACAAAATTGGATATTGAATTTTTGACACGGTCTCGGGTATTGGAAAATCGGTGGTCCGGAATTTGCTTGCGGTTTCGTTTATTGGCCGACTTGCGAATCATTGTTGACTCTTGATATATTGCTATCTTTCTATTGAATTTGTGCGCGTTAAAGGCAGCTTTATGGTATTATAGCACGTTAGAACATGTGGAAATTTTCGAACTGTTGATTTCATTATCATTTCGAATTATTCGTTCGAATTTGATTTGTTAGGAACAAATATTTAATGCGTTCGGATGGAAAAATATCGAATCAGCAATTTTAGGGTTTTCGAATCATCCTAATTATACATTCACAAATTTATAAATGTACAAACTTAAAAGTTTTCAAACTTTCGAACGTTCCAGTTCTTATAACATCCAAATTTTCAAATATAACAATTCCCAAACTCCAAAATACAGATAATACAAATCATCGAATTTAAAGGCGATCAAATTCACGCATTTGAACTTATAAATATCTGAATTTAGAATTTTCAAATTTATAAACTCGTAAATTTCAAGTTTACAAATAATCAAATTTCGTGCATGCAAATGCAAAAGGTTCGCAAATTTACAAAAATGTTGTGTCAACTCTAGTTACATATCGAGAACAACTATTTGAACCTCCCCGTTATATGGCATCGCATTATATGACCAAGTGTTTTGTCACCCTTTTACAACCAGCTTGCACGGGCCTATTGTATTTAGCTGTGCTCTTTAATTGGTGTTATATCTCAACACGTTGTATCACCATGTACTATATTTCCACTTATTATATCACCAAATATGACATTATCAAGCATAACATCGCCCGATATCAAATTCTTTAACTTTAAATTCAACTTACAAATCAATTAATTTATTGATTAACAAGACAACAAATATTTTCAAATTCTATATGATAGCTTGTTTCTAACTCAAATATCTCAAAAACTAATAGACTCCGACTATCGCATGTATAACAAAAAGTTGTTCAGAATGATGATCTTGATAACATATTTCAAGGTGATCGAAATTGGAGGTGGCTTTATCCTAAATATTTACCGAATTTTTTTGAGACTTCTTCAGGACAGACTGTCCAGACAGTCTTAGAGACGGCGTTCGCATATGCAACACGATTTGGAGAGCTTATGGAGAGCAGACGCGTAGAGGCCGGTCGTCCTCTGACCGCGCGAGAGCATGGTCGCGCGATAATCCTGTGATGGATGTCCCTAGGTAATCGGTAAGCCCCGCCGAGCCAGTCTGTTCGCAAGTTCGGCATGTTTACCCAGACGGAAGCCGTCTGGCGGCGATAGGAGAACCGACCTATCGCGTGTTGTGTACGCGGGCGATACGTCGGTTATACTTCGACTACCGCTTAGAACATGCACCTCCGACGAGACGGCGTTTTAACGACGTGCCTAGCCAGGAATAATCGCGACGGCCACGAGAGGAGCCGGCTCGATCACAGAGACTCTCCGACCCAACCACCGTGTCTTTTCTTTCCCTTCTTCCTCTTTTTTGCGATCCACGATCTGATCGAACATGACGATGATACTCGCGCTGGATTAGCATCGACGAGCCACGTCATTTCCAGACGGCCGATGCGAGCGGGTGGATACGACGATGGAAAATGTGATTACCGGAATGCTGGACGGAGGAAGCCGAGCGAAAACGATGCACGTTACCTTCTGAAACGGCTTGTATCGTTTAACACTAAATTCACAAACATCTACGTTCTCCATGTTCTAAATGAGTACATTCCCAAAATTTGGTAATTTGAAAATTTGCAAAATTCCGACTTTAATCAACCAAAAATCGACAAATAGCGAGTACTTTTTTCTCTATGTCATCACTATCGTGCTCGTCGGAGTTCACATAAAATATCCTATAACAGCTGTTGCTTACGTGCATGTTAAATACTATACGACAGGTGATGTGTACGGTCACGTAGGTACCTTATACTGGATGACATATAGGTTCACATCGATATATTGGGCGATCACGACGTACGTAAAGAGCTTAATGAACCTAATGAACTAGTATTTTATACATGAACTACCATTGTTCAACAATTTTCATATTAGTTTTATTGTACATATATCGAAGTACAAGCCAAGCTATCTATCGTACTGATTTATTGTTTAATAAACAGAGTAATATCGTATCATCACACACATGACAATATTTTACAAAACTACTTACGCTACAATAACTTTCACCCGCTCGTATCTATATTAGATCGAATCTACATTACAGACATTAAATTTCATAATGAAAGCAATTTTATTTCTCTTTTAATACCGTAATGTATTATGCAAGCTAAAATGTACACAATATACAATACACAAGATAAAATTTAAAAAACATAGACCGTAGTATCTTCCACCCGGTCGTACATAGGGGATCTCCAGAAACGAAGTTTCGTATCGAAATCCATTTTAGTTTAATGTTAATACTGTAATGTATCGTTCAAGATAATATGTACTACTTACACAGATCATATCTACAAAGACAATAATTTTAGAAACTTTACTCGCACCGGTATAATTTCCAGAACCTCATGTGCGATGGCACTTCGTCACGAATTCGGTAATGAAATGAATATTATTCTATTTTCAACACAGCAAGGTATCGCGTAAACTGTACCAGTTACATACACATCTGCCAGTTGATAATTCAAAAACTTTGACTCCCGCCAGAGTAACACGCAGCGCCTGATATATGACCTTCGCCACCTCGTTTAATCTTCATAGAGGCACCAGTTCGATTTCCCATGATCCGTGTTATCGCATTATTCTAGGACGCAACGAGTATCGACAAGTGCGACGGCAGAAAAGGAATAACAGATCCGGCATAGAGAGGATACCCCAGGGAGAGACGGAACGAAATTAACCCGGAGGCTCAGCCACGAGGAACCGGACGCGGACGCATAATGCTGTGCACACAGGAGGGCCGTACACGTGTACGCGTATAACCATATCGTCGTCGATTTAACAGTCTGTCCAACTGTGTGCACATCCTATACACGCGTGGTACGTGTATATATCGGTTATATCGGCCGTGTGTAACGTTAGCTGTCTAGGAATTCAACAGCCCAGGAGCGGTCGATCGGTCTAGACGAGGTGTGCGTCCACCATACCGGCGTCACGAGGCGCACGTTGTCCGGACAATCGGCCAGACCGGCGCATACAAATATGTACAACGAGAGATCTATTAATTACAACCAGCAGCAGCCGGCTCTGACTCGTATCGACGAGCGGGAACCGGCCTGGCTGGCCACGCCGGATCGTGGAACGGGTTACGGACCGTAACCAGACAGAAAGAAACATCGTTGCGCTCCGTTGTTGCGCATAATTGAAGGTTCCTTTGGCTCCTTTGATGAAATAATTGATTAAACGATTAAACGCCGACCGTTGATGTTTGCCTAGCCCAATTAAGCGAGTTTCCAGCGACCGCTTACGTGATCGACCGAGGATCAATGGGCCCGCGAACGATCCTTTCGTGGGATCGTAAATACCTTAGAATTTCGCTTAAACGTCGTTCTCGTAGGTTCAGAAGTACAGAGTAGTTTTTCGGGATACCCCTGACCCCGAGTCGCCGACTTTGTGGACGTCGCTGGTATCTGGGAATTGTGGGACCAGCTAGTTAACTGCGGGGCCTTAGGGAAACGGGACACACGTTGAACTTCTAGGACTATCAGGTTTTTGGGCCAACTAACCTAACCAACTTACCTAACTAACCAGCTAGCCTAAGTCACCTAACTAACCTACCCTAACCAATGACTTACTATAACATGTCAGTGAACTATTAATAAGAAAGTCAACGCTGCACCCGATGAAATCAATAATATACCAAGTAAACAATTAACAACGTGAACGACAATGTAGTGAACAGTTGACAATTTAATCAGCACACAAATGAACAATCAATCACCCAGCCAACAATCCAATGAATACTTGACAATGTAATCAACAATTTAGTGAACAGCTAACAGTCTAATTAGCAATTTCGTGAACAGTCAACAATCTAATCAACACTCTTGTGAAGGTTAACAATGAAATCAACAATGTAGTGAACAGTTGACAATTTAATCAGCAAACTGATGAACAATCAATCACCCAGCCAACAATCTAATGAATACTTGACAATGTAATCAACAACCTAACGAAGAATCAGCCATGTAATCAACTATCTAGCGAAGAATCAACCATGTAATCAGCAATCTAGCGAAGTATCGACCATTCAATCAATAATGGAATAAAAAAAAGGCAAAACTTCAATATTAAATACTTGAAACCATCGCCAGCTATATAGAAAAATGTACAACGCTCTAAACGATAATATAACGAATATATGCGCATCTATCTTGTATATTTCTGAGAAGATCCAGAACTTGTCGAGCGGAAAGAGAAGTTGAAGAAGAAAGCGTGCGTGTAGCCGGCATGTATATGATTTGAGGATTAATCTTGAAGATAAGAATCGGTTATGTTAATTAAGCCTTGAAGATGATGTTGCTACTGGAAAGAAACCTACGAGTGTTTAATTATAATGTTTCGCAAAAAGTTATCTATATGTTCAACGAAGTGGTTGTTGCACTCATCGAGATAAAGTCTATGTTGTTTTCTGTGAGATCTTAACCCATTAACCAAGACGAGTTAACTCGTTACTCGAATAATCCATCTCCGACGTAATAGTACGTTCATCGAGATATCCTTATGTTAGTCACGAACGGTGCAAATACATAATGTACTTCCTTCTTGACATAACTTTTTTCTTAATATGCGTATTAAGGAAGTACATTATATTTGCACTTCTTGTTGATAATATTAATCTAGTCACTTTTTTGTTCATTATTTTATTGTAAGCGGAGGAAGAAAATTATTGCCTTTCATGAAGGTAATCGTGGGATTATGAATTTTTTTCTTGTTTAATTTTAATCTGAATGAAAATCCTTGTAAATTGCATACTAAATGAGATAATTAGTATATTCGAGGTAGATAGTGTTCAAGAATATGTAAACTGGTATAATATTCCGGAACAGATACTACGAAGTTATAGATATATCTCAATCACACATACTCAACATTTCGTTTTCTTGGGTCATATACACAGAACAGCTATTTCACACGGGCCGCAGAAGTGTTAAAAAAATTCAAGCCGGTATTTGTAAAACTTGTAAAGTTTGATAAATTTGAGAAACTTGGAAGTATAAAAATTTAAGGTCTTCACATGGTAAGTATGTTTCATTGTGCATTTATTATTTGAATTTTCATATATATTAGAATTTTTCGAAACGAAAACGAATAACAAGGAAAAGGTTAA
The DNA here is from genome assembly GCA_947623535.1 of Coelioxys conoideus. Lineage (NCBI taxonomy): Eukaryota > Metazoa > Arthropoda > Insecta > Hymenoptera > Megachilidae > Coelioxys > Coelioxys conoideus. The sequence goes on from OX392452.1 coordinate 7,387,953, forward strand.
AATTTGTTGATATAAAAAGAATACACAGAAAACGTGATGCGATACACTATTTCTTCAAAAATAAAAAATCTGCAAAGAAAATGCATCAAAGCATGAGAGTATTTCTTCGAACCACGATATATTTAAAAATAACCACAGAATTTGAGAATAACATCAAATTTCTTTGGCACGAAGTTACTGTGTACCGTAAAAATGGTACTTAATCTCATAAGTGAAAACAAACTTTGGTTACGCAACGAATCCACGTTGATTAATAGCGCGTTTCATTGAATGGTAAAATAACGAATGTTCCATTCTATGGTGTTACTCCACTACTCCGATTAAAATACCTGCAACGTGAGAATATTCCGTTCTAAAGCGATACGATCCCCTTCGTTTCACAAACACCTAGGGCTGCATTACGTTCACGTAGCGAGCAACAGATTCAATGCACGTCCAAAAGGAAAACTTCTGCACGATACCTGCCACGAATTCAGATATGAACAATAACCAGGAAATATTTACATTCTACTGAATCATTCTTGTCTGTACTAAATGCGGAAAAAATTCAAATACTGGTTAGTTAAATATAACTTTTACGACGCTTTGTACACTAATTTCTATTCGAGAAAACATACTCCGTGCACGGCGTTTAAAATAGTTATTATTATTTAAGTGCAGTTCCCTAGAAAGGTATTATAAATTAAGATCAACTTCGATCAATTTATATCAATGCTACAAGTACACTTGAGTATACAAATCAGGAATTTTTTATTTAGGATTTGGTAATTTGAGCATTTTAAAACTTGGACATTTTTTAATTTAAACGTTCGGAAATATAAAAGTACGAAAATAATAAATTACTACTATCTCCTCATCATCCGCCAGAATACAAGACTGCATTTTTATCGAAACAAAATTATCAGAATTTCTTATCTTTTATACTCTCTCTAATTCTTCATCGTCCCTTCCCAAAATGTATCAAATCTTCAATATTACACATCATTTTTCTATCCACAAATTCTTCGGTCAACAAATTCTCGCGTTCTATCGCCTATGTACTGACGATAATTCATAAATGCCTTTACAACAATCAAAGTGACTGTTCTTTAAAAGTGCAAAGAATAGTCGCGCATCGAAGCTGAAAATCGGGGAGATGGTGTGAACAAAAGCCAATAAAACGTCGGGCTGTTTGTTCGTGGATTCGCGAGCTACCTAATATGCGGGTGTCTGTCTGAGCGGAGGAAATAAAAAAAAAAGAGGAAACAAAAGGATCTGCAGAGTAAACAGGCAATGTGTAGCGCCTATACAACAGCAGTCTGGCCAATCTGACGGTGCACCCGCATGTGCACCAATTTCTGCAACCAGCACGTCACACGCGAGCGTATTTACGCACGAAATGATGTGTGACGACACCTGCATGATCTCTGATTCCGTCGATTTGACGAGACATATCTTTCTCTTCCGTTACTTACATACAATTCGACCGGTTCAGGAATATTTGTCACATAATTGTCCGAAAGTTTTACATCCACGATCCCTAGATCCATAGAGAAACAACGATGGTATGAATTGCACCAAAGAATTAGGGAAGGATCAACAAATTTGAAAATCGAATTAGAAACGGGACCGAAAGAAGAATTTCTGCGGAATATTCGATAAAAATTATTTTCAATATGACCAATGAAAAATTATTTTACAAGCATATTATACGTATATGTGATGTGAAAATATGATAAGCCTGTTGTTTGAAATGAATTATACTATTTATACATATAGTTGCACAGAAATTGTGTACATATTTTCGATTTACGATAAATGATTGGTGTTTTCTAAAAATTTTCACCAAAATTTCCTTTTATTTTATAAACATAAGGATATTTCAAAAGGTACACTACGCTGAAGACAATGTAATGCGTTTTGGAGATGACAAGGAAATTCCTGTACACATATGTGTCCATAATGCAAACGGGTTAACTCGTGACTGGACGTTTCGGCATCAAAACACGAGTAAGCTCATGTACACCATAACGAAACAGTAAGAAGTTCAGTTCTATCACGAAAATTTCCATTTATTTTATATAAATAAATCTGTCTCAAAAGGTACACTACGCTGAAGACGATGTGATGCGTTTTGGTGATGACAAGGAAATTCCTGTACACATATGTGTCCATAATGCAAACGGGTTAACTCGTGACTGGACGTTTCGGCATGAAAACACGAGTAAGCTCATGTACACCATAACGAAACAGTAAGAAGTTCAGTTCTATCACGAAAATTTCCATTTATTTTATATAAATAAATCTGTCTCAAAAAGTACACTACGCTGAAGACCATGTGATGCGTTTTGGTGATGACAAGGAAATTCCTGCTCACATGTGCGGGAATGCAAATGGTTAGAGGTCGTGGATGAGCGAGGAAACTTAGCGGTCAACCGTGTATGAATCGACCTTTAGTGTGTCCGCGTTGCGGCGAGGAAGAGGAACGAAAAAAGGAGGAAGGAAGGAAAGAAAAAGACAGAGTGTCAGAGAAAGTGAAAGAGTGATAATCTGGTGCCCATGGTTAGTCAGCGGATCGGCGTCTAGACGGCAGGGACGTTTGTGTTGGATTTATTTGTGACAGTGTGTTCCCACCTGTTGCCTCCCGCGTCCCTTACGAAACGCACCGCTACAACTTCTCTCTTTTTCCCCTTTTTCCTTCCTCCTCCGCCTCTTCTCTGTTTCGCCCTCCTCTCGCCCTACCTAGTCACCTGCTCACGCTACGTTCTCTGCCCGCTGGCTCACCCTCTTTCCCGTCCCGTTCTCCCAATCCGTTAGCGCACCATAAATCCTATGCGTTCTCCATTCACTTTAGCCAGTCCTTCCTAGCGTTCCCACCTCGCGTTACAAAACCAACGAGCGAAGGAGGACACAGCCCCAACCGCCCACGCTAACGCCGCGGGCATCATTATCGCCGCGGGCATTCAGAACGAGTAGAATTAGCCCGTATTGCGAAAGACAGTCACGGAGACTTCGGAACGATCGAGGGAGATCCACCCTGAGGAGATTAAGCCACGCTTTGTCAGTGACTGCGCGAATGGCTATGTCTGACAGCGAGTGATGAACGGTACACGAGGGATTTAATTCTTGGATCGCGCACCGTAAACATCTTTTTTTTGGTGGAACTTTTTCAATAAATATCGTATTCTTGGATTTCTAGCTGCTTATATTTTTATATCCCTCGATTCCATTTTATTCCCTACATTCCTTGCACTCTTTATACTCCCTATATTCTTTATATTCCCCATTTTACAAATATTCTTTATATTTACTATATGCGCTATGTTCCCTACATTCTATATGTTTCCTGTATTCCTTGTACAATATTTCCAATATTATGTATATGCTTGTACTTTTAGATTCCTGAATCCTTAGATTCCAACAACCTTAGATTCCAATATACCTATATTCTTAGATTTCAATATTCTCAGCATCCTACATATATTCCTGGATTTTCATATTCCCAAATTCCGATATTTTCGGACCCCTACTTGTCTAAATCCCTAGAATTTCTATTACTATTTAAACATCCTTAGATTTCCGTATGCTCAAATTCCTATATTTTTAGATCGCTATACCCCTAGATTCCTAAATATTCATATAAATCCACTCTTTTATATTTCCAAATTCCTTCTAGGAAATATAAAAGAAAAAAACTATAAATTAATTGTATCATTCGCTGAAAGAATCTCATCACGTTCGAACACCGTCGATACACAAACACGAATTGCCTTTTTGCGAACGCGTCAAAATTTTCTCCACCGCGAAATTTTCAGCGTGGTTCATGCGATCATTCGATCAGGGCTTATCTAGCGGAAGATCAATTTCGATGATATCACTGATTCGTGTATGCATAAGTTAACACGCAATGAGTGTGCAGATTAAAATCCCGCATGCTCGCGTTCGAGCGTATTCATGCGTACTTATATAGGGCTGCATGCCGAAGATGCCTTGTGTCTGAGCTCGGTCTGGCTTGCGGGTTAAATGTGTCCGCTGTAATGAGATTACAAAAAAGCCAGATTCAATGCCGACAACACCGGTCCGCTGCTCGTCCTTTCCCATCCTCTCTTTTTTCCTTCTTACACGTAACTTTTATTTGCCCTTGTTCGAATAATTCATTCTTTCCTCCACGGCGGAACGTCCAAGACAGTTCTATGTCTGTATTCATTGATTTTATCTTCGCCGATTGAAAGGGAGTTTCAACTTTCCACGTCGACCTTTTGTACGTTCGCAATTAAACTACTTCGAACGAGAATTATAGTCGGTTGATTTTCGAGGAGAGACGCCCGCGTCTCACAAGATGGCAGACGAACAGAGTAACATGCATCGGTTCCAAACCATCGACTCAATGAACGCGCAATCGAACTTATTACTACGGTTTTTTAAAAAAAATGGGTTTTCAAACTCTTTCGTTTGTAATACTAGCAAGAAAATAATTAATAAGTAATAACAACAAAATAACAATAGACGAATACTTTTTATCGTAATTAAAATTCTGCTAAATTTTGTTAAAATAATATTTTTAAGTGGAGATGATATAACATTGCAAATAAATAATATTATAAATTATTATTGTACATACCGTACATTACACATTACTATTATGCATATAATCTGTACATATATTATACGTTATTATTATATAGTCTATATATATGATTTTATATATTATTTTTTTCTGAAAATGTTTGTTTGTTATTTGCAGTGCAATTTATAATATTATTATTATATTATATTGTCATTATTGACAATTATTATAATTGTTACTTATTACTTGCAATATTATGTGCTATATTATGATGATAAAAGATAAGGAATATTTGGAATGATTCTTTTAATTGGAAAATTTGTTTACTCATGCATACTTGAGAGAATGTAAAAATGTAATAAGTGGTATGTTATATTATGTAGTATATTTGCAACGACATGCAAATATTTGACGGCTTTCACAAAGTTTTTCTCTCTTTCGTGGAATATATTATGTAAATGACTGTGATTTCTAAATAACGGGTTGAAGATTGATTTTTAAATAACTATGTTCAGAGCCGACATTAGAGTATGCGGAGCCCAGGGCAAAAATTGACATTAATATCAATGATATTGGACGGTGTGTTCAATTAATAGCGGATACTGATGGGTACAGATAACCCCCGTCATTTTGCGATCGGCGATATAAAAAGAATGCTTCTGTGCAACATCCGAGAGATTGTGAGCCAGCGAATTGAAACATTCTGAAATTTCTAACTTTGAACATTTATAAATTTAAGAAAGCATTTACTTTCTATAATTTGCAGATTTCTAACTTACCGAATTAGGGGATTCGTGATATTTAGAAATTCCAACTTCGTAAGTTTCACAATTCAAATACTTCTAAATTTGAGAGGTTATGGTTTTAAAAATTTAGAGGATTTCCGACCTCCCAATTTTAGAACTTTGACTACGAAAATTTGCGAATCTGAAAACGTCCTAAATTCATATATTTGAAAATCACGATACTTCAGGATATGTGATTTCAAGCATATGAAAACTTGGGAACGTAAAAATTTAGAAACTTGTATATTTAAAAATATAAGAATCTAAGTCACGTAATTTAATAATTAATTTTTAACAAATCATGCAGGTATTTTCAAGAGAGATACCTAAAGTGGCGCGATAAAGAAAATGCTAAAAATTCGCGAATATAAAATGTCGCAAGAAAGAAGGAAGGAAGAAATATCTGATAAGGAGACATTATAAATGGGGAAGAAAAATAAAATATGCCAATAATGGTCTGTCTGATAATTAGTGAAATTTATACGTTGGAGCCTGTAAATTATGAAAATTATTGGTCAACATTTTTAACCTTGCTCGCTTAACGGTAATTGCATATACTTGTGTTACAAAGTTTTTTCGCTACCACTTCTAACGAGTTCGTAATTACATCTTTTTGCATATGCAATATCTGGGCGTGTATCGAACTGTACATATAACTGCAACATTCTTTATACAAACAGGTTTTGTTTACATCGTGTCATTAATATTAAGTATTAACTGAGCCTACTATTTAGCTGTCGATATATGTATGTACACGCATGATCTGTCGTGATTGTAAATTTGAGCTAGAAACCAATATTTTGTAATCATTATAAACCCTGTCATATTTCTTTACGGACGAATACTCGAACTTTGTTTTGAAGAACCTGCATATACAACTTGCATTCGAGTGAAACGTTGTTCATTTTTTTTAGCAATGACAATTGTTAGCATTTAATTGCATCAACAAATGTTACAGGGAAGACAAATAAATGTAATTAATGAATAGCATTGAAAATTTCGTGATTCAAAAAATTTCCAATTTTATGAGTTTACAAATTTCCGGAATCAAACTTCTGAACTTAGAACCATTATTTTGGGTTAAGATCAGGTTAGGGTAGTGTTAGTTTGGTTAGATTATAGTTGGGTTATGATTAGCTTAACGTTATTAATATTGCAGTTGAGATCAAGTTTGTAAAAATTAAACCGTGCCTAGGTCAAGGTTGTTGGGATTAGGGTAGAGTTATATCAAGATTGTAAATGTTAGGGTTAAGTCAGAGTAGTTGGAGATAAAATCGTAGATGTTTCTCCTTTCACGAATATATACTCGTGTTTTGCCTCAATAGTTTCGATGTTAGCTCTGTAAATTTTACTCGAATTTAGTATCATGCACTCGATAGAGCTTCAGTGATTCTAATTTTATAGTTAGCCGAATAATAAAGATGTAATGAAAACGTTGGAGCATTTTGAGGAACGAACGAGCGTTAAATTGTTCGCAGAGGGATACCGTTCCCAGGAATCAGAGGGAGCCCCGAGGAGCGCTCGAGCATGGAGATGAAGAGCACGGTGCCAGGCCGATCAGAACCGGTAAAAATCGGCGTATCTGCATAAACCGGCGCAGCAATGAACAAAGATCGTAGAGAAAGATTGGCAACTCATTTTTTCGAATAACTTCGTATCATTCGACCGTGACTGAAAGACGCGACGACGACGCATTCGAGGGAGACGCTCATTGCAATTCGTACACGCCACACGCTTGCACATATTGACATTTTCGAGTCTTCGTATTGCGTACGTGTATCACTTACGCGAATGCATTGTACAGAATGCCTTTGAATTACATGATTTTGAAGTTCGCGAAATTTGAACCCGAATATTTCGAAGTAGGGTTATTTTAAAATGTTGAAACTTTGGGAGTTCTGGCTCTTTGGAATCTTGATATTTTTTAATTTTGGATGTTTGATATTTTTTAATTTTCGATGTTTGATATTTTTTAATTTTTTATGTTTGATATTTCTTAATTTTCGATTTTTGATATTTTTCAATTTTCGATGTTTGATATTTTTCAATTTTTTATGTTTGATATTTCTTAATTTTTTATGTTTGATATTCTCCAGTTTTCGATATTTGATATTCTTCAATTTTCGATATTTGATATTCTTCAATTTTCGATATTTGATATTCGTAATTTTCGATATTTGATATTCTTTAATTTTGGATATTTGATATTCTTCAATTTTCCATATTTGATATTTTTCAACTTTTAGACTTTCGCAATCGTGAAATTTTTTACTGTTGATATATCGGATTTGAAAATCTGGGGATATTTAAATTTTGGAATATTGAAATTGTCTAACTTCTAAAATATGCAAGTTTTAGAAGAAAATTAGACTTATGAACTCGACTACACTTCAACATCAACTTTTACCAAGCTTTGACTTTTTTTTCTCTTACCGAGAAAGAGGCTCGCAAGAGCAATTCAGGAGTAAAATCGATGCTCATTGTCTTCTTTGACGCAAAACGTGTGATCCATAAGGAGTTCGTGCCTACCGGACAAACAAAGAATGGAAAATTTTACGCGGAAGTGCTCGAACGTTTGAGACTTGGAGTACGCCAAGTACAATAGGAGATCGCCAATTCCTGGATGCCCGTCACGACAACGCCCCTAGTCACATGACGTTAATTGTGCGACAGACACTGACCAAGCACAACGCGACAACACTACCCCGAACACCCTACATTCCAGATATGACATTTTCTGACTTCTTCCTGTTCCCTTGCATTAAAAGAAGCATCAAAGGACATCGTTTCGGGACAATTGAGGCGGTTCAAGCGGCATCGACGGAGTGCCAGAATAGTCTTACGCTTTCCGACTTCCAGGAAGCGTACGAACAGTGAAAAACCCGCTGGCAACGGTGTATCGATGCAGGAGGGACATCCTTTGAAGACTATTAATTCAATGCACGTGTATCTTCAACGAATTTCATTTTAGGATATCAATGCCGATACTTATTGGACAAACCCTGTATAATCCTGTCCCTACGTACTGGGATACGTCCGGACCGCACAAATACCCTCGAGTCTACTAATCGTCCAGGATATCCCGTGAGGGATGCTCTTTTTTTTTGGTCGGTATTCAAAGATGATCTGCCGTCATTGCGCCGAATTCCGTAAGACAATGGGTGACCCGAGGGGCAACCGAGGGAGGTCTGGCCGATCCCCGTCGTATCCTTGCACTCTCTCGGCTTTCTGCATTACATAATATCGAAACGACCTTGCGTTCCGTCGTACTACCTGAGGCCAGGACTACACCACGCGTACAACGCTCAGTGTACAACTTCCGCTCGGAACCTTCTCGCCGCCTCTTTTCGCCCCACTCTTTCCCGCGTCTCCTTCTTCTCCTCGTACGACCTTCCTGTCGCGTCTGCATTCTGTCCCGTCTTTTTTTTCCCTCCTCCTGCCACTATTTTTGCTTTCGCCAAAAGAGAAAGAGGCCGCTGGATGAATAGAGGGCGCACGGCCAGGAGGAGGACGCCAGCAACAGGTTTTGGCGGGCAAACAGGAGACCGGCAGAGTCAAGATCTACGATTCACTTTTAGCCGACGGGACTTTTTTATCCCGCCGTTGGACGTGGCGTGAATTAAAACGCTCGTTCGCCATCGTTCGACGGGGTGCTCTCGAAGCGAATTAGCGTGCGACGGACAATTCGTGATATTTGACTCGCGATACGTGTGTGGACCTTAACACTAGGTTTATGGAACCCGTCAAAATGACGGATCTTGGATTTCTTATTATTAATTACGAAAATTAAAAAAAAAAAACTTATGTCGAAATACATGTGAACTTCGTGATGCATCGTGATGAAAGACCTTTCTATAAACTTTATGTATTACTCACTGTTTACTTATTTTTATAGATAATTTTCAATGTTGAAGTATGTGGTCATTAAACGTCCGTAAATATAGTGTTAAGGAGGTACCTCTATGTAAAAAGCCGAAATTAAGCCGATTTTCAATAATTATTTTAAAGGATAAGGAGTGAATTTTTATGGTTTTGAGGACTATTTAACCGCATGTCATACAATTTATTTTTTCTGGTGCGTCAATCAGAACTAACTATTAACAGCTACAATATTGAAGGAGTTTGCTCTTCCCGCTTGTAGAAGGGAGCGCCACCTTTTGTTCTTAATTGATTCTACCATCAGCGATCGATAGATTACTTCCTTTTAAACCGCCATTCGAGTAACGCGTATTTCTTTATTATCAAAGTAATTGTTATATTTTGTAAATATATATGTATGTGTGTTTATCAATTATAAAGAACTGTTGTTTCTTACAAAAATTACGCTACATCAAAGAGAACCGTGTATCTTAAATAAAATGTAGCCATTTTTTATTTTGTTTCCTGGGGAAACACGACACTGCGAGGAATAATACGTGACAAGCACCTGTTACAGATCGGTATTGTAAGATAACGTAATTAATAGCCTCAGGACAGCCAGGAATCATTTCACCCCGAGGGATGATTTTATACGCATTTGCGTCGGTCGTTTAATTTCCTTTGTCCCGGAGTTAGTCTGTCATAAACAGCCCAATAACAGCGCGATTTACTTTGAAACTGTAAAGTTTACTCGGGTTCGTAACTTCGATCGTTAAAGAATCGCAATCGCAACGAAATCGATGCATCGTGTTACAATTCGTTCGCTCGGTTGGCAACCCTGAAAGTGCATCCGGAAGCTGCAACAATTTCATTTTATGGACTTTCCCGTATACCGTTCTGTTGCGAGCCATTTCACAGATACAGAGCGTGAACATCTCCACGGTAGTGCCTTTTACGATTTACATTCATTTCCATATTGCATCTGCCCGCTCTTTACAGTTCGCCGAGGAAAAACGTGACTGATTAATGACGTAATAAATAATCCAACGCAGCCTCGCGAGCGAATCAGGACTCTGTGGTGCTTCCATAAAACCGTCCCGTTGCAAAAAGCTTTCCGCGATTACTCTTTGAGAAATAAAACCCGGCTCGTACGCGTGGACGAAATAAAATCTCGCGTGAGGATATCGATATAAGTTTGCGGTCCTCGATAAATCTGGCCCCCGTAGGCGTGACGGCGATATAGGAAGAGCAACGCCGCTCGTTTCGCTGCTGCGTCCTCAAATTCGTAAACCTTCAAACTTGGACAGAAATTGAAATTTAAAAAATTTCGGAATCCGGGGATCGGATCTTCGGAGAACTGAAAATTTGGAAATGAAGAACTTGGAATTTTCAAAGTTCACTGCTTCGGAAATTTAGAAACTTCAATGTTTGTTGTTTCAGAAATTTGGAAAGACGAGAAATTGTCCAACCGAATAACTGAAATGCAGAATCGAGAATTTAGAGAGTTTGGTAATTTGAGAATCTGAAAATCCGAAAATCTGTCGAACGTGGAAGTAATAAAAGTAGTTGTCGCTTGAACAGCGTTGAAACACTCAGATAAATGAACTTGCAGAGTTCATTCGATCAGATAGAACGCACCTGCTAACAGCACTTTCACACTTATGGCGACAATTCTATGTTTTATCGTATCCCGGTGGTTTACTGGCAATCGTTATCCAAGGGTTTTACAATTTACAATGTCTAGTTTACGAACACCCGACAACTTTTCTACGGTCTCCTTTCATACCTCTTCCACGATTGCTAGCGGGTTGCTATGGTTTACGATTGCAGATCATGCGGATCCAACAGAAAACGCGTAAAAACAGGAGGTTGATGTAAAATCGCAACAGCCGACCGTGAAATAAAGCAACCTGGCGAGAAACGAGCTCGAGCGAATGAACCTCGAAAGCTTTGTTTCGTTTTATTCGGATTTATGAAGACCGGCAGTCATTTTTTTTTCATTCTTAGAACTTATTGAATTTCGAGGTATCAAATGTCTGGTAAGATTTGATAACACAAAATGATTTGTAAAAACGATACATTCAAATTATGCCGGTTACAAAAAGAACGTTGCCTGTTTCGAAACATTAAAGTTCGATATTCAATTCGATGACGCAGAAGTATAATAAAATAAAGATTACAGTTTAAAGAAAATAATTATATAAAAGTTTTATAAACATTCTTAATAAAAAATTGTTGATAAAATGACAATTCGCGATTAAAAAACGACGAAAGTCCGACACGACTAAAGATTAAAATTTTAAGAAACTGACCACATAATTTTACCTTTATCGATGTATTGGACATAAATTAACTATACGCGCGTATATTTCACATTTACTATAAATGTTTCAGAAAATCAATTTGTATACGAAGAAAAGTATGTAATTTTGACAAAAAAAAAAGCAAATCACTTAGAAATTTCAAAACCATTTCCACCTATACCAATTTCATGCCCCGAATATCTCTCACGAAATTGAATAAGTGTTACTTGAAACGTAGTTCCGATAACTAATAATTTAGTAGAATAATCGCATTTATAAATGAAAACGAACAATCGTACACATTAATCGCGTGTTAATGCAGAAAAATACGGTCTTCCATGATGCACACCCTGCAACAAGCACGTCGAGCCGAAGGTGCTTTACGAGCAAAAAAAACCCGTGACTCCCGGTGAAACGACATCCGCTAAAAGAGCGGGGATACGGCTACGAGACAAGGACGGAGGGAGCAGAAGAGTAAACGTCAAACAAATTCGGCAGAAAAATGTCGGACATCACAAGGCGATAAAAGTAAAAGCAAATTAGCAGACGTGCTTGAAGCTACGGCACAGAGACGCTGGAAAACAACAACGAGCTCCCCTTTCACCGCGACCCCCTTAATCCACCCCCGCGAGCCATGTTGCCCCCTCCTTGGAGCGTGCAATAGAGCATACGATGCGTCTAGACAAAATAATGATTTGGATTTCAATACATTTGCATTCATTACCCGAGGGCAGCTCTCTCCTCCGCGCCGCCTGTCGCCCTCCTCCCCTCGTCCCTCTCTGTGATCCCGTTTTCGTCTCGCCCCCGCGTGTTAACCCCTTCTACCATACCGTTTCATGTCTCGCAGAGTTACGCTCGTTATCATATGAATGCTCTGCTCGTGCCGTCGGCGCTCGTTTCGTCGTCGTCGAAATGCGACGCGGTCCGGACGAGTGTAAGCAGCCCGGGACCAGCTAGCCGTCTGGCTTTTGCTTCTCTGTGTGCGGGACACGCACGTGTGGCTGCCCGACGGGTCAGTCGGAGGGTGGCAGAGAGAAACGGGGCAGGGAGTGTGATGCAACGTGTCCTTTTTTTCAGGGTGGTGGAAAAAAGGCGAACAAGGCCAAATTGCGAATTGCAGCGGCGCGACCGACCAAACTGTTCGGCTAATTAGTGAACCGGGTTTAGGTCGACCGTCGCCACGTTTGCATGCATCTTCTGTATCGGACACACGTGCTGCAACGGGCAATGCGGACACCAGAACCGACAAAACGTGGAACGTGCAATGTCCCGTGCACGCAATTGCCGATTGACGTCATCGGGAACACCGACTACGATAGTACACATACGAACGTTTCAGCGTTCACGTACCACCGGCATCTGGCGTCCGCGAGACCGTCACTGTCGCTGATGATGCATCACGTGTGCCCTGTAAAGAAATTTATGTTAAAAGGTTGAATAATCTATGCGTCGTAATTACGATATGCACATCGGTTCGAGAGCATAGTTTCCTTATATCACTGCGCAGACTTTCGGGCATGCTACCGGTGCTCGGACATCATCGCGGCGCATAAAGAGATTTAGAAATATCACATTTATAGATTTTTGATCCTTGAAATTTATGTACCAAAGAATTTACGAATATGAAAGATTTCAAAGTGTAGATGTTTGGTAATTTAGGAATTTGGTGATTTAGAGACTCATGAATTTAGGAATTCAAACATTCAGGAATCTATGAATTCAGAACTTCATCTATTCAGAAATGTGGGAGTTATAAAATTTGTCAGTTATATCACCGCTTCTATAATGTCATCCGCTCCTACAGTCCCGTCGGGAACCATAAAGCAAAACTAATGTATAAAAATATTTATTACGAGTAAGAAAAATTAAATATAAATGAAAAGGTAGACTTACCGGTTCCGTGGGGCCATCGCCTTCCTTTCCCAATGACTGCCCCTCCGTCCAGCCCATTTTTGATAAAAGTTTGAATCCCCTGTTGTCTTTTGCTATAGAACTAAAATAAAATAGAGCAACATAAATATAAGAATCGGTGCTAGTTAAAGTTCTTATATATAATAATAAATGCTTTTCGAAAAAAAAATCACTTCGAATTGTCTAAAAATTTACGTGTAACTTACACATCCACTGAACTTTGTTGCGTTTTCGCATGAGGATTCATCGAACCGATGCACTGTCGCCTATTCTGTGCTCTATCCTGATATCCAGTTGCTAACTGACTAGCAGTTGCAACGTTATCCTTCTCAATGCCAAATTTATGTTTCAATCGTTTCAATTCTTGTTTATGAAGGTCTTTCTTAGAAGTTTTATTCTCTTCCGTATTATTGTTCTGCTGAACGAGTCCTGGCTCGCAATGACCGCAAGTTTCATTCCCATTGTGAATATGACACAATAATTTTGTAGTGCCAACTTGTATAATTGAACCGTGCGAAACTTCGTGAGGTTCGGATTCTTGTTTGGCTACAGATAGTCTCTTGCCATTCAAAAACGTACCATTTCTTGATCCCAAATCTGTGATTTCATACATCTTCTTGTCTTCGTTATACACAAATCGGGCATGATGCTAGAAATATAGACTTTTATATACTTCTATATCAATCAATAAAACCGCTATTTGTAGGTACTTACTTTACTAACGTTTATCTCCGGTATGACCACAGAGTGATCACCTTCTCGACCAATGGAACCACCCGTGTACGCAACAAGAAAAAGATTTCCAATTTTTAATTTTGGCAAATTAGTTTCTTTAACTATAATCCTCATACATGGTGGATAAGTTTTGGCTAAATCTGTAACGAAAGATATTGTGTCTTTTAAAACATAAAGTACAGTATTTTAATCTGTAGCAATTACATGCAATATTAAATAATTGCACATCTTTTCAAGTAAGGAAAATCTAACCTCAAAACATATTGCTCAAAAGACGAATACACAACAATGTCTTGTGATTAAATTTTCCTTAGTTAAGAAAGCCTGAATTATTGTAATCAATATAAAGCAATGAATAAAAACATCATTAAATACATTTACTGGATATTATTAATCAAAAAAAGTTATGGTTTTTGTAGTAAATAATGCTTTAAAAAACAAATTAAAAAATAAACCTTGGTCTTCTTCATGGTCACTATCACTACTAGTACATAATTCTGGAGTAATGTCATTAATACTGCTGTCGTTATCGTCGCTTGAGCATTCACCCTCCTCAAGTTCATTATCTTCCAATTGTTCTTCCCTTTTCGCAAGTTTGCACTTTTTCCCCTCATCCTACAAGAGAGACAGATGTGCATATTAAAAGCATAAGGTAATTACCTAGAGCTTGACGCCTGTATTTTTCAATTGATATGTTTGAAAGTCCATTTATTAATTCATTTATGTCATCCAAAACCTGAAATCAAAAAATCAATCCACGATCAATCTTTTTTGGAAATTATTTACATAACAGCAGTTTAAATTTCAACCTTCGTTGCTTTTCTAGTCTTCTGCTCCTTCTTGCTTTGTACATGCGAAGCTGCTTCATTTACAGTTACTTGAGCTTGACTGTGGAACTGATATGTACCATTTGTTTCGTCATAATAGTAATATGTACCTGAATTACCATCGTAATATAAACCTTGTTTCTGAAACATATTGTATTTTCTAAGTATCATCAATCAAAATTTAGTGTCATTAGAAAAATAGATTTAAATTTTATTACCATGATAAATACTTACTGCATCATAATAATATCCACTGTTATAATCATAATATAAACCTGAAGTTTCTTCATAAACAAAACCAGTTTGTAACAAAGCTGATTCAGCTGCCTCTTTAACTTGATCTACAATACTAGCTGAAGGTTTATCATTACTACTATTCCAATTTTGTGAAATACCTAATTCTTTTTCATATTCCAAAGGATTTGTTTGAGTTCCATAATCGATCAACATTTTACTTTGATACAATTTTTGATTTTTCTAGATATAAATGATAAGATACAATATGGAAAATGACATAGTAAACAAAGTTAAAAATATAATTCTTACATATTCTTTAAGTTTATTTCTTAACTTAATGATCTTCTTATTTTGTTTCTTTATATGATCATGCATCCGTTGAATAAAACTTAATACATGAGGAAAATCCTGTAATTCATGTTGAAAATCCTCTTCAAAATCTGACTTTATTTCTCCTTCGTCACTTTCACTAGGCACATTTTCTATCATCTTTTATATGTTTTTCTAAAACCAATAACATAATGCAGAATATGAATCAGCATTATGAATAAAAATAAGCATCCTATAAATTGTAATTATGTAAATGAAGTTAATACATATAAGTACAATGCACAATATTTTCATTACAAAGTAAGCAATAAATAATTTGAAATCTTTTCGAATTTGCCTCAAAATTGTCATGCTTTTTATTTGTGCTTTTAATTATTGCGTTATATCTAAATATTAGACAAATAATCTAACAAATTTTAGAATTTGTACTAATGTTTCATCTGCTTTTTTTCTGTATTTTTATTTAATATACTTAAAATTTTTACCGTTCTGACTGCTTTTAAAATTATATGTCTCTTTACTTTTTTTTTAAAGAATAAATTTATAAAATGTGTGCAGGAAAACACAGAATATCTTATCGTGTATCTTATACATAAATAAGTGAAGTTTTCTATTCTGATCGTTCTGCCATCTAGAAACAGCTGTTCGTTAACACCCCCGAGCATCATGGCTGCTCCCAGTCCGATGGAGCCGTCGAAAATGACATTTGTCGGTTGAAATGAGATCATATAGTGCCTAATTATCATTCATCTCAGCGACAAACGTAAACAACATACACGTGGTTAAAACATACTTTGTGTTGGTCGTGGTTACAAATTTAGAAAATGCCTTTCGTATGATTACATTTCAATTCGTATGTGAATGTCCCTCCTACGCCACTTATCTTTTACAAACAATAACCAGTGCTTTGTTAAAGTATTATTCGAAATAGCAGGCACGTTACATTATCAGGACATGTTATAATGATGCCAATAAAGGATAACCAGGATGTGGCTTGCTTTCTGGTCACTAAACACTCGTGGAAAGGGAAGTAAGTATAAATTATTCTAATCTGAAATACACGATAAAATTTCGTTAAATTTAAACAGTATAACGCAATCAAATCTATTTAACAGTATACTAATTAATAAAAATAATTATTAATCACTTAAAATATTCAATTACATATATATAAGAAGTTAACAAACTATTATTGTATGTTTTCACTTACACAGATTTTAAATAAACTGACAGAGTAATATAAAATATCAGTAAATGATTCAATAACTTGATGAGAAATGACATTAGAGTTTTAAATTGATAAAGAAGATTACTTTGAAAATGATCAGAAACATTTGTATACCTTCGATATTCATTATATTAGACTTGTTATTGAATAAAAGTTCTATATCTGCTATATTATCTTTATTAAATATCATAAATATATTTTAGATATTTATCTTGCCATGTTATATCATGACACAATGAAAGTAATATTTAATTTTTATGTAACAGGTATAAACGTATTTTTTCGATCGGATCTATGGGTATTACAACATATAATCCCACTACGTTAGAAGTTACAAATAAATGGGAATATTTAGATTTTATTAGTGTACAACCAACAAACAGAAATCAATTGGGTTCTCATGAATTTAGTATAACGATGCGTAAAGAACGTAAAGTAGACAATATGAAATTTAGTTCCGAATATAGAGTTCATTTGTTAACTGAAGCTCTAAAATACAGAAATCAGTTTGCTGAGAAACCTAAAGAAATTTTGGTAAGTTTAAAGATGTTCGCTGTAAAATACTTGTTTGTGTGAATATTACTGAAATTTAATCAAAGCTGTTATCAACTTAGCCATATGGTTACTACATAATAGGGTTCAGGTGTGATAGTAGTTAATCATTGGCAGTTATCTACATTACTGATACATCTAGAGTTTTGTGTATTATGAATTTATAATATTTTACATCTCTAATAATTATATCTATTAACAATTATTTTATTGGTAGTATTTTATATTGCACTATAAGAAAATAAAATATAAATAGTATTTTAGTAAATGTGGTATTATCTTTATTATTTTGTAATGTAATTAAATGACTGCTTTTATTAAATTAATATTTGTACTTTTCCTAGAGGTATCAAGCTTATAAACATCATTGGTCTGATACGAGATTACCTGTTGTACTAGAAGTGACACCATATAGTCTTGACCAATTAGATCCAGCAACTAATATGGTATTGGCTAGTTATTGTTACAAAGATTTTGAAGGAATTGCTACAATGAAAGATTATCCTAATGGATTTGTAATTGTATGTGGCGGATTTGGACGCTTACATCTATTTGCTTCCCAACATATGGAAGAAATTAAAAAAAAGCTGCTGGAATCAGCTATGAGTAATTTAGGTATCAGCATAAAAGTTTTGAAAGAACCAATCAAACTAGATGATTTTACTGCTCAAAGATTGGGCAAGTTTAGTAGTGATGAACACATAACAAGTGTATCAGAATTCAATGTTCACAAATATTCATCTAGGCATATAGATCCTCAAAGAAGAACTCTTTGCCTTTCGGATACTTGTTTATTGGAGAGAGATCCTCAGACGTATAATGTTTGTACTCTTAGACCTTTATCAGATGTTTTTGCTTTGATCCGTGATAATGAAAATCCACAACTATTTACTATACAGTATCTTAATGGTCAAACTCGTAGTTATTCTGCGACAGACAGAGATTCTTTATTAGCTTCCTTATTAGATGGTGTTAGAGCATCTGGTAACAGAGATGTTCATGTTCGAATGTATCCTACAAGTAGAGGAAAACGACTTGGACCTCTTAACTTACCTGTTGATGAAGAAGTCGAAATATCTCATGTTAAGTTTCTTCAACAACCACCAAGTGGACGTAACTTCGATGAAATCATGGAAAGATTTAATGCAAACATTCCCTACAGTGGTCTCAATTATTCTGTCTCACAAGATGTAAGACATTCTTATTAAATTTAATATTGTACATGTATAACATTAAATGTTATCTTATATTCCCATATTTGTTATTGTACAATGATATACATTGATACAGTACATTAAAGCGGCGATGGTCCATTACAATAAGTTAATATATATTTATGAATTAAAAAAGTGAAATATTATTACTTACATGTATATACCACTGGAATGGAACAAACAGCTACATAAAAGAGAATTATTGTTAATATTATTTTTTTTATAATTAATTTTATCTTTTTTTATTATCTTTCGTTTCCTTGTTGCATTTTTAAAATATAAATGTTGGAAATTATTTACCATAGGATCACATTATATATTGTCACTTTCAATGAATATAAAGCATAGTATACTGAGAAAGTGTTTTCCTTTTTTGTCCAGGCTGTTGTACCGCTTGAATGGACTGTAACAACGTTACAACTTCAACTATATCATGTGGTGAATAACTACTTACAGGGTCTGTTTACTGAAAATAAAGATAAAATTATTCTTGGAGCTTTAAGTGCGCTGGTTAATAAAGAGCTTGAAACAAATGCAGAAATAGAAGCACAGTTTCATGCTATAAGAAGATTGGTTGCCAGTAAAATTGGTTTCACTGCATTTACCACTCTTCCTGGATTTAGAGAATCTATTGGACACAAAGTTGTAAAAGCTCTGAAAAGACAAGATTGTGCTGTAACACAAGCTGCTATAGACTGTATTTGTGCTCTTATGCAGCCAATGCATGATGATTGTGATTTGAGACAAGAACAATTAAATAAAAGTAGTCTTCTCAGTAGTAATAAATTTTTGGAAAGTTTGCTGGATATGTGGATTAATCATATCGTAAGTGTCTTATTTGCATTCATTCAGAAGTAACTTTGTTATGTACACATTGATGTACTACTTATAATATTTTTTTAGTTAGTATTACTATCAGTTATTCAATATTCAATTCATGAATTTCAGATTCATGGCACAGGTGCTCTGGTAGTTTCTGCTATGCTTGATCTTTTAACATTTGCTCTATGTGTACCATATAGTGAAACTACAGATGGCAAGCATTTTGACAACCTTCTAGAAATGGTTGCTGCAAGAGGAAGATCACTTTTTAAACTATTCCAACATCCATCGCTAGCCATTGTAAAAGGTGCAGGGTTAATAATGAGAGCAATTATCGAGGAAGGAGCGCCGGAAGTTGCAGCGAAAATGCAAGAACTTGCTTTAGCAGAGGGGGCTTTACCAAGACATCTCTTAAATAGTCTTTTCACTATTGGTACCGATGGTAGACTGTTAACACATAGGCAGTTATGTAGACATCTTGTAGGACTTTGGGTCACAGGCCACCCTACGGCTATGGGCCTGTTAAAAAGGATCATGGTAAATTAACGTTATTGATTGAATTTATAATATCGTTTTCATATTTAATTACGAAGATGAAAATAGCTAAGTTTGTGTTCATTGTGCATTTGTACAGCCTATTGGTTTATTAAATTACTTAGACTCCGAAGAGAAAGTACCCGATTTGTTTCTTGAGAAGGAAAGATTAAACAACCGTGACAATTTAAAAATAGCAATAGATCATGCATCGAAAAATAAGAAGAGTCCACAATGGATTGCGATCGAGCGTCAAATGCGGGTAGTTGAAAAGCATGTTGAGCACGCACTTCAACATTGGGGAGCTAGGATAGGTATCGAACGTAAAGAGAAAATCAAAGAACGTCCCATAGTTTTGCGAAAGCGCAGAGAAAGAATTAAGTCGGAAGCAAACTGGAATTTGTTTTATTATAAATTTAACCAAGATCACTCACTGCCGAATTTAATCTGGAATCATAAAACACGAGAGGAGTTAAGAACAGCGCTTGAAAATGAAATTCGCGCGTTTAGTTCTGATAAAGATTTATCGGGTGGAACGTTGATAGCTTGGAATCACAGAGAATTTGAAGTACAGTACCAATGCCTGTCAGATGAAGTAAAGATTGGTGATTATTATTTGAGGCTTTTGTTGGAAAAAGATAGTCCAGACAGTCCAATAAGGAAATCGTAAGTGTACTTTCACTTATTTCGTATTTTACAATACTGGTTACAATATTATCATTATTCGTTGAATTAATGTTAACTGTTTCAATAATGAATTATCAATGTTTTCCATAGGTACGAATTTTTTAACGACTTGTATCATAGATTCATATTAACTACAAAAGTTGAAATGAAGTGCCTTTGCTTGCAAGCAATGACCATAGTATATGAACGATATTACGAAGATATTGGTCCATTTTCGGATACACGATATATTGTAGGAATGCTGGAACGTTGTACGGACAGAATGGAACGTGATAGATTAGTTATGTTCATAAATAAACTTATACTACATAGAAGAAATGTAAAAGATATAATGGATCAAAATGGTGTACGTACGTTAGTAGATCTTTTAACGTTGGCTCATCTGCATACGTCTCGAGCTGTGGTACCTACGCAAACCAACGTGATAGAGGCGGGTCCGCAGCAACAGCAAGTTATGGAAAAGGAATGGTATTACAATGATGGAGATCAACGGAAAGGTCCTATCAGTTTGAAGGACTTAAAAGAGTTGTATTTAACAAATCAAATCACATATAAAACAAAAGTCTGGGCACAAGGATTAGACGGATGGCGAATGATCTCGCAAGTACCGCAATTGAAATGGACGTTAGTAGCGAAAGGGACACCAGTAATAAATGAAAGTGAATTAGCAACCTTGATTCTAAATATTTTAATCAAAATGTGTGAATATTTTCCAAGCAGAGATGTTGATGACGCGGTAATCAGACCTTTACCGCGCATGAAGCGGTTACTATCCGACCTTCAGTGCCTACCTCATATCGTTCAACTTTTATTAACTTTTGATCCGGTTTTAGTTGAGAAGGTAGCTACTTTATTGTGTGAAATAATGCGAGACAATGCAGACGTTTCGAAAATTTATCTTACTGGTGTCTTTTACTTCATATTAATGTATACTGGGTCGAACGTTCTACCTGTAGCAAGATTTTTACAATTAACTCATACAAAACAAGCTTTTAGAAGTGACGATGTAAGTGTAGAACATTTATTTTTATCAATTCCGATATAAATTAGTCACTGTATATGTATGTTATTTCATTTTTATCATTGAATGTTCTAGAATGTGTCATCAGATATTATGCAACGTAGCGTTCTTGGACAACTTTTACCCGACGCGATGGTTAGTTATTTAGAAAACCACGGTGCGGAAAAATTCGCACAGATATTTCTTGGTGATTATGATACACCGGAAGCCATTTGGAATGCAGAAATGAGAAGAATGCTCATTGAAAAAATAGCGACGCACATAGCAGATTTCTCTCCAAAATTAAGAAGTCATACCATGGCTAGATATCAGTATATTGCCATACCTGCTGTGCGATATCCACAATTAGAGAATGAATTGTTCTGTCAAATATTCTATTTGAGACATCTTTGTGATACCGTGCGGTTCCCGCAGTGGCCTATTCCTGAACCAGTAAGTTCACAATAATGATTATTTTCAAATGGTTATATAATTTTGTGAAATATACTTGACACTATGACATCTGATCTTTAGGTAAGGTTACTGAAAGACGTATTAGATGCGTGGAAAAAGGAAGTGGAGAAAAAACCACCGTTGATGACTGTGGATGAAGCATACAAAGTTCTTCAATTATCAAATGCAAAACAACATAATGAGGCTGAAGTTAGGAAATCATATTATAAACTTGCACAAATGTATCATCCTGATAAAAATCCGCAAGGCAGAGTACGTTGATCCCAGCTTATGTTAATTCATAAAACCATCAAGATCTACGGTTTACGAAACTTGTTTCTGTCTACAGGATAAATTCGAAGCCGTTAATCAAGCATACGAATTTTTATGCAGTCGTAGTTGTTGGTCAACCGATGGTCCAAATCCAGATAATATAGTGTTAATTTTAAGAACGCAAAGCATTCTTTTCCATAGATATTCTGATGAACTTAGACCTTACAAATACGCAGGTTATCCGCAGTTAATCAAAACAATTAAGTTGGAAACAGACGATGAACAGTTGTTCTCGAAATCTGCGCCACTTTTGGCTGCCGCCAGTGAACTTGCATATCATACTGTACATTGTTCTGCTTTGAACGCGGAGGAACTTCGCAGAGAAGGTGGATTAGATGTTCTGCTAGAAGCTTACACGCGATGTGTTTCTGTTTTGAATAAATCGAGTAAGCCTACTGATATAGCAGTACAAGTATGCATGCATATTACCAGATGTTTCTCGGTTGCTGGATCATTTAGAGGTTGCAAAGACAGAATTATTGAGCTACCACAATTGGTTAAAGATCTCTGTAGAATATTATTCTTCAAGGTTAGTCTTGCTTTTATTAAAATTTCATATCATTTATTAGTTTTCAATCGTATAAATCGCCCTCTCTTCCCATAATACTTATCAAACTTAATTGCGATTGACTGCCGGTACTGTTTAGAAAAACATTCAAATTTATATAAATTCATTCAAGTTTTAAAAACTAAGATTATCATCTGTTTCTTTACAGCATTTAACAAAGTTATGTTCAGTGGCCACAGAATGTGTCTCTTCTCTTGCCACGGACAGTGTGCTGCAAATGCAACTGTTACAATCTGGTGCTTTATGGCATTTGTTGTTATTTATGTTTAATTACGATTACACGTTAGAAGAAGGTGGAGTCGAAAGAAACCAAGAAGAAAACCGCCAGGAAGTAGCGAATAATTTAGCTAAATTGGCAGTTCAAGCTTGTGCTAGGTTAGGCGGCTACTTGACAGGAGAGAATGAAACACCTGTTAATCCTGTCACGGTCGCTGCCTTAGAAAGTTTATTAACACCTTATCTGGCGAGACAACTTGCGAAAGACAAACCCAAGGAGATATTAAAAATCTTGAACTCTAATTGTTCAAACCCGTATCTGATTTGGGACAACGGTACAAGGGCTGAGTTGAACGAATATTTGGAAATCAAACGGCAAGAAAGATTGAATGGTAGCGACAGTTTCGAACACGACTTCAGCGATTTCAAATATAGCATTCACGCTGGTGAACTTGTTATTGGAGAAATATTCGTGAAAATATACAATGAGCAACCCAATTTTCCAATAGAGGTATTTTTGTATTTCGTTATGTAAAAAAGAAAAATTGATGTAAAAAGTATAATCATTGAAAAACTATAACACTTTTCAGAATCCAAAAAGTTTTACTATCAATTTGCTCGACTTCTTGTCTGAATCATCAAAATTTGTATCATCAGTGGGAAATATAGCTTTAGCTAAGAAAGAGCAGGAAAAACTTGAACATATTGTTATGTCTCTGGAAGCTTTAAGAAATGTGATAAAAAATAATCCGGGGATCGAATTGCAGTGTATAGGGCACTTCAAATTATTGTTTGCACTTTTAAGTTGTAATAATTTCAAGTTGATTCAGAAGAACGCACTTGAAGTGATTAGTAACGTTACGAAGAATCAAGAATGCGTCGACGATATCGCGGCGAATGAAGTAATAGTACATTTATTGTTAGCTTTGAATACTTTGAAAGAGTGTCAACTACTTATACTTGAGACATTGTATGCTCTTATGAGTTCTACGAAAATCGTGAAAGATGCATTATGTAAAGGTAAGCAACCACAGATAAAGTTTTAAATTATTTATAAGGAGTAAAATTTCATCCGTGGTGGTTCGAATGAAAATATATGTAAACTTTAGGAGCTGTTGTATACGTTCTCGAGTTATTTTGTAATTCAAGTAATACTCAAATACGCGAAGCGGCAGCAGAACTGCTTGGTAAAATGTCGTCTGATAAGTTAGCTGGTCCAAAGGTGAAACTGCATCTCTCTAAATTTTTACCTAGACTATTTAGTGAAGCTATCAGGGATGCCCCTAAACAGTGTGTACATATGTTTGAAACGAAACACGAAAATCCTGAATTGATCTGGGACGACATTGCCAAAGCTAGAGTTTCAAGAATTGTAACCGAATTGAAAGATGAGTATGTACTAAACTGATTTTTAAAAATTATTTTGTTAAAATAAGATATTACTTCAGTCTATGGCATTAATTTCTTTCAGGTATTACACATTGCAAAGAAGAAACCCAAATGCAATATTAAAGTTACCTGATACTCAAAATAATATTGATATCGCAACAAATGAACCTGTGGTGGGGGGTGTATATCTTAGATTATTTATAGCCAGTCCTGCATGGGCTCTTAGAAAACCTAAAGAATTTTTAAATGAACTTATGGATACCGCGTTGGCACTCATGTCTAAAGAGAAAACTGATGTGAGCATAATAATTTATTCTTCATATCAGTATTATTAGGTAATGTACATTTAACAGTAGCAAATACCAGCAAATACATGTATTCAATACGTGATGACTATAGGGTTGTCATTACTAGGGGTAATTAGGGATTTGGAAACGCGAAAATTTGGGAATTTGGATATTTGTCGCAGAACAACTATCTTCTTCAAACATTGTCATTCAGTCTAAGTTGGGGTTAACTTTTGAGGCAACTGTATATCTTATAACCATTTATTTCCGGCAATTATGTGACCTTTTTATTTCATGCAGCCCGATATGTTGGAATTAGCGACGCAAGCATTAGTATGCTTACTTCAAGCACAACCAACCTTAGCGGATCAAGTTCCATCGTTGGGTCACATACCTAGGTTATGCCGACAGATGGCAGTGCAAAACAATCAACCATCCGTGTACAAAACTGCAATATTAATACTTCATCAATTAGCAACAAGTGAAGTGGGTCTCGTGATACATCTTCTACATTAAATATAATCGATATTGATATTTATACTAAATCATACTTCGTTCTAGATCTGTATATCCTCCATTTGTCAAACGGAATGTATCAGTCCACTGAAACATGCTATGCAATCGAGACGAGACATGATAGCAGTAGCGTGTGAAACATTGAACAGACTATTTTCAACTAACGAGGACAGATTAATAAAACAAGTAAGTAACTAAGAAAACAGAATTCCTACTACAATGTAAAAAATCATAGTAATTTGCATTTATATTAATCTTACTGTTTAATAGGCATTGGATGCTGAAATGGTACCTTATTTGTTAAATATACTGGAGGGACGATTGGATATTATTGAAAATCCTGCAACAACTAAAGCTCAGATAGTGAAAGCTTTAAAAGCTATGACCAGAAGTTTGTTGTTAGGTGAGAAAGTGAATGCTATACTGGAGAAGTCGAGTGTTTGGGCAGAATACAAAGATCAACGACATGATTTATTTATTTCCAATACAAATAATTCTGGATACCTAACTGGTAAGACGCTACGAAATGTTTTTCATTTTTGTATTAAATATGACAGGTACGAAATATTTATTATTTGATACTTAGCTGGAACACCGGTGTCTGCTGGCTATCTGACGGCTGGTCCTAGTACTACTATAACTACCGGTCCACCACCAGTCGATAAAGAAGATACTTTAATTAGTAGAAACGATAGTATCTGATACAGATAGCATCGCAAGTAAAAAGAAAAAGAAAACAAAATAAATAGGCAACAAGAATGCCTATCTTGAAGAATGCTTTCTTCTGAAAATTCCTATCGGTAAAAGAGTACCGATATAAAGACTATATTGCCTGTGATTTTTGGCTCCTTAAAGTAAGGAATTTATGAATCGAATCATTTTTTTTTTTTTGTTGAATTTACATTTATATTAAGATTATCACGATACAATGATACTTTTTATTACGCTATATAGACAGATCGTATAAATACGTAGGATACGTCATTCTTTGCAGCGACATCAACGTATGGCAAAAGATAGTACATATTCGATGAAAGTCTATTATTAAAGAAATTTTTCTAGAAGAGAAACTTAAAGAAATATACCCTTCGAATGAAATTTATCCTCTTCGATTGTGAAGTTTTTTTAGGCAATCTTTCATTTTGTACTTAGCTAACCTTTTCCAATATGAATTATTCGTGTTTGTCACGAAATAGATACACCATACATATTTTGAATATTCGTCAAATTGATCCAAATTTCAACTAGGGTTCCATGCAATAATAAAGTTTTATTGATTCAATCACAAACACCATTACGTAAATGAATTAAAATGATATAGTATATGTTAATGATATATCCTCATGGACTGAATACATTTTTCGATATAACAAAATGCTCCCACATTTCACGCAAAACGTTGATAAATTCACAACAGAATCCAAACGTGTTTAGATCGGGTAAAAAGTAGTATATGATTATTTTTATTACTATTACTTTTTGTATATTTTCTATGGTTGTTCCGTATCGATGATTTTTCTCTGAATGACCTTTATAAGAAAAGCAGTCGATAATTCTTTATGTATAGCCGTTAAGAGAATAAAATTATTACAGAATATTTTTTAAGCAAACAGAATCTTAAAAGCAGCTGACAAAGTTTTAACACAATTTTGTACACGTTATTTGAATGTAATGTACGATCTAGAGAGTGATAGGCTTCCCGAGGGGAAATATCGGTGACGGCGAAGAATTCGTCGTTTACTATAACACTAAAAGAATTATCGTAATTTAAATACTTGGAAATATCCTAATATAAATGCTAAGAAACTAAAAATCGGAGGATTTGAGAATTTGAAAATTTAGAGAACAACATTTCTCTTTTCATTGCATTGCCATTTAAAAGTGCTATACTTGACAATTTTCTGTAACTTTTTTTCTCTGTGTCGTTATTTTCTCTCGAGAGAGCCTAGAATTCCAATAATATATTCGTCCTTTCGAAAGTCATAGGACACTTATTAATATTACATAAAGGAATGAAAAACTAATTTAAACTCCTCAAAATATTTGAAAGAAATCAAACTTCAATCGCATTGCACAATTAGCTACGTATATAGCAAGAAATATGTGCAACGAGTAAAATTTCTGTTTCTAAACACGTTTGAAAATAAGTATAATGAATTTTTATTGAAAATATTAAATGATTTTAAATAAATAATATTATACTAAAGTAACTAATAATTGTCAAAACCACTGTGTCCTAGGACTTCTGACACTTTCCTTGAAATGTTATAAATGGTTTCTTTTCTCTCTGCGCTTAAGACCGGCAAAAGCGCTAAAATGTCTCGGTGATACTAATCGAGGGTCTATCGAATGGAGTCGGTTCCATAAGGGATTCCTCTTTTTCATATCAATTTCTAGTATTCTAATATTTCAGTGAAATCGGACGGACATCCGTAAATCTTAGAGATACAACAAGAGAAAGCACTCATCGTTCTTCTTGCCATTCATCACAATTGTAATACACTTTTGCTACTCTGAATCGACCAGTTGAGCGTCAAGCATTGGCGTAATTAGATAAAAGAGAACGAGATGGGCCTGGTCCTCTCAACATTCAAATTAGTCTGCTTTAAACATGATTGAAATCGTAAAAATCATTAATTTAATAGAATCTTATGTCGATAGGAATACGCAATTGTGAATTAAAACTTAAAATTGAAAACTTCATATTCTAATTAAACATAATTAGATATCTAATATTGTAAATAAAATTGGAGGACCTGGCTCGCTTTGGAAATAAAATGCTGGTTACGCTAATGTCGAGAATGAAGAAAATAAAGAACGACAGTTCCTTCGTGTAACAGGAACGTGTGTACATAGATGTACGTTCCTGTTAGACACAATGCAAAATGAATACTTCTATATTCGCAATTATAGTAAGAACGGACAACCGAGTTCCTGTTAGATCGCTTCTGTTTTCTTCGTCGGTTCCCTCCTCTTGTACGCTCGATTCGTCGATCGATCATTCATTTCGACAGATAAGATTGCCGAACGAGTTTCTAGTTTAGTTAAGCCAAACGATGAAACGATTGTAATAACACGAGAAAAAAGTAACGAGCAAAATGAAAATGTCCGGCAGTGTGCTGTGTGTAATATTGTTATTGACGGTCGAATAATTGTACGAACAAATATGGCGGAGTCTTAGTTATTTTTATGTATGTATCTACGCCTGAGTTCTTAAGGTTGAGAGTAAGATATTGTACATAAATACATATACATATACATATGTGTTTCTTCATATATACATGTATATACATTTGTATGCATATATACATATATATATATATGAAGAAATTATGCCACAGATTATTGTACGTATAACTAGAAAATAAATGATTTTGCACATGGTACAATTAGAAACGTTCAAGCAGTCCACTTCTACCTTTTTGTTTTTCTTAACGTATTACAAGAGATTTCCGACCATGTGATATTCTTCTTGACCACTGTACAGCATTTCGTCCATATTCAAGTATTTGTTCTCGGCATAATGACAAAGCAACTTGTCCAAGCTTTCTCTTAATTCAGTGAACGTGGGTCTATTTTGGGGCCTCACGCTCCAGCAGGAGGACATGATGTTGTATCTGTCATGAACGGTATTCAATGTTCGTTAATTTTTTGTTTCACTTTTAAAATAAATGAACGAACAAATATAAAATAGCATAGATATTAATTCTTTAATCTGATTGAAATCAACGTGAATCTCGAGATATCGTTTTAACGTATTTTGTAATTTGGAATAAGAAATAATACATATCAAAAATTGTATCGTCGCGATAATGTATAAGTTATACTTGTATGGCTATATTTGTTTTTTGAAGTTTACGCAATTGTTTTATACGAATATTGTACATACAGCTCTACATCACAGCTCGGAGGTCGCTCCATCCTATAGCCAGACTTTAAAAGCTTCAAGATGGCGTTCGTCGCGATACCGGGGTACGGAAGAGCACCCATGGTTACAATTTCCCATAATAAAATACCGAAGGACCATCTGAAAATTGAAATATAAACGTATCACAAGATTTTGATCTCGTGTTTTGGAATCGTTGTACTTTAAGACCTTGACATTTCGCAATTTTTAAATCGTTGATGTTATTAAATTTATGACTTTTGAGAAGTCGGGGACTGGAATTTCGGAATGTTGAGACTTTAAATCTTCTCGACTTAGAAATTTTTGAAATTTCATAACTTTTTAATTTTTTTTTTGTACGAATTTCGATACTTTGTAATTTCGGAGGTTGAACTGTTAGGAATTTTAGAATTTTTAAACCTTTAGAGCATTCGAAACTTTGAACTTGTTGCTTTTGTAAATTGAGAACACATTATTTTAGTTAATTTTTGCAAAATACAAAAGTCTCTGCAACTCCTCTTAAATGTTGGTACGAGTGTAATCATTTATTTTATTAATTGTAAGTAATCACGGTAACGATTGTAATTTATCGACAAAACTTACACGTCGCTCTGAGTGGTGTAAATTTGATGGGTCAAAGATTCGATTGCCATCCATTTTACAGGTAATTTGCTATTTCCTTGTTTTTTGTATAAATTCTCTTGATAGACGTCGCGGCTTAGGCCAAAATCTGAAATTTTTACGACCTTGTCTTCGCATACTAGTATGTTCCTTGCAGCCAAATCACGATGTACTATTCGGTTCGACGACAAATATTGCTAAAATTATAGAACATCGGTTAAAAGTTATTGTACACGCAACAATGTTTTAAAGAACTTTCTGTATTCGAATTTACAACTTTTTAATATAAATTTACACAAATTCGCTATAAATGAAGGAAAATTTTACCATTCCTGTGGCAATCTGCCGAGCAAAATTCAATAAGTCGTGCGCTGTAACAGTGTCTGTATACTGTGCTAAATCTGCAAATAAAAGACTAAAATTGTTATACTTGAAGGTAATAAAAATACTATTTAAATTGCATTTAATTCAAAAAGAGACATTAAATGTATCAAAGGATTATCACATTGGCTGCCATATTATTATTTACATAAGAGTTATTATAAGATTGTTATTTAATAATGGTAATCTTAAATTCTTCTCATTTTATAATTATTTTATTTTCTGTATTTTGCAGCTGTAGTGCAACTGCATAGTTATTAAAAGCTGTTAACTAATAGATGTTAGCATCACATTATCAAACTCAATTCGCTGAAAAATATTCAACTTGCATAATTTTAATAACTGAATTTAATTAAATGCAGTATTTGAAATATCGTGCAATATATCACGGAATGTCATGGTTACTCAACCCGATACACAAAATAATTAAATTGATTGTAGAATAATTTATATTTATACTTGTAATAATATACATAATTAAGTATGATTACTTAATAATCAGAAATTTATTTGTTTTGTATACGAGTTGAATAACTTTTATCGATAATACGATTATGTACTGTTTCAGCGTTAAAGAATTTCAGTTTCACTAAATTTGTGTCTATTTGGATATTTAATAAAATTAAACACGCGATAAATCGAAGTAATTACCTTGATGAATGTCGTATAAACGATTTGTAATCGTATGAACGTTTTGATAATTGTGCTGCTTTTCACCTAATTAACAAGAGAAAGATAAGATATATGCCCTCGGTTATTGGACATTTTAAATCACCCATGAATGAATAAATAATAAATACCGCAACTGTTCGGTTCGTATTTTATGCCATCGACGAAGAAGGAATCCCCGTCAAGTTTTGATTGCGCTTTATGGTTGCACGCGACGTTCACGATGTTGTGCCAAATCTGAAAATCGGTCGTGAAGATTATGTTGACTGACGGAGTATTGTAAAACGTAGTAGCTTATGTAGTTAATAAAGTTGCAAATAACATTTTTCAAAACACTGCTTTTTAGTTTTAAAGGGAATTTTTATATGAAATCCAATACCATTAAATAGAAATGTTACAGTTTTTACGTGTAACAAGTTTTAATATATTCTTTATAAACTAAAAGTTTTCTTTACTTTGGCATTTACAGTTTTATTCGTTTCTATGCCTCAGATGTCTTTTCACCTTTCAATTCGGTTAGTTTTAAGTTATTCATTCAGTGAAACGAAATTAGTACATTGCTATTATTTATTTTTACTAGCTTGTTGATAACAATGGAAATCCAAACAAAACAGAGATAAATCAAACAGTCTAATCGCTGCGTGATAAAAAAATCTTATACAAATTGAATGAGTATATACAACTAGTTTATGAATAGATTAGTTATCAAGATAGATCACTCTAAATCGGATTAATCGAACCTATTAATTCGTCGAGATAAAAAGTTATTTCCAAAATCGCGTTTTCTCTTATACATACGCGTAATTATAGGAACACCGATTAGAAATAATTAGTTAATACATTTCATATTTACTATAAAATTGTATCGTTCGATGTCGCTTGTTAAATCGTATATACATAAATAACTACTTACTATCTCATAAGCGTCTGTCAGAAATATTCTCGTTCTCAAATTTTACCTACCGTCTTTAAATACGACTGTAAGTCCCCTTTACAACAATATTCCACCACCAATACTGGCTTGTTATTCAATATGCAACAACCGATCAGTGATACTATGTTTGGATGTTGGCTGGCAGCTTTCATGATCAATATTTCTTTATTGAAATTCTGTACATTCTCCACACTTGGATTGTCTGTCGTTTCAATGATAAATGATTGTAATTATTTGAGCAGAAATCCTAATTCGTTTTTTCTCACGCACATTGAGTTCGTTGTCAAGCGTATACTAAATGTTGCTACATAGAATGTATTAACATAAACAAACAGAAAATAATAATTATGAGATTTTGAGACACAAAATAAATTGTTTTGTTATTACGTTTAGTGCGTTCCACCACTACGCACAGACGGGAACGTTTGGGACTTTTTACACGTTTCATAAAATACAAAAATAAACCTTCCTTTCGTACAAAGACGTTATGCTAAACCTAATTAAGGGCCCATGAAAATAATACTATTTAGTTTCGCTTATGCGATTCTTTATATCCGAAATGTTTCTATTTTCAATGTTATTTCGCTACGATTTTATATACCTAATTTCAAAGTTGCATTCTCGAAAGTATTATGTAATACCTTTCAACATTTTCACCGCTACGTTGATAGTGTTGTTAAATTGATCCTGCAAGGAACCTAATCTGACGATTCCATAAGCACCGCTACCAAGTATACCTTTCAGTTTCAAAAATTTCGGGCACAGATTGAATTTGTCGTTTATCAACGGCATATTAATCCCCTCGTGATCGTAACGTTGATACAACAGTGTTTTGACAGTTTCTGTTGACATATCCTTCTGATTAACGTTCTGTGGAGAAGATATTTTTGAAGATATTACTCATTACATTTTTACGAGAGTGAATGAATGTCAATTGATATGCGGATAAATCAGTTAATCATGTAAATTTGTATAACAATTAATTATATTACTACAATTATAACTATTTTATTATTTAAATTGTGTACTACACTGCAATTATAGATTTATTAATATGCAATCAAACAATATATTATTGATATATTACAATAAATTTGTTTAATAAAGATTTATGAAATTAATTAAATTTTGTTTCATAAAGATTAAAAGCGCGACTTTAAATTATATAGAAGTGTAAATTCGATATTAATGAACAAAAACTATAAATAATTTAATGTCTTACCTCAAAGGACGTACACTCCAACGATATTTTCTTATTTTTATTCTCCCGTTGACAATATTGAAAGTACAATATCCCAGTAATGACGCAAAACGTGACTAGTATCATTATGCCAATAATAAGGTCACGAGAGAACATTGTCTCGGCTGTTACGGGGAAAGAAGGTTCATTATATTCTTGCAATTACCAACTATTTATCATATTTTCATTCGAATTGTAAAAACATACTTGCGTATTGATCCTCGACAATTTGAACAATGTTCACAGGTACACTTTCTCCACCCGATGATTGAGCGACTACGCTCACCTCGTATCGATCATTTAATTTCAAATTTGGCAAAAAATCCTCGGTTGCATTCTGCAAAATGAACATTAATAATATTGCAACTATTCTTAAAAATATCATATCGAATTTCCCTTCCGCGATAAACTAACGCGTTCGTTGTTGCTACGGGTGATCGAAATGAGTAAAAATAATAAATAATTATGTAAATACTAATAATTGCGATAAAAATGAGGATGTAACAAATATTGGTACGAATATTAATAGTAATAGTATGAATTAAATGGCGGAATACGAACTTTCTCATTTTCTGTATCTCTGGATTTCAAGCTTACAAATTTCGATATTCAGACGTTTAGTAACATGGTAATTAAACGTTTTTCAACATCGAGATTTAGAAAGCTGCTAATTTTTCAATCTAGAAGCTTGGAAATATCAAATTTTCAGGTATATAAATTTAGAAATTCGACGATTAAAAAGTTTCAGAATGTAAAAATTTGGGAACTCGAAAACTTTCGAATTCGTAGAAACATTCAAATTACGGGATTCTGAGTTATTATTTAGCTTAAATACAATTTCTTCAAATCGACAAGTTAAAACTACTCTGATTTTATTACAAGTTAGGATGACTCGGCAGTGCATAGGTGTTTTAATAATTATTATAATGAGATTCGTCAGAGGTATTGTTATAAAGCTTTAAACAATTCTTGAATCGATGAGAATGTTCATAATCTCTTTTGCTTCATTGAAAAGAACGAACGGAATTAATGAAATGCAATTAGATTCCAATTTCAATTTAAATGCATGAGAATAAATTTTACTCACGCCAGGTACGCTTTTTACCAACGGAGCAGTGTTGTTTCGACAGAAATCGATCTGAATCCAGTAATTATCCGGTTGTAATATTGTTTCGTTCCAACGAATCCAAATATCGTACATGTCCTGATAATGGTGTACATGTTGTACGTCTAATCCTGTCACTGGATCTGGGGCTAAAATAGGTATACGTCGATTATAATTTATTATTTTCGAGCAACAGTTTTGCATCTGCGAGCTAGACTAATCTAAGTGTTTTCACCTTTTTATTTTGTTTGTTTAATCAATTTTAATATAGGAAGAACGTAATTCGATGTTAATATTTATTGTTACTGTCACTTATTCATTTACTAATATTTACAATATCGTTATTGCAGTTCATTGTACGTTATATATTTATCAATATTTTTTACTTTTTGCACTGTCTCAAATTGAATTTATCTACTTGGATTAGTCTGGCTCTTAAGCACTCAAGTACTCACGGCACAAGTTTAAGTCGTTATAGTACTTTGCGCAAGTATGGGTGCACAACATCATCGAGAACTCAGGACTCGTTTTACCGTTCTCTCTGTTAATCGATTTAATAGTTAAATTGGTATTTTTATCCATTTTCAGATACTCCAATGTAAACCGAAAATTCGATGTCTGTGAAACGAGAAACTCGATTTTGTTAAAGATTTCGCCGGTAAGTGATTTATCGTACCCTCTTCAAATTAGATTAGACTCCCTTCATGCTGGATCTATCCATACTCTAGTACGGTTGTACCATAAACACGCTATTGTAAAGTTGATTAATCATCGCTGATTAAACAAATGTTGAATATAACTGTGTAGATCTAAATTATTGGCGAGTATGTAAAAAGAAAATTCGGTACGCAAGTTCACTCGAGCAACCTTAATATCTCGAACAACTTATAAATCATGCGCCACGTGAAAAATTGTTATGTACAAAAAGCTTTTCTTGCATATGGAACAGTTTACAAATTCTGACAGTCAACTTCCATTCTTCAAACGTGGCCGTATATGTATCTTTTTTTCGGTCATGGATAAAAAGAACGTTAAATTTCAAGTAAAAAGGTATTAAACCTATGTTAATCCTAAGTGTAACGACATATTTCACGATAAATTGCACGAGGCTGAAGAAGGTTGTGGTCAATGTTGAAGGTGACTTTCATAACTTAGAAACCTGTGAGAATAGTACTATCGTTTGAGGAAGCATTACCGTGTCAATATCAAAATTAATGAATTCGAGTTCACCGTCCCAAGTTTTTACTTCGTAACTGCAACTTCGATCTGAAAACGGAAGATTCGCAACGTTATCTGTCATCGGTTCGCATACGACATTTAATTTACTCTAATCGACTTGTTCCGACCAAATATAATATTTAAGTTGATTATAATAGCAAGTACCGTTTTCAATTAAACTAAACATTGTATATTTATTTAATATTGTAATTAATTTGTGGCGAACAGAACACAAATGTTCTACCACATTTTTCGGAGAATTTAGAAAAGCAAAATATTTAGAAATTTTCAGATCATTGACTTTGGTAGATTTCAAATACAGAACTTTGTTAAGCTTCTAGTTTTGGCAATTGAGAGTTTTGACATTCACATGTTTAGAAATGGGGGGATCTTCGAATTGGGGAATTCGGGGATTTCGAGGTTTAGGGATTTAGAAATCTGTGAACTTTTGTATCTGACAATTTGGAGTTTTATGAATTGAGGAATTTTTGTATCGGGGAATTTTTAGTTTTAGGAATTTAGGTATTCAGGAATTTAGGAATCTGGACATTTGTGAATTTTTGTATCTGACAATTTGGAGTTTTATGAATTGAGGAATTTTTGTATCGGCGAATTTGTAGTTTTAAGAATGTAGGCATTCAGGAATTCAGGAATTTAGGAATTTAGGAATTTAGGAATTTGGGGATTTGAGAATTTTTCTACCCGGCAATTGGAAGTTTTAGGAATTTGGAGGACCTTAGGAATTTAGGGACTTTGGTATTTTAGTATTTGAAAAAACTTGGAAGTTTATCAATTTGAGAATTTAGGAATCTAAGTGTTTGGAAAATTTAGAGACTCGGGAATGTGAAAATTTGGTAATTTAAAAATTTAAAAATCTGGGAACTAGGGAATTCCCATCACTGTATGTTTATCACCGTTTATCATATTTATCTTTGTTTCTATACGATTTGTGCCGTCTCACTAACCATTGTATGAAAAAGTACGGTGTAAACAAAAATTGCTATCGCGAATTCTGTTGTACTGAGATTGATGTACCTATGGCTGGTTCAAAAGCAACTTTGGTATGTAATCGGCCTATCCTTTTCATGTCAGGTTCTATTTTCACCGATATGTTATTCACTGGCAATGGCTCATAGTTGGCTGAAAACAATTAACATGATTTTTGCATTATACACACACACACACATATATTTATCTATTTATTATGTATTATATGTTTATTATAATTAAATTCCATTATATATTTATTTATTATTTTCAGATTAGGTTATCAACTAATTAATTAACTGAAAGATTAGTCAATTCATCTTTTACTATTCACCATTTAATATTTATAAAGCTATCAAAAAATGCTTTTGAATTGCTGTAAAAAAAAAATAAAAAATACCAGTCATTTCAAAGTCTTTCTAAATTAAACTACATATTTTAGTACAAACAAATTGTTTCCTGAAAAAAATCCGCATGAGTGATATTAATATATCGTAAAAAGATTATGAGATATTTTTCGTTTAAAAAGTAAGTATTTCATATAACAGTTTTAAGTAACCCATCAATCATTGGGCTTTTGCAACACGCGCAACCATTTGTTTTCATTAAAATATCACAAGAATCCGCTTAAAGACAAGCACGCATAAGAACAATATGTATGAACATATTGTACAAGTATGAACCGTACTGTTTAAAAACACACGTACATACTTACATAGCCGATGAAAGAAATATGGCTCATTAAAATCTTAAATGATCTGACCTTCGGTTAGCAGCTAATATCGTAAATGAATTTTCTCCGTTAAATATTACATAAATATTTTTCTCAATAACAAATAGTTCAAGTTTACGAGATAATTGCGTGATTGTACACAAACGAAACACTCCGCACGAACGTTTTTTGTAACCTAATCGAGTACCTGGATATGTTGAGAACCAGTCCGTGATCTCCGGCTTGAAAATCCCTGCGGACATCAAATTATACACTCGATATCGATAACGGGTGTCTATTGTCAAATTTCTAAAGATCGCTGTCTCTCCCTTCACCTGGAAAATGTAAATCTTTTACACACTCATGCTGCATGGATCTTTTTACTCGTACTATTTTCCGACGCGTCTTAATCCTCGGAGATTCCGAGTCGCATATCGCTACAGGATGTCTGTATTAACAATTAACATCTACTGTATGTACGCATATTAGTCATAGAACTGCAAAATTTTCATTACGAAGGAGATAGCGTTTCTATTCCTTCGATTTCGTTATAAAATTCGTTTCATTCTTTTAGGCAAAAATAAGAATAATGTAGGGAAGAAAATTTAACACGTTTAAGGTTTAAATAAACGAAGAACGACGAATGAAAGGAAAATAATGTAACACAAGAAATATAAAACGTGACGCATGCGACACAAAAATGTAACGTAATTGAAGAATTAACGAGTCTTTTAAGTGTGCGGAGTTTCTGAATATGTTGATATTGAAATTCACCGTGATTTGTGCGACGTTCAAAATGAATTCAAGGGTTGTTTTTCGGATAAGTTGACGGTGCGTACGTAAAGGAAAGTCGAATAATTATAATCATTGGTGAAGATACCACACCTCCCGTTATTTTACAAAACGATACAACATCGAGCATTATTCATTGTGTACTATTTGGTGGTTTTATTATTCAGCAACTTGCGAAGTTTAGCTTGAGAAATCATTCGCGGTGTGCAAAATCAAGCAAAGATTTGTATACACGCTGACCGCAGGACAAATCGTCCTATTAAAAATTGTACGAAGAAAAATTAAGCAAAACGAGGAATTTGCACACTTACCAATCGTTGAAATGGTCATTACTATTAAAAACTTAAACATTGTCAGAAGATACTGAAACCCGGTTGATTTCGTTGTGGTATTTTTCGTAAATATGTTTTTTTATGAAAATCTCGATATATCAAAGATACACGATTGCATTGTAAAGTGCACGAAACAGGGTAAAAAATACTGGATGTAATGAAAAAATAATCAACTCGGGAAACATCCGATACACCGAAAAAAATAATCAATTTCTCTTTCATAAAATATTTGTAAAATGCATTGCAGTTCTATCGGTAATAAGAAGGAAACTTACCACCAAGTGACGCTTTCATTTCGTTGAAATTTCGAGTTTTTATAGTCAATGATAATTTGTTATTTTACAGGATGTACATGTGTCAACCGCGACAGGATACATATTTCGCGCATACACGTCGACCGTAGTTAAGTGATTAAAAATTAGATCGTAGTTATAAAAATCAAACGGAACGAGGCAATCATTATGCTTGGCAAGGAGCGTTCAAAATTTTTGCTGGACTCATTCAGTATCATTTACGGTATCAGTGCCTATATGAGAGTCATAGTACGGGGACGAGATTAAAATAGATCTAATTAGTCCAATTAGGCAGTGTAGCGTTCTGAGAGTATAAATGTTCTTGACAAAATTTGGCGCCCTGTAAATGAGTCGCAACGATTTAAGAAACAAATGGAGAATACAATCGGGCGATTTAATAACGTAACAATGTAATTTTTAATACGGCAGATACAGTCGTCACAGAAAGTAAATAAACGTAAATAAATAAATTCCAAGCAACAAAGTTTTCAAATCTTTTAATTTCTAAAATCCACAAATCCCTAGATTCGATCGTGAAATTCTCTAGTTCACAAATTCAACGATGTTCAAATCTTCTACTTCACAGATATTCAAGTAGGTAAATTTTGAAATTCTGAAATTCCGAAGTGTTAACAAATTCTTCAAGATTTAAAATCCAAATTTATCAAATCCCCTGATGCTCAACTTCCCAAGGTAGAAATTACTAAAATTCATAAGCCTGAAAACTTACAAATTTCTGAATTTAAAAACTTCTAACTTTCCAAATTCTTACATTTCTAATCTGTAAATTAGGAAACTAAAATTTTAGAAATTAATTTCAGAAATTTCCAATTTCTGGCATTTCCAAATATCTAAATTTTTAAATTACCAAGCCCCAAATTCGCAAATTCGTATGACTTTTCAACTTTCAAAGTTCCTAAAAATTTCTAAATTCTCTAAGTTCTCTAAAATCCCAAAATCTCTAAATTTCTAAATCTCTAATTTTCTAAATTTCTAAATTTCTAAATTTCTAAATCTCTAAATCCGTAAATTCCTAAATAAATAAATTCACTAGACAAAGATTTATTTTTGCACATTATTCGAATGTCAATTCAACATCTCAAATCTCGAAATTGTAAAAAGTCAGAATTTCAAAATTTCAAAAATGTATCCTACTCGTTCAAATTATATGTATACATAGTTCGACAGATAATTTTTCAAGCAATATCTCGAATGCTTAAGAATTTATCTTCGAAATGAACCATTAATCAGGGTTACGTTTTTATGCCGATATATCGCAACTGCCTTGGCAGCAGACAAAAATTAAAACACCGTTAACTGACATTCCGAGGCAACTGTATATTTACAACAGAGTAAAGACTAATCAAATATCTTTTTACCAATTTTGTGGTATTCCAGGTGTAATTGTACGGACTTTGCTCGATAAAGTACAAACCAGGATTGAATTTGATAATCATGAAATTACCACTGGCACAATGAAGAGTTACGTTCGCGTCGGTACTTTCATTGATCTGTGGATAAACTGTGCGAGAAAATTCGTAATTGTAAAATGTTTCTATCGATACAGATCGTCGCTGCACAGGAGAACACGTTACGAGATAAAAAAAACAAACTTCTGGCACTTAATAAAACGCGCTCGATAAAACGATCGATCGATCGTACAACTTACTCCGAAATTACTGTTTATTCTTTCGTTTATGCGGAAATAATTTATGTACAAAATTTTGGTAAACAGTGACTTCGTTTTTGAAACAATATTTTAAAAGAAAAATGTATTCCGTTTACTTCGGAAATATCTTTTACGCGCATCAACGGCCGACTATTTTTCAACAACTAAATATTTATTTTTCTTGCTTTTCTATGATATTTTTAAATGTCCATAATCAATGTTCGATGTAGTACAGTTTTACATTTACTTTATTGGCATCTCGCGTTTTTGTTTGAATTCTTTCGAAATTCGAAAGGTCTTCGAACTTTCTGAACGAGAAACGACGCGAGGACAATTTATTAAAAAATCTGTTATGTTAAATTATGTTGACCGCTTTCCTTCTCTTTTATCAATCGTATACGGGCTGTCGAAGGTCGATTTAAATTCTACACTGTCTCCCATTCACAGTATATTCAGAATCTATTTGAAATCGAATCGAAGTGCTTCGAATAACTTGTTAAATTTTTAAACATTCATTGCGATGCTAAATCTTAATACTTACGATCTGTTCTATACACATATTCATTGCAAGCGTCCTCGCATGTTTCCTGCAACAAAATTATCGATTATTTCGTAATTAACGGAGATTCTTGACAAAATGGACTGTAATTTGCGAATGTCTTGTTATTTATCATTTCTACGACGAGAACAGTTATCATGAAATTTATAGCTTTTTAAATTATCTACGGGAGAAGTTACATCAATTTTTTCGAAGATCGACCATTTTAGACGGTTTAAAAATTCTTAGAACTTGTAACTTATTTATGAAAAAAATTCCTAATCTATAGATGAAAACTGCTTTTGTGATAGAAGTGCTAGATATTCGCGAATAACTATTATTGTTCGATGTTTAAGGAAACTTTAAATGAAATGATTCATCATAAAATTTTTAGCAGAGATAATAATGCTGGAAATCTATAGCAAACTGTTTAACACTATGAGCCATATCACCCATACAATGGGTTTATACATAAACCTATCGCTAATTTTTGTTGAAACATTTAACATAACAAAGTATACAAAATTTTGGTAAATACATTAAAGCTTATCGAATAAACAAGGGTTGAATATTATGAAAATTGTCTGTAAAATTTGTCGAAAATAAAATTACTTCCTAAAAGAAATTAAAACTGTTTCAGGGTGCCACCCAAGGTGTTAAAACGACGGAATCAAAGTCTATTGTAATTATTTATTAGGAGTCGTTCCAGAAATTGACCATATTCTTGTGCAATTTCTCGAGAACGGACGAAAATGATTTAATTTATTGGAAAGCAAACGTTTGAGAAACGAGAAATTGTAATTGCTCATAGAAAATGTATAAAAACAGTCTAATTGTTTGATAGTCGGACCAACATAACAGTTGTATTTCATATTCGTCGTTGGCAGATCAAAATATAACGCTGGTTCGAAATTTGATCGAGATTTGTCATTTTCATTCAATCAGAAGAAAATGGAAACGTGATAGAAGCGTCGAAAAGATAGCTTTCGGGATCGTTTCCTATTTTCGTATGAAAATCGATGCTGCGATCACGTGAACAACAGGTACAACTATCGGTAGTTATTTGGAAATCAAATGAGATTCGCGAATTGTGCAACTTACAGTTTTCAATACGAGCGAACTCGAGTTGCTGAAACAGTTTCAATTCTCCGGCTGGCAGAATCGCGTTTACGAACATTACGATCTTATTATGGCAATATGAACATTAGGCTTTCTTTGTCAGGTTACAAAATCTTTCTTCAAAATCCGAAGTGTTAACGTATCGAAATTCTCCAAGATTTAAAGTCCTTGCCAAATCCATTAATCCTCAACTTCCCAAGGTACAAATTACTAAAATCATAGGCCTGAAATCTTCCAAACTGAATTCCCAAAGTTCCAAATTTCTGAATTTAAAAACTTCTAACTTTCCAAATTCTTACATTTCCGATGTTCTACATTTCTAAACCGCTATGTCCGGAATCTGTAAATTAGGAAGCTATTAAATTTCCGATTTCTGACATTTTCAAAGATCTAAATTTTTAAATCACCAAGCCCCAAATTCGTATGACTTTCCAACTTTCAAAGTTCCTAACTAGCTAAATCTCTAAATTTCTAAATTTCTAAAAAATTTCTAAAATTAACCAGATTTAAATCTCGAAACTGTAAAAAGTCAGAATTTCCAAATTTCAAAAATGTATTCCACTCGTTCAAATTATATACATAATTCGATAGATAATTAGATAATAATAGGCTTTCTCTGTTAGGTTACAAAATAATAGAATATATTGCCCATAAATGCAAAAATAATTTCAATTTTCCAACAAGCCGGCTGATCACTTCGCAGTCGATATCACAATTAACTTTTTCTGTGATAAACCTTCAATAATCTGTCAACAGGTATCATAACTGTTCTTTCTCCGCAACTTAATAACTCTCGTAAGTCATACGTACTGAAAGAGATTCGCTTTAATTCATTTATAGCTGACGTTTCCTGTACCGATTGCATTTTTTTTTAAGTTAATTTTTAGATGCCGCGTTCTAGCTTGAGTCAAGAAAGTCAGACAAAATATTCAGTGTAGAATTAAGACTACATTTGCCGAGACACTAAACATTTTGTCAGATTCTGCAATTGAGAAAATGCAACTATACGTCGCTGAAGGAAATTTTTGCAATTAACTATGTCCTCTCTGTCATTGAAATAATCGAACATAGATCTCAGTCTTTTTGCAATTTTCAAAGTTCTGCACATTCTTTTATCAGAGTTCGAACAAGGGACTAAAGGTATTCGAGATACTTAGGCGTATTCGTTAAATATAAAATGTGTATCGCTTACATAAAACCGCTTGGAGGGCACCCTGTAGATATCGATCGACTACGGGTTCGGAAAAGACGATGAATTCATGCATGAGAACCGTTTGTTGATGGAATTTATCATACATTCCGAAATCAATACTAACCTTCAGCTGTTTGCACCACAGAGTGCAAGAAAATACATCGTCACATCTTAAAATATCAAACCGTTATCGTTTTAGGGTGCATTATAGACGAAGTAGCGATTAATAGTTGCAAAATTGATTTTTATTCCTAATTTCAATTTGAATTTTTATGTTTTGTACTTAAGGATTGAATTTTCACTGTACACTAATTTTAATTTGTTTTGTAATAAAAATGAATTGTTTTTTTTTTATAAATACATATGTAATATGGATTTCATTATTACTTCTTTTGCACGGTATTTTGGGAAAATATTTTGAGTTTTTTCGTCTTACACGATTTTTTAAAGTTGTGGAACATATCCCCAAAACCATATATCGCATGTTTTTTTTACACGATTTTTTTTTTGCACGCTTTTCTAAGGAACGAATCTACCGTGTAAAAAAACAGTTGGGTGTACACGATTTCCACATTCGCGAGTCCTCAGTTTCAACATTTTCAAATTCTGAAGTCTCCAAATTTTTACATACACAGTTCCTGAATTTTCAGATCTCCACATTCCTCAATTTCCCAATATCTAAATTCCTAAATCTCCAACTTTTCAAACTTATCCGAATCTTCAAATCCCTCGAATCTCAAAATTGTCGACTTCTCAAATCTGCAAATTCCCAAATTTCAGTCTTTCAAATTTGCTAATTCCCAAATCTTATTTTCAAGCACACACATTCTAAACTTTCCAAATACACGAATCTTCAAATGCCCCGTCTTCCAAATCCCTAAATTCCCGAGTCATCGAATTCTCAAAATCGTAATTTCTAAAAACCCTTCATACATTTAACCTGGTCCGTCACGAATACAAGTCCTAGTTATGCCAAAATATGTAATCTTATAATCACCGATAAGAAGGGCTGAAAGGTTGGCCTTTGATCACTATACCCTAATACCATTTTGCGTAGAATATATAAATACATAATATAA
Organism: Coelioxys conoideus; assembly: GCA_947623535.1. Taxonomy (NCBI): domain Eukaryota; kingdom Metazoa; phylum Arthropoda; class Insecta; order Hymenoptera; family Megachilidae; genus Coelioxys; species Coelioxys conoideus. Next base: position 7,432,051 of record OX392452.1, read on the forward strand.
ACGTAAACTTCATTCACATGCAATGTTCATTTCAACCTTCATAGGTCACTACATGAAAAGCACATTGTCCCGAATATGAATCCACGTCAATATTCAGCTGTGTCTACAGTTCAACGTATACGATAATAACATAATTCGCTTTTCTAAAGTTACGATGTGTTATAATATCTCCTACCTTTAATATTAGGGGGACCGGAAAGTAATGTCGTTTTTTTTGCATTAAAGTCAGATAAATCTTTAACACGTTTTTATATTTAATCAATGGTGTGATCACCCTCGTTATGAACAACCTTTTACCATCAATTCTACAAACTTTCTATGCTGCCTTTGAAGTACACAATGAACTGATAAATAACAAACGAGTATCGGTATACGCAGAAACGATATTACTTTCCTGTCCCCCTAATACTTCTATTCGGTAATAATTTCACTTATGCAATTAACACTGGATTTACGGAACCCGTCAAAATGACGGATGTTAGATTGCTTATTTTAAATTACGAAAGTTAATAAAAAGCTTCTGACCAAATCTAAATTATCCATCATCGAAATAGAGAATCATTGTGTGAGTTAATTTACGTATCGTCGATTATTTACCTATTTTTATACATTAATTTCGATTTAAATATAAGTTTTCATTAATCGTTCGTAAATCTAGTGTTAAACAAAAAGAAGTCAAAACAGATCAGTGTTCTATAACTTCTGGGCAACGGTGCATGCCAATTACATGATTCATGTTACGCTTAAAAATATGTTCACGTTATACCCTCGCTGTTTACGCTGTTTGCGAAGTAATCTTAAAAAAATGAAAATAAACAAAGTATGATTTTTTACTTACTTTCGAGCAAGCCGACAGACAATCGATCAACGGCGCGACGTCGTGCAAGGAGAATCCGTGTATAGACATTAATAAAATTATAAACAATCGAGATGTGAAACACATTATTGATATTCAAACTGTTTTTGACGCGGTGCAGAACTTCTGATGATCGGACCTTTCTGTCAAAAAAATCCTTCTCTGTCTCAGAGCTCGCAGCTCGATATTTGAAATGAAATCAAATTACGAATCGACACGAGTTTGTCAGATCTTTCTTATGCTTTTTTACTAAACTATAAGACACTTTCGATCACCATGCGAATGTGTTCTTGTTTGAAATCGTGCAAGGCTTTTAGATAAACGCTATTACCCCCTACTGCTTGATTTTGTGTACGGAAGAGGTGGTACCTCCATTAATCTCACTTCGTCCTTTTTTATTTTCAATAGAGAATTTCCACGATCTTCGGCACAAAAGTAGTAATTCGAAACGATCGTGCTCTGCCGTGAATTTAATATCTGTATCGTATCATTTTCCTGACTCTTCGTAAATTAGAATGTTCGAAATTACGGAAGAATCGTTACTTTGTATGTATGTAAGTACCTAAACAGGTATTCTTCATATTTTTTCGACTTGCGAAAAAATCTACTAAAGTTATCTATCATTTCGAGATTCGCAGAGAGATCGTACGTAGAGATGCAGATATTTCGTTTGATTACATTGGAGAAAATTATATTACGGGTATAGTTTCTAATTATTATGTCGGATCCATGATTTATAACTTGCTGACAACTTAATAGCAATCTAAATGATTGTGTACGTACATATAAATTATGTATGCGTTTTAAAAATCATATTACTGCACAATGTTCGACCGAACTTTTTATTTTTACTTAAGATGGATACAAAGATTATTAATTGTACTAGGCAAATTAGCAAATGGTAATTTTATTTTATGATCCGGAACGGTGATTGCAGATTCCGTAATCATCGGAGAATACTCATTAACACCTCAATAACCGCGAATATAAGATGCTTTATGTGTCATAATAACAATGAATAAAATTGGTCAACTGAAACGCTCATAGTATTCTTTACTGTTCACTCGTGCTTTTTTACTGCATAATATTGTTAAACTAACGATCAATTCGTCTACGTTACCATTTTACAGTTCATTATTTATAGAACAATTTATATTCTCAAATATTCTCACGAACTTTCAGATTAAGCTTTTTCAAACAGAAAACGATGTATGGAAAATATGATTTTTCTTGTGGGTCTTATTTGCTAGTAGAATACACCTATTCTTTCTTCCTTTATTTTTTTATAAGCGAATAAAAAAAAAGCATTTTATTTAAATTCACTTTATAAATAACTTTAATATAACTAATAAAAATTGAGGCACCCTCATAAATTTTTAAAAAGTAATTCAAAATTTGGAATAAACATTATCAGATTTTTATTATTACCTCCATCACTTTTATTATTACTATTCAGACATTTTATTTGTACATATGTCATTTTCAATTTATACTATAGATATCGCTGAGATCGCTTTCTCAGATTTGTTGGTAATGTTGGGACAGAGAAACACGAATGATGGATACTACGTTCTGTACTTACATATCTTGTATATGATAGCCCTTCTAAAGTATAAACCAGGTGAACTTGATGTAAGGGTTGATAGTTTTTTAAGTATTACTCTTATTTTATAAAATGAAGTGATTGCATACAAAATGAATATAATTTGTGCCGCAAAGAATTGTAAATACTCATCAGGTAATGAAGAATCGGGGCATATCATGTTTATTAACTTTCCAAACGATAATACGTAAGTTTTTTAAAAATATAAACTAAATACTGTTCAGAAATGTTCTTTTCATACATATGTAAAATTGGTAATGCTTATATAAGACTATTGATATGTTTAACTCAGTACTTATTTTTTACTATGTAATTGTTTCGTTACAGCTCTAAAGTATGGGCACAACAGTGTGGTAGAACAGACCTTTTAATGAAATCAAACGAAGAACTGCATTTGAATTATTATGTATGTTCTCATCACATAGAAGACCATTATTTCATAAGCAAAATAGACCCAGTTGTAATCGACCAGCATGCGATTCCAACATTATTTGAATCAGATATAAAGAAGAAGAATTCGAGAGATGTTTTTGAGAGAAATGAACAAATAGAAATAACAGACAACGTTGGACTATCATACTGTGATATGAATATTGAAGTAGACCAGTATCATGATATCAGTTATCGATTATCAAATGTATGCAGGATATGTGGAGAACCATCTGAAAGTTGTACAGAGATATTTGCATCAAAAGGCATTGAATTAAAATTGAAAGAGAAAATAAATTTACATCTTCCAGTTACAGTAGACATAGAAGATTTAATGCCACAAAAATTATGTATGAATTGCTGTGAGAAATTGGAAGTAGTACATTTGTTTGCTGTAAGTTCTTTGAAAACAGATATGAAATTGAAAAAATTTCTAAATATTAATCAAGTAAGTATATTTCAAATTATACATTGATATCATTTTCAATTCCATTGAAATTATCTTTTGTTATATTACATAAATTTTATATACATATTAATTAGAAAACTTAGCATGTTAAAAATATATTTATATGGTATGCTACAGACAGATTATGATAGAAGATATGATGAAATAGTTGATAAATGTTCTGTAGAGATTACTGATGAATTACGTTGCACTCAAAAAGGTAGTCAAACTACATTGGTACAGTTACATTCCAGTGACATAGAAGATACTGCTATGAATCAAGAAATCACCAGGAAATTAAATAACTTTGAACAGATTAACACTGTAAACAACATAGAAAATGAGATGCAATCGAAATTAAACAGTTTTATGAGCACACCTAATGAAAGGAACATAGAAGATGAATCTGCAAATCAAGATACACAGTATTACCTAAGGAATGATGCAACCATTATTAATAAAATTTTATGTTTATACTGTAAAAATTCCTTTGAAAGTAAAGAAGTATTTGAAAATCATAAAATACTGTGTTATAACAAAGAAACTACAGGACAAAAACGAGAAATAGTTAATAATAATATAAATAGTAGGGACTCTAATAGTATAGCAACAGTGGATGTGCAATACAGTAAAAATTCTAATAATAATAACAAGGATTTTCAGAATGAAAAAAATTTAGATGCACATATAATTTCATATTGCACATTTTTTGACGAAAAGTCATATAAAATTTCTATCAAATCAAGTACAAATAAAAAAGAATGCGAAACTAATAAGGAATTACATGGTAGCAATAAACTTGTATTATTGAAAATTAACAAGAAATGTGGTCACTGCAATAAAGTTTATAATACTAAAAAGGAACTATCGAATCACATTACTGAATGTCATACAGGTAAATTGCTGCTGAAGTGTACAGTGTGTGACAAGAGTTACGAAAAATGGTCTAGTTTAGATGTGCATGAAGCTACTCATAGAATAGATAAACCTTATCTGTGCGATTTATGTGGAAAAAGTTTTAAACATTCTAACAACTTAAGAGGTCATAAAAGAACTCATTTAGATGATTCAAAGAAAAAGCGACACATCTGTGACATTTGTGGAAATGCATTCAGATCTAGGTAGCATTATTAAAATTATAAGTATTGTTTCGTAAATGATGTTCGATATAAATTTTTGTTTTAAATTATATATTTCACGTTATTGAATCTATGTTCTATGTCGCACCTGTAATTCAGATTTCATTTGGCTGAACATATGAATCAACATAATGGAAATAAGCCTTACGCTTGTGATAAATGTGGGAAAGTTTTTTACAAAAGAATACAATTAAGACAGCATAAATTATCGCACGGTTTAAATAAGCATAGTTGTCCAATATGTGGAATGGCTTTTAATCGTAAAGGAAATATGAATACTCATCTTAAACGTCATAGTAATGAAAATGGTATATATACGTGTAGTGTAAGTATACTACTGTTAAAACTAACTGATTAGCTATTTAAATCTTCATATATGTATGTATTATAGATCATTTTTTTCCCTTCGTCACATAGGTTTGTAAACACAGATGTAAATCAATGAGCGAATTAAAATTGCATAGAAAAAAGCATACAGAACAGGACATCATAGATAGTATACGAAAACACAGCACTAACAAAACTGTATGGCAGTGTAAAAGTTGTAACAGGATATTTTCTACACGAACAGTATTATTGAACCATGAACGTTCTCACAGAAGGGAGAAACTGATGATCGAATGTAATCTTTGCGAGAAGAAATTGTCGAGCAAAAGTTCCTTAACGTATCATAAACGGTCTATTCATTCTACAGAAAGACCACACATGTGTCAATATTGCGGAGAATCGTTTGTCTCCAAAGAAGCGCATCTTATACATGAAAGAATACACACCGGGGAACGTCCTTATGTTTGTAAAGAGTGTAATATGGAGTACAAATGTTCCAGCAATCTCAGACAACACATGAAGATTCATTCTGGTGTTAAACCTCATAAATGTACACATTGTAACAAGTGTTTTACCCGGAAGGGCGCATTAAACGTGCACGAAAGAATTCATACTGGAGAGAAACCATTTTCCTGTGATACGTGTGGCAGGTCATTTTCACAAAAGAATGACATGTTGAAACATACCAAAACACACCAGACTAAATTACTACATTGTGAACAATGCGATGAAACATTCACAAGGAAGAAGAATATCTTGAAACATGTTACATTGCACGAACATAATAATCGCACAATTGAAAAATATATAGAAGTCGAACAACAAGTGGAGACATATAATATGGATATAACTTGCTCTCAATTTGAATAAATTTTGTCTACTCATGTATGCCCAAAATAAAATAAAATATTGGATGATAAAAAAATATTATCATTAATCTTTTGAATAATATTACATAAGTGACTAGGTGGTAACCGGCGGATGTGCGGAGAAAACAATTTAAATTTAATTTTGTAAATTATCTCATTTTAAATTACTTAATTGATTAGTAAATCAGATTAATAAAAAATTTACGTTTTTCTTTTTATGGAAATTGTTTCTATCACTCGGAATAACACTCTCACGCGATGTGAAGGAAAACTACTTGCACTGGCGATTTTGCGTAATAGCAGGAATAGCTTAGTCACGCGTAATGTTTTAATAATGAGTAAAACTTGAATTTGAACTATAAAAATTTAAAGTTATAATTCTAGTTATTACAAAAGCAAATATAATTGAATGAACATTATTTATAAACGTTCTCTTTCGTATTAATGGCATTTTAGTTTATTTCATCATGTATTCTCAAAGTGCTGGTGTCATATGTATTTATGTCGTATAATGTATTTTTGTTATAGCTCTTTATTTGTCGAACTCGAGCGAGACACTCGAAATTATTAAATGAATCACCCCCGGATCGTAAGTTGCCGACATTTGGTCTAGTATTATAAACTAGTATTATAAGTGACAAGAATTTTTGTCTAACAACAGTCCGATTTATCAACGAATGACCGTATCTTATGATAAATTGCATGTCAGAGAATTGATACCGATGAACTTATGTCACGTACAACATCACATAAATAATTCATTACTTTTATACCTAACTATTCGAAGTAATCCTAGGAATCGTGTTTATTAATCGATTGATCTGCATGCGTCCGGATAAATTACCGTGTACTTTTGTAATCTGTAATGGCATACTAGTAACTTGTAATCGTTTAATAAATGACTATGTTTTATTCTAATAAAACCAGTAATAATCATTAACTTGTACTCACTTAATAATAATCGTATTCTCATTCCGGAATTACTAGTTATCGAGTTAAATTATAACTATAGATTGCGATATCTGCAGTTACTCCTTGATTTTAATAAATGCAAATAGCCTTTCATGTACCCAAACAATTTTCAGACTCGTTTGTAAGAAAACTCCGATTTGATCTGCATTAGGACCCGGAAGAGGACACACATGTACATACATGGCCCCAGCGCGACGAGCACCACGTCGCCGGGGCCCTACATTGCGACGCCAGGTCAATAAAAAACCTGTTCACAGCCCCTAGAAAGAGCACTCTCTGGAAAACCATTGACTACACGATGTCGCTCACATTTGGCTTCTAATAATCCAAAAGTCACATTTATCGAAATTCTAAAAAGTCGTTATTTTGCGCTTCTTACCCCGATATTTTCGTACTAAGCTTTCAAGTTATTTGCAAAAATGAAGCTTTAAATACAAATATCACTTTCATTTTAATAGAATTCTTCCTTCTACTTTCACGCCGGTTTGCGACTACATTAATCGACCTTGAATCATTTGCATTCTGCATTGCTCAAGGCAAACGGAAAGATAGGTATAGTTAGGTTACTGCATGCATTAAGCATGCAGTGCATACGCTAGCATTCTAAAATAAAAAGCAACATCATATGAAAACGTTACCCATTACGGCGCAGTTTCAACGTTACAATAGCTATATAAACATGAAATTGCAGAGAAGCAAAATTTGTCAGGGCAAGTGAGTTAACAGAATCGTATCAATCTGTTCCCGTCACGATACAAAACTGTGAGAGAATGTACGCCACTTGCGTTATGAAAAATACACCCACAAACGAAAAGTGAGAATAACATTATCAAACAAACAAATCGATAAAATAAAATAATATAAAATTTTACGATTAATAGGGAAAAATGGGAACCGGAGGACAATAACTGGAACAATGCTGGTCAGATACGACAATTCTATGCGGGAAAGAGGATTTTACTCACCGGATGCACTGGTTTCTTGGGGACAGCGATTGTCGAGAAACTTTTACGCACTTGCTTGGAGATCGACAAGATTTACTTGATGGTCAGGCCTAAGAAAAATATGACGATCGACGAAAGAATAAATAAATACTTCCAAGATCCTGTAAGTAATGTCCTACAAATTTCTTTGAAATATCCTCAACGACAATTTTTTTAACACGCTGTCCGTAACGAAATTTACGACTGATACTGGTAGGAATTCTTTTATTTACGCAATCAGGAAATGTTGAATATGTCGACTTATCGTCATTTTTATATTAACCCTCCGCGTTCGAAGATATTTTTACTGGTAGCAGAAATCAACCCTAAATTTTTAATTCAAACTTATTATCTTTCTACTATTCATTGCCGCTGTTAGCGGTCTCATTATGTATATGTATACATCACATGTGTCACGCAATAGCTTCAGTTAAAAAAATCCCTTGTCCACATTTCAGCATTAAATTCCAAATAAAATGATCGATGACTACTGAATCTCATTTACCGTAGATAAATCATTTGTGGCAATCTTTAATTATTTAACCGCGCTACGATTTATTCGTCTTTGGCAACTAATCGAATCCATCCGTGACACATATTATTCGGCATTACGCGTTTTAATATCCATGATTTCAGGTGTTCGACGCATTGCGTAAGACGAATCCTAATTTCATGGCAAAGGTGCAGGCAATTTACGGTGATTTACTAAAAGTGAATTTGGACATTTCGCCGGAAGACTATCGACTTCTAACGAAGAATATCGACATAATAATCCATAACGCTGCAAACGTTTCGTTCGTTGCCAGCGTATCAGCCATTTTGAAAGCGAACGTGTTAGGTACCAAGTATATGCTCGATATGGCAGCAAGATGCTCCAGCTTGAAGGCGTTCGTATACGTTTCGACGGCGTACTCCCATTGCTACAACCAAACAATCGAAGAAAAATTTTACGCGCCTCCGTGCGATCTGAAAGTGGTGGAGGACATGATAGAGTGCGACGAGTCAACGCCGAATGGAATTAGCGAGAGATCGGTGCGCGATATATTAGGAAAGTGGGTTAACACGTACACTTTCAGTAAATCCATTGCCGAAAGTCTCGTTGAGGACTTCTCACGAAGAACGTCGGTCGCTTGTTCTATCTACAGACCCTCGATAGGTACGACCGCCGTTGCGCTAACTGTCGTAGTAAAATATGGAAGGAAAATTGAGAGAGACACAAAAACTACATATTTCTACTTTTGAGATGCAATTCTCAATAGCTGAATTATTACGTTCATAAATAATAAGCAAAGTAACACGACCGGGGATGTACAACATTCCCCAATTTATTGTTGCAAACGTTAACGGATTCTGTACTTCTAGGCTCCTAAATCCCAAAAATCTTACATTCGTTTATCCCTAAATTATTTTGTCACTACTTACATTCTTAGGTTCATAAATTTCTGGGTCCATATATTACTATGTCATTAAATCCCTAGTTTCTTAAGCTCCTGTGCGTCCAAATGTCCAAATTCCTATGCTTCGAAATACGGGCATCGTCAAATCTCTGGTCTCGCGTAATACGTAAGTCTCTGAAGTCCTACATCACAACTTAGTGATCAGCATCTTAAATGTCAGCGTGGAAAATATTTCTTTGTTAACTATAAGACTATAAGTTATATTTTTTCGTATGATTTATTTTAAACGACAGAAATTGGTTTATGCCCAGTATAATTTTTCTATATTTTCTGAACAGTCATTTCAGCGTACTATGAACCACATGCAGGATGGCTCGGAAACCTACAAGGTCCTGCACCGTTGCTTCTTTTGGCTGGCATTGGTTTAATGCACGTTATACCCATAAGTGAATATACTATCGTTGACTTCGTTCCAGTCGACTTGACAGCAAATGCTCTGCTGGCATCGGTCTGGGATTTAATATCGCACATGTAACGTACACACTATTGTTTAACTAATATTAAATGACTCTCGAAGTTCATGGAGTAGCAACTGTTGTTCTCGATTTAGATGGCGAACGTGTATCTGAGATTTGAAAACTGCAATCTGATGACCTGATACGATATTTTTATACTGTAGAAACTATTATAGAAATCAGCTCATATTGAACACATTTTTTTTTTATTCTGCCGGATCGTTTAGGAAACCAAATGAACCGCATGTCTATAATTATGGTTCGTCGGATTGGAAACCTTTATACTTGCTAGATCAGATACCGACATTCTTCGAAATATTGGAAAATTATCCATTCAACAACACGGCTTGGTATCCTTTTCTAATAGCGGTTCGCAGTCTGTATGCTTTTGTCGTCTTGCATATATTGTTTCACCTGATCCCCGCTGCTCTGTGTGATTCAGTTCTGTTCATCATGGGAAAGAAAAGAAAGTGAGTAATTAAAAAATTCGGTCATTTTATGCGGCAAAAAAAAATATGATTTTTTGTAATATAAAATGTAAAAGAAATTTCGTAATACATATAGTAGTTTTAGTCTTAATGTAATTCCAGTTGGAAATATTCTAATACTTCAATTCGAATAGGATTCTGATATATTATTACAATACTATTTCAACATTAACATAATAACATAAAATGTAAAAATAGTAGATATCCTTTGCTCAGAGTACAGATCCTATTCGAGAGTACTCCATGGTAAAACGTTCAGTAGTTTCAGTATTATGATCAGTATGCAAAAATTGTAAAAAATCACGTGACTTCTATTTCTCTTTACAGAGCGTTAAAGATAGCATGGAAATTCACAACATTACTCTCGCCGATATATATTTTTGTGAGCAGTAACTGGGTTATACAAGCGGAAAACACGCAAAATGTCCTCATTCACATGAATAGCGCTGACTATAAAGAGTTTCCTTTCGATTTTGCAAGAGTAAATTGGACTAAAGTAACACATTCCTATGTACATGGCATAAGATCGTATGTACCGAATGAACAACCGCACATGGTCATGGCGGCAAGGAAAAAATATAAAAAGTTAAAGATGGCACACTATACACTCTGTGCCGTGGCTCTTCTTTTCACAGTGTCCCTTTTTTACAGAATAATTTGCCGTACTTGCTGTTAAAAATGGTGCACTAAATATGTTCTTTCCAACCTCAGATTGTTTCATTTTATTCAATCTCTATATCCAATCCCGTGTCCCTGTAAATCAGACTAATCAATTCAACTATTTAATTTTACTGTTCCGAAATTATCGAGCGGTAAATAGACTGAGAATAATTTGTTATTATTGATAGTTTTCTAACGATTGGTGGTTGATTTTGTCGTGTGTTGTACGATTATTATAAATTTGCGTACATGTTGCTCTAAGTACTGAGACTTTGGCGAATAATTTTTTCGAAGTTATGCAGAATGAGAGTTTGTCCTTTTTTATCAACATAATTTATCGAATATAATTTTCGATATTTTATCTATGCGATTATTTCTTTCCTATAACGAACCACAGTATCGTTATTACATTCGCTTTATCCTGACTACGATCATAAAAACTACTTGCTTTATTTATTATTCATGAATGAAGAATAATTCAATAATTATTCCGATTTTTCTATTTATTCGACTTTCACCTAACAGTTTCTTGTTACACCGCCACGTTGCGCTACCTACGCGTTCCGTTACCATCGCGATTCCCATATGTTTCTTCACGATCACGGTCAATCGTGCCTACGCTCCACCTTCTGAGCGCGAGCAAATCTCACGACCCGCTTGGTCATTGCTTTTCCTTAAAATTTAAAAATGAAGCCTCATCCAACATTTTTGCAAAGGATAAAGTTGTACATAATAGCCACACCTACCACCTCTTTCAAGCTCCGACAGTAATTGTGGGACACCCTGTGTAATTGAATCAATGTTATTTACAGCATGTCACCCAGGAATTTGACGCGGGAGAAGGTTGATACGAAACATAGGAAGTACGCCTATCCTCACCGAGGATTCTTCGAACTTGATCGCCGATTGGCGATCGCCGACGGCCGATTGTTTATGCATATTCTTTGAATTAACTTGTATACATGACAACGCGAACCAATAAGATGCTACCACTGAAATTACGAGTGAGTCGATACGCCAATTCCTGGGTCGTAGATAGTATAACCCTTTGCGGACCGTGCTTTCTTTTACATACAGCTCCTTTATTAATTTAGAAAATAGATCAAGAAGTGGGTTTACAATAAAATGTATTGCAATTATGCAGTGTGCGTAACAAACATATTTTTAATTTATTACAAGTGGCAAAGAAATGAAAACATCTTCAAAGCAATCTATTTATCTAAATTCTTTCTACGATCCAAGAGAAACGCGATGTCGAGCGTGGCTCGACATTGGACCGCAAAGCGATAAACGTTCTCCTTCGAATGAAAGGCATTTTAGTTTATTTCCTCGTGTATTCTCAAAGTGCTGGTGTCATACATATGTATTTATGTCTTATAATGTACTTTTATATGTACAGTGGCTCAAAGTAAAACTCGGATACTTGCATAGTTTTATTTTATGAGGAGATAATTAATGTAGAGCTCGAATGAAATGAACGATTGAGTATCTTTTATTAAGCTACAGTTACAGGCATAGAAATCCATGAAAAACAAAAACAAAATAGCAAAATAGCAAAAGGTATCAAACCGAAGGGAAATTTGATCGATTGATCTACATACCTCCAGATCAATCATCATATGTACCTTTGTAACCTGTAATGACATATTAGTAACTTGTAATCATTTAATAAATGATTATGTAAGATTATATGTAACAAAAGGCGGTGAAGTATAGACTCCACCGAATAAATCTTGTACATGAAAATACTATCTTTCTTTATTATATCTACTCTCGGCGAAGGCCTATGCAAAAATGTCTTCAGAAACACCAAATTCGTGCCAAGGACGCCCCCGTTAGTATGGTCGTTCTTTAGGGTACTAGTGCTCGAAGAAACATCCCTGAAGGAGGGGAAGCGCTGGCAAGAAGCATGTGAACCTGCATCGACTATTCGTTGATTTCCAATTTTCTTACATATGTTGTATTCTAATAGAACCAATAATAATCATTAATTTGTATTAACTTAATAATAATCGTGTTCACGTTCCGAAATAACTAGTTATCGAGTTAAATTATAACTATAGATTGCGATATCTTCAGTTACTCCTCGATTTTGATAAATGCAAATAGTGCATGCTTTCATGTACGAAAATAATTTTCCGACACGTTGTTTTCAAAAATGGAGCTTTAAATCCAAATATCATAGTCCTTCTAATGGAACTCATCCTTTTACTTTTACGACTGTTTGCGACTTTTTTAATCGAACTTCTATCTTACACATTCAGTATTGCTAGACGGAAACTACGAAATACAATTTAGATACAATGACGTTACAGTTTTAGCACCAATACTCAATACATTAAACATGTGACGTGTGCGATTTCATTGCAGAAAAAGAAACAAAATTGTGTGAACTATTTAATAACGCATGACCGCGCAGTCTCAACGCAACTGAAGCTATATAAACACGAACTTGCCATGAAGTAGTGTTTGGCAGGACAAGTGCGTTAACAGAATCGTATCAATCTGTTCCCGTAACGATACATAACTGTGAGAGAATGTACGACGGTTGCGTTAAGAAAAATACACCCATAAACGAAACGTGAGAATAACATTTTCAAACAAATCGAAAGTGATGAATACACGAAAGGAGAATAGTAATATAAAATTTTTGCGATTAATAGGGAAAAATGGGAACCGGAGGACAATAACTGGAACAATGCTGGTCAGATACGACAATTCTATGCGGGAAAGAGGATTTTACTCACCGGATGCACTGGTTTCTTGGGGACAGCGATTGTCGAGAAACTTTTACGCACTTGCTTGGAGATCGACAAGATTTACTTGATGGTCAGGCCTAAGAAAAATATGACGATCGACGAAAGAATAAATAAATACTTCCAAGATCCTGTAAGTAATGTCCTACAAATTTCTTTGAAATATCCTCAACGACAATTTTTTTAACACGCTGTCCGTAACGAAATTTACGACTGATACTGGTAGGAATTCTTTTATTTACCCAATCAGGAAATGTTGAATATGTCGACTTATCGTCATTTTTATATTAACCCTCCGCGTTCGAAGATATTTTTACTGGTAGCAGAAATCAACCCTAAATTTTTAATTCAAACTTATTATCTTTCTACTATTCATTGCCGCTGTTAGCGGTCTCATTATGTATATGTATACATCACATGTGTCACGCAATAGCTTCAGTTAAAAAAATCCCTTGTCCACATTTCAGCATTAAATTCCAAATAAAATGATCGATGACTACTGAATCTCATTTACCGTAGATAAATCATTTGTGGCAAACTTTAATTATTTAACCGCGCTACGATTTATTCGTCTTTGGCAACTAATCGAATCCATCCGTGACACATATTATTCGGCATTACGCGTTTTAATATCCATGATTTCAGGTGTTCGACGCATTGCGTAAGACGAATCCTAATTTCATGGCAAAGGTGCAGGCAATTTACGGTGATTTACTAAAAGTGAATTTGGACATTTCGCCGGAAGACTATCGACTTCTAACGAAGAATATCGACATAATAATCCATAACGCTGCAAACGTTTCGTTCGTTGCCAGCGTATCAGCCATTTTGAAAGCGAACGTGTTAGGTACCAAGTATATGCTCGATATGGCAGCAAGATGCTCCAGCTTGAAGGCGTTCGTATACGTTTCGACGGCGTACTCCCATTGCTACAACAAAACAATCGAAGAAAAATTTTACGCGCCTCCGTGCGATCTGAAAGTGGTGGAGGACATTATAAAGTGCGACGAGTCAACGCCGAATGGAATTAGCGAGAGATCGGTGCGCGATATATTAGGAAAGTGGGTTAACACGTACACTTTCAGTAAATCCATTGCCGAAAGTCTCGTTGAGGACTTCTCACGAAGAACGTCGGTCGCTTGTTCTATCTACAGACCCTCGATAGGTACGACCGCCGTTGCGCTAACTGTCGTAGTAAAATATGGAAGGAAAATTGAGAGAGACACAAAAACTACATATTTCTACTTTTGAGATGCAATTCTCAATAGCTGAATTATTACGTTCATAAATAATAAGCAAAGTAACACGACCGGGGATGTACAACATTCCCCAATTTATTGTTGCAAACGTTAACGGATTCTGTACTTGTAGGCTCCTAAATCCCAAAAATCTTACATTCGTTTATCCCTAAATTACTTTGTCACTACTTACATTCTTAGGTTCATAAATTTCTGGGTCCACATATTACTATGTCATTAAATCCCTAGTTTCTTAAGCTCCTGTGCGTGCAAATGTCCAAATTCCTATGCTTCGAAATACCGGCATCGTCAAATCTCTGGTCTCGCGTAATACATAAGTCTCTGAAGTCCTACATCACAACTTAGTGATCAGCATCTTAAATGTCAGTGTGGAAAATATTTGTTTGTTAACTATAAGACTATAAGTTATATTTTTTCGTATGATTTATTTTAAACGACAGAAATTGGTTTATGCCCAGTATAATTTTTCTATATTTTCTGAACAGTCATTTCAGCGTACTATGAACCACATGCAGGATGGCTCGGAAACCTACAAGGTCCTGCACCGTTGCTTCTTTTGGCTGGCATTGGTTTAATGCACGTTATACCCATGAGTGAATATACTATCGTTGACTTCGTTCCAGTCGACTTGACAGCAAATGCTCTGCTGGCATCGGTCTGGGATTTAATATCGCACATGTAACGTACACACTATTGTTTAACTAATATTAAATGACTCTCGAAGTTCATGGAGTAGCAACTGTTGTTCTCGATTTAGATGGCGAACGTGTATCTGAGATTTGAAAAGTGCAATCTGATGACCTGATACGATATTTTTATACTGTAGAAACTATTATAGAAATCAGCTCATATTGAACACATTTTTTTTTTATTCTGCCGGATCGTTTAGGAAACCAAATGAACCGCATGTCTATAATTATGGTTCGTCGGATTGGAAACCTTTATACTTCCTAGATCAGATACCGACATTCTTCGAAATATTGGAAAATTATCCATTCAACAACACGGCTTGGTATCCTTTTCTAAAAGCGGTTCGCAGTCTGTATGCTTTTGTCGTCTTGCATATATTGTTTCACCTGATCCCCGCTGCTCTGTGTGATTCAGTTCTGTTCATCATGAGAAAGAAAAGAAAGTGAGTAATTAAAAAATTCAGCCATTTTATGCGGCAAAAACAAATATGATTCTTTGTAATATAAAATGTAAAAGAAATTTCGTAATACATATAGTAGTTTTAGTCTTAATGTAATTCCAGTTGGAAATATTCTAATACTTCAATTCGAATAGGATTCTGATATATTATTACAATACTATTTCAACATTAACATAATAACATAAAATGTAAAAATAGTAGATATCATTTGGTCAGAGTACAGATCCTATTACAGAGTACTCCATGGTAAAACGTTCAGTAGTTTCAGTATTATGATCAGTATGCAAAAATTGTAAAAAATCACGTGACTTCTATTTCTCTTTACAGAGCGTTAAAGATAGCATGGAAATTCACAACATTACTCTCGCCGATATATATTTTTGTGAGCAGTAACTGGGTTATACAAGTGGAAAACACGCAAAATGTCCTCATTCACATGAATAGCGCTGACTATAAAGAGTTTCCTTTCGATTTTGCAAGAGTAAATTGGACTAAAGAAACACATTCCTATGTACATGGCATAAGATCGAATATACCGAATGAACAACCGCACATGGTCATGGCGGCAAGGAAAAAATATAAAAAGTTAAAGATGGCACACTATACCTTCTGCGCCGTGGCTCTTCTTTTCACAGTGTTCCTTTTTTACAGAATAATTTGCCGTACTTGCTGTTAAAAATGGTGCACTAAATATGTTCTTTCCAACCTCAGATTGTTTCATTTTATTCAATCTCTATATCCAATCCCGTGTCCCTGTAAATCAGACTAATCAATTCAACTATTTAATTTTACTGTTCCGAAATTATCGAGCGGTAAATAGACTGAGAATAATTTGTTATTATTGATAGTTTTCTAACGATTGGTGGTTGATTTTGTCGTGTGTTGTACGATTATTATAAATTTGCGTACATGTTGCTCTAAGTACTGAGACTTTGGCGAATAATTTTTTCGAAGTTGTGCAGAATGAGAGTTTGTCCTTTTTTATCAACATAATTTATCGAATATAATTTTCGATATTTTATCTATGCGATTATTTCTTTCCTATAACGAACCACAGTATCGTTATTACATTCGCTTTATCCTGACTACGATCATAAAAACTACTTGCTTTATTTATTATTCATGAATGAAGAATAATTCAATAATTATTCCGATTTTTCTATTTATTCGACTTTCACCTAACAGTTTCTTGTTACACCGCCACGTTGCGCTACCTACGCGTTCCGTTACCATCGCGATTCCCATATGTTTCTTCACGATCACGGTCAATCGTGCCTACGCTCCACCTTCTGAGCGCGAGCAAATCTCACGACCCGCTTGGTCATTGCTTTTCCTTAAAATTTAAAAATGAAGCCTCATCCAACATTTTTGCAAAGGATAAAGTTGTACATAATAGCCACACCTACCACCTCTTTCAAGCTCCGACAGTAATTGTGGGACACCCTGTGTAATTGAATCAATGTTATTTACAGCATGTCACCCAGGAATTTGACGCGGGAGAAGGTTGATACGAAACATAGGAAGTACGCCTATCCTCACCGAGGATTCTTCGAACTTGATCGCCGATTGGCGATCGCCGACGGCCGATTGTTTATGCATATTCTTTGAATTAACTTGTATACATGACAACGCGAACCAATAAGATGCTACCACTGAAATTACGAGTGAGTCGATACGCCAATTCCTGGGTCGTAGATAGTATAACCCTTTGCGGACCGTGCTTTCTTTTACATACAGCTCCTTTATTAATTTAGAAAATAGATCAAGAAGTGGGTTTACAATAAAATGTATTGCAATTATGCAGTGTGCGTAACAAACATATTTTTAATTTATTACAAGTGGCAAAGAAATGAAAACATCTTCAAAGCAATCTATTTATCTAAATTCTTTCTACGATCCAAGAGAAACGCGATGTCGAGCGTGGCTCGACATTGGACCGCAAAGCGATAAACGTTCTCCTTCGAATGAAAGGCATTTTAGTTTATTTCCTCGTGTATTCTCAAAGTGCTGGTGTCATACATATGTATTTATGTCTTATAATGTACTTTTATATGTACAGTGGCTCAAAGTAAAACTCGGATACTTGCATAGTTTTATTTTATGAGGAGATAATTAATGTAGAGCTCGAATGAAATGAACGATTGAGTATCTTTTATTAAGCTACAGTTACAGGCATAGAAATCCATGAAAAACAAAAACAAAATAGCAAAATAGCAAAAGGTATCAAACCGAAGGGAAATTTGATCGATTGATCTACATACCTCCAGATCAATCATCATATGTACCTTTGTAACCTGTAATGACATATTAGTAACTTGTAATCATTTAATAAATGATTATGTAAGATTATATGTAACAAAAGGCGGTGAAGTATAGACTCCACCGAATAAATCTTGTACATGAAAATACTATCTTTCTTTATTATATCTACTCTCGGCGAAGGCCTATGCAAAAATGTCTTCAGAAACACCAAATTCGTGCCAAGGACGCCCCCGTTAGTATGGTCGTTCTTTAGGGTACTAGTGCTCGAAGAAACATCCCTGAAGGAGGGGAAGCGCTGGCAAGAAGCATGTGAACCTGCATCGACTATTCGTTGATTTCCAATTTTCTTACATATGTTGTATTCTAATAGAACCAATAATAATCATTAATTTGTATTAACTTAATAATAATCGTGTTCACGTTCCGAAATAACTAGTTATCGAGTTAAATTATAACTATAGATTGCGATATCTTCAGTTACTCCTCGATTTTGATAAATGCAAATAGTGCATGCTTTCATGTACGAAAATAATTTTCCGACACGTTGTTTTCAAAAATGGAGCTTTAAATCCAAATATCATAGTCCTTCTAATGGAACTCATCCTTTTACTTTTACGACTGTTTGCGACTTTTTTAATCGAACTTCTATCTTACACATTCAGTATTGCTAGACGGAAACTACGAAATACAATTTAGATACAATGACGTTACAGTTTTAGCACCAATACTCAATACATTAAACATGTGACGTGTGCGATTTCATTGCAGAAAAAGAAACAAAATTGTGTGAACTATTTAATAACGCATGACCGCGCAGTCTCAACGCAACTGAAGCTATATAAACACGAACTTGCCATGAAGTAGTGTTTGGCAGGACAAGTGCGTTAACAGAATCGTATCAATCTGTTCCCGTAACGATACATAACTGTGAGAGAATGTACGACGGTTGCGTTAAGAAAAATACACCCATAAACGAAACGTGAGAATAACATTTTCAAACAAATCGAAAGTGATGAATACACGAAAGGAGAATAGTAATATAAAATTTTTGCGATTAATAGGGAAAAATGGGAACCGGAGGACAATAACTGGAACAATGCTGGTCAGATACGACAATTCTATGCGGGAAAGAGGATTTTACTCACCGGATGCACTGGTTTCTTGGGGACAGCGATTGTCGAGAAACTTTTACGCACTTGCTTGGAGATCGACAAGATTTACTTGATGGTCAGGCCTAAGAAAAATATGACGATCGACGAAAGAATAAATAAATACTTCCAAGATCCTGTAAGTAATGTCCTACAAATTTCTTTGAAATATCCTCAACGACAATTTTTTTAACACGCTGTCCGTAACGAAATTTACGACTGATACTGGTAGGAATTCTTTTATTTACCCAATCAGGAAATGTTGAATATGTCGACTTATCGTCATTTTTATATTAACCCTCCGCGTTCGAAGATATTTTTACTGGTAGCAGAAATCAACCCTAAATTTTTAATTCAAACTTATTATCTTTCTACTATTCATTGCCGCTGTTAGCGGTCTCATTATGTATATGTATACATCACATGTGTCACGCAATAGCTTCAGTTAAAAAAATCCCTTGTCCACATTTCAGCATTAAATTCCAAATAAAATGATCGATGACTACTGAATCTCATTTACCGTAGATAAATCATTTGTGGCAAACTTTAATTATTTAACCGCGCTACGATTTATTCGTCTTTGGCAACTAATCGAATCCATCCGTGACACATATTATTCGGCATTACGCGTTTTAATATCCATGATTTCAGGTGTTCGACGCATTGCGTAAGACGAATCCTAATTTCATGGCAAAGGTGCAGGCAATTTACGGTGATTTACTAAAAGTGAATTTGGACATTTCGCCGGAAGACTATCGACTTCTAACGAAGAATATCGACATAATAATCCATAACGCTGCAAACGTTTCGTTCGTTGCCAGCGTATCAGCCATTTTGAAAGCGAACGTGTTAGGTACCAAGTATATGCTCGATATGGCAGCAAGATGCTCCAGCTTGAAGGCGTTCGTATACGTTTCGACGGCGTACTCCCATTGCTACAACAAAACAATCGAAGAAAAATTTTACGCGCCTCCGTGCGATCTGAAAGTGGTGGAGGACATTATAAAGTGCGACGAGTCAACGCCGAATGGAATTAGCGAGAGATCGGTGCGCGATATATTAGGAAAGTGGGTTAACACGTACACTTTCAGTAAATCCATTGCCGAAAG
This sequence comes from Coelioxys conoideus, assembly GCA_947623535.1. Classification (NCBI taxonomy): domain Eukaryota; kingdom Metazoa; phylum Arthropoda; class Insecta; order Hymenoptera; family Megachilidae; genus Coelioxys; species Coelioxys conoideus. The sequence goes on from OX392452.1 coordinate 7,452,421, forward strand.
TCTCGTTGAGGACTTCTCACGAAGAACGTCGGTCGCTTGTTCTATCTACAGACCCTCGATAGGTACGACCGCCGTTGCGCTAACTGTCGTAGTAAAATATGGAAGGAAAATTGAGAGAGACACAAAAACTACATATTTCTACTTTTGAGATGCAATTCTCAATAGCTGAATTATTACGTTCATAAATAATAAGCAAAGTAACACGACCGGGGATGTACAACATTCCCCAATTTATTGTTGCAAACGTTAACGGATTCTGTACTTGTAGGCTCCTAAATCCCAAAAATCTTACATTCGTTTATCCCTAAATTACTTTGTCACTACTTACATTCTTAGGTTCATAAATTTCTGGGTCCACATATTACTATGTCATTAAATCCCTAGTTTCTTAAGCTCCTGTGCGTGCAAATGTCCAAATTCCTATGCTTCGAAATACCGGCATCGTCAAATCTCTGGTCTCGCGTAATACATAAGTCTCTGAAGTCCTACATCACAACTTAGTGATCAGCATCTTAAATGTCAGTGTGGAAAATATTTGTTTGTTAACTATAAGACTATAAGTTATATTTTTTCGTATGATTTATTTTAAACGACAGAAATTGGTTTATGCCCAGTATAATTTTTCTATATTTTCTGAACAGTCATTTCAGCGTACTATGAACCACATGCAGGATGGCTCGGAAACCTACAAGGTCCTGCACCGTTGCTTCTTTTGGCTGGCATTGGTTTAATGCACGTTATACCCATGAGTGAATATACTATCGTTGACTTCGTTCCAGTCGACTTGACAGCAAATGCTCTGCTGGCATCGGTCTGGGATTTAATATCGCACATGTAACGTACACACTATTGTTTAACTAATATTAAATGACTCTCGAAGTTCATGGAGTAGCAACTGTTGTTCTCGATTTAGATGGCGAACGTGTATCTGAGATTTGAAAAGTGCAATCTGATGACCTGATACGATATTTTTATACTGTAGAAACTATTATAGAAATCAGCTCATATTGAACACATTTTTTTTTTATTCTGCCGGATCGTTTAGGAAACCAAATGAACCGCATGTCTATAATTATGGTTCGTCGGATTGGAAACCTTTATACTTCCTAGATCAGATACCGACATTCTTCGAAATATTGGAAAATTATCCATTCAACAACACGGCTTGGTATCCTTTTCTAAAAGCGGTTCGCAGTCTGTATGCTTTTGTCGTCTTGCATATATTGTTTCACCTGATCCCCGCTGCTCTGTGTGATTCAGTTCTGTTCATCATGAGAAAGAAAAGAAAGTGAGTAATTAAAAAATTCAGCCATTTTATGCGGCAAAAACAAATATGATTCTTTGTAATATAAAATGTAAAAGAAATTTCGTAATACATATAGTAGTTTTAGTCTTAATGTAATTCCAGTTGGAAATATTCTAATACTTCAATTCGAATAGGATTCTGATATATTATTACAATACTATTTCAACATTAACATAATAACATAAAATGTAAAAATAGTAGATATCATTTGGTCAGAGTACAGATCCTATTACAGAGTACTCCATGGTAAAACGTTCAGTAGTTTCAGTATTATGATCAGTATGCAAAAATTGTAAAAAATCACGTGACTTCTATTTCTCTTTACAGAGCGTTAAAGATAGCATGGAAATTCACAACATTACTCTCGCCGATATATATTTTTGTGAGCAGTAACTGGGTTATACAAGTGGAAAACACGCAAAATGTCCTCATTCACATGAATAGCGCTGACTATAAAGAGTTTCCTTTCGATTTTGCAAGAGTAAATTGGACTAAAGAAACACATTCCTATGTACATGGCATAAGATCGAATATACCGAATGAACAACCGCACATGGTCATGGCGGCAAGGAAAAAATATAAAAAGTTAAAGATGGCACACTATACCTTCTGCGCCGTGGCTCTTCTTTTCACAGTGTTCCTTTTTTACAGAATAATTTGCCGTACTTGCTGTTAAAAATGGTGCACTAAATATGTTCTTTCCAACCTCAGATTGTTTCATTTTATTCAATCTCTATATCCAATCCCGTGTCCCTGTAAATCAGACTAATCAATTCAACTATTTAATTTTACTGTTCCGAAATTATCGAGCGGTAAATAGACTGAGAATAATTTGTTATTATTGATAGTTTTCTAACGATTGGTGGTTGATTTTGTCGTGTGTTGTACGATTATTATAAATTTGCGTACATGTTGCTCTAAGTACTGAGACTTTGGCGAATAATTTTTTCGAAGTTGTGCAGAATGAGAGTTTGTCCTTTTTTATCAACATAATTTATCGAATATAATTTTCGATATTTTATCTATGCGATTATTTCTTTCCTATAACGAACCACAGTATCGTTATTACATTCGCTTTATCCTGACTACGATCATAAAAACTACTTGCTTTATTTATTATTCATGAATGAAGAATAATTCAATAATTATTCCGATTTTTCTATTTATTCGACTTTCACCTAACAGTTTCTTGTTACACCGCCACGTTGCGCTACCTACGCGTTCCGTTACCATCGCGATTCCCATATGTTTCTTCACGATCACGGTCAATCGTGCCTACGCTCCACCTTCTGAGCGCGAGCAAATCTCACGACCCGCTTGGTCATTGCTTTTCCTTAAAATTTAAAAATGAAGCCTCATCCAACATTTTTGCAAAGGATAAAGTTGTACATAATAGCCACACCTACCACCTCTTTCAAGCTCCGACAGTAATTGTGGGACACCCTGTGTAATTGAATCAATGTTATTTACAGCATGTCACCCAGGAATTTGACGCGGGAGAAGGTTGATACGAAACATAGGAAGTACGCCTATCCTCACCGAGGATTCTTCGAACTTGATCGCCGATTGGCGATCGCCGACGGCCGATTGTTTATGTATATTCTTTGAATTAACTTGTATACATGACAACGCGAACCAATAAGATGCTACCACTGAAATTACGAGTGAGTCGATACGCCAATTCCTGGGTCGTAGATAGTATAACCCTTTGCGGACCGTGCTTTCTTTTACCTACAGCTCCTTTATTAATTTAGAAAATAGATCAAGAAGTGGGTTTACAATAAAATGTATTGCAATTATGCAGTGTGCGTAAGAAACATATTTTTAATTTATTACAAGTGGCAAAGAAATGAAAACATCTTCAAAGCAATCTATTTATCTAAATTCTTTCTACGATCCAAGAGAAACGCGATGTCGAGCGTGGCTCGACATTGGACCGCAAAGCGATAAACGTTCTCCTTCGAATGAAAGGCATTTTAGTTTATTTCCTCGTGTATTCTCAAAGTGCTGGTGTCATACATATGTATTTATGTCTTATAATGTACTTTTATATGTACAGTGGCTCAAAGTAAAACTCGGATACTTGCATAGTTTTATTTTATGAGGAGATAATTAATGTAGAGCTCGAATGAAATGAACGATTGAGTATCTTTTATTAAGCTACAGTTACAGGCATAGAAATCCATGAAAAACAAAAACAAAATAGCAAAATAGCAAAAGGTATCAAACCGAAGGGAAATTTGATCGATTGATCTACATACCTCCAGATCAATCATCATATGTACCTTTGTAACCTGTAATGACATATTAGTAACTTGTAATCATTTAATAAATGATTATGTAAGATTATATGTAACAAAAGGCGGTGAAGTATAGACTCCACCGAATAAATCTTGTACATGAAAATACTATCTTTCTTTATTATATCTACTCTCGGCGAAGGCCTATACAAAAATGTCTTCAGAAACACCAAATTCGTGCCAAGGACGCCCCCGTTAGTATGGTCGTTCTTTAGGGTACTAGTGCTCGAAGAAACATCCCTGAAGGAGGGGAAGCGCTGGCAAGAAGCATGTGAACCTGCATCGACTATTCGTTGATTTCCAATTTTCTTACATATGTTGTATTCTAATAGAACCAATAATAATCATTAACTTGTATTAACTTAATAATAATCGTGTTCACGTTCCGAAATAACTAGTTATCGAGTTAAATTATAACTATAGATTGCGATATCTTCAGTTACGCCTCGATTTTGATAAATGCAAATAGTGCATGCTTTCATGTACGAAAATAATTTTCCGACACGTTGTTTTCAAAAATGGAGCTTTAAATCCAAATATCATAGTCCTTCTAATGGAACTCATCCTTTTACTTTTACGACTGTTTGCGACTTTTTTAATCGAACTTCTATCTTACACATTCAGTATTGCTAGACGGAAATTACGAAATACAATTTAGATACAATGACGTTACAGTTTTAGCACCAATACTCAATACATTAAACATGTGACGTGTGCGATTTCATTGCAGAAAAAGAATCAAAATTGTGTGAACTATTTAATAACGCATGACCGCGCAGTCTCAACGCAACTGAAGCTATATAAACACGAACTTGCCATGAAGTAGTGTTTGGCAGGACAAGTGCGTTAACAGAATCGTATCAATCTGTTCCCGTAACGATACATAACTGTGAGAGAATGTACGACGGTTGCGTTAAGAAAAATACACCCATAAACGAAAAGTGAGAATAACATTTTCAAACAAATCGAAAGTGATGAATACACGAAAGGAGAATAGTAATATAAAATTTTTGCGATTAATAGGGAAAAATGGGAACCGGAGGACAATAACTGGAACAATGCTGGTCAGATACGACAATTCTATGCGGGAAAGAGGATTTTACTCACCGGATGCACTGGTTTCTTGGGGACAGCGATTGTCGAGAAACTTTTACGCACTTGCTTGGAGATCGACAAGATTTACTTGATGGTCAGGCCTAAGAAAAATATGACGATCGACGAGAGAATAACTAAATACTTCCAAGATCCTGTAAGTAATGTCCTACAAATTTCTTTGAAATATCCTCAACGACAATTTTTTTAACACGCTGTCCGTAACGAAATTTACGACTGATACTGGTAGGAATTCTTTTATTTACCCAATCAGGAAATGTTGAATATGTCGACTTATCGTCATTTTTATATTAACCCTCCGCGTTCGAAGATATTTTTACTGGTAGCAGAAATCAACCCTAAATTTTTAATTCAAACTTATAATCTTTCTACTAGTCGTTGCCGCTGTTAGCGATTTCATTATGTATATGTATACATCACATGTGTCACGCAATAGCTTCAGTTAAAAAAATCCCATGTTCCAAATTTCCGCATTAAATTCCAAATAAAATGATCGATGACTACTGAATCTCATTTACCGTAGATAAATCATTTGTGGCAATCTTTAATTATTTAACCGCGCTACGATTTATTCGTCTTTGGCAACTAATCGAATCCATCCGTGACACATATTATTCGGCATTACGCGTTTTAATATCCATGATTTCAGGTGTTCGACGCATTGCGTAAGACGAATCCTAATTTCATGGCAAAGGTGCAGGCAATTTACGGTGATTTACTAAAAGTGAATTTGGACATTTCGCCGGAAGACTATCGACTTCTAACGAAGAATATCGACATAATAATCCATAACGCTGCAAACGTTTCGTTCGTTGCCAGCGTATCAGCCATTTTGAAAGCGAACGTGTTAGGTACCAAGTATATGCTCGATATGGCAGCAAGATGCTCTAGCTTGAAGGCGTTCGTGTACGTTTCGACGGCGTACTCCCATTGCTACAACAAAACAATCGAAGAAAAATTTTACGCGCCTCCGTGCGATCTGAAAGTGGTGGAGGACATGATAAAGTGCGACGAGTCAACGCCGAATGGAATTAGCGAGAGATCGGTGTGCGATATATTAGGAAAGTGGGTTAACACGTACACTTTTAGTAAATCCATTGCCGAAAGTCTCGTTGAGGACTTCTCACGAAGAACGTCGGTCGCTTGTTCTATCTACAGACCCTCGATAGGTACGACCGCCGTTGCGCTAACTGTCGTAGTAAAATATGGAAGGAAAATTGAGAGAGACACAAAAACTACATATTTCTACTTTTGAGATGCAATTCTCAATAGCTGAATTATTACGTTCATAAATAATAAGCAAAGTAACACGACCGGGGATGTACAACATTCCCCAATTTATTGTTGCAAACGTTAACGGATTCTGTACTTGTAGGCTCCTAAATCCCAAAAATCTTACATTCGTTTATCCCTAAATTACTTTGTCACTACTTACATTCTTAGGTTCATAAATTTCTGGGTCCATATATTACTATGTCATTAAATCCCTAGTTTCTTAAGCTCCTGTGCGTGCAAATGTCCAAATTCCTATGCTTCGAAATACCGGCATCGTCAAATCTCTGGTCTCGCGTAATACGTAAGTCTCTGAAGTCCTACATCACAACTTAGTGATCAGCATCTTAAATGTCAGCGTGGAAAATATTTCTTTGTTAACTATAAGACTATAAGTTATATTTTTTCGTATGATTTATTTTAAACGACAGAAATTGGTTTATGCCCAGTATAATTTTTCTATATTTTCTGAACAGTCACTGCAGCGTACTATGAACCAAATGCAGGATGGCTCGGAAACCTACAAGGTCCTGCACCGTTGCTTCTTTTGGCTGGCATTGGTTTAATGCACGTTATACCCATAAGTGAATATACTATCGTTGACTTTGTTCCAGTCGACTTGACAGCAAATGCTCTGCTAGCATCGGTCTGGGATTTAATATCGCACATGTAACGTACACACTATTGTTTAACTAATATTAAATGACTCTCGAAGTTCATGGAGTAGCAACTGTTGTTCTCGATTTAGATGGCGAACGTGTATCTGAGATTTGAATACTGCGATCTGATGACCTGATACGATTTTTTTATACTATAGAAACTATTATAGAAATCAGCTCATATTGAACAAATAAATTTTTTTTATTTTTCCGAATCGTTTAGGAAACCAAATGAACCGCATGTCTATAATTATGGTGCGTCGGATTGGAAACCTTTCTATTTCCTGGCTCACAAATTGGCGTTCTTCGAAATATTGGAAGATTATCCATTCAACAACACGGTCTGGTATCCATTTATTATAACGGTTCGCAGTCTGTATGCTTTTGTCGCCTTGCATATATTGTTTCACCTGATCCCTGCTGCTCTGTGTGATTCAGTTCTGTTCGTCATGGGAAAGAAAAGAAAGTGAGTAATTAAAAAATTCAGCCATTTTATGCGGCAAAAAAAAAAATATGATTTTTTCGTAATATAAAATATAAAAGAAATTTCGTAATACATATAGTAGTTTTATTCTTAATGTAAATCCAGTTGGAAATATTCTAATACTTCAATTCGAATAGGATTCTGATATATTATTACAATACTATTTCAACTTTAACATAATAACATAAAATGTAAAAATAGTAGATATCCTTTGCTCAGACTACAGATCCTATTCGAGAGTACTCTATGGTAAAACGTTCAGTAGTTTCAGTATTATGATCTATGCAAAAATTGTGAAAAATCTCGTGACTTCTATTTCTCTTTACAGAGCGTTAAAGATAGCATGGAAATTCACGACATTACTCTCCCCGATATATATTTTTCTGAGCAGTAACTGGGTTATACAAGCGAAAAACGCGCAAAATATCCTCATTCACATGAATAGCGCTGACTATAAAGAGTTTCCTTTCGATTTTGCAAGAGTAAATTGGACTAAAGGAACACGTGACTATGCACATAGCTTAAAATCGAATGCACAGAATGAACAACCGTACATGCTCATGGCGGCAAGGAAAAAATATAAAAAGTTAAAGATGGCACACTATACACTCTGTACCGTGGCTCTTCTTTTCGCAGTGTTCCTTTTTTACAGAATAATTTGCCGTGCTTGCTGTTAAAAATGGTGCTATAAATATGTTCTTTCCAACCTCAGATTGTTTCATTTTATTCAATCTCTATATCCAATCTGTTGTAAATACAGTAAAGACCCTCTCAGTGCAATGCTTGGTTGGCCCACACAGTGCGAAACGTCTCTTTCTGCGCTTATGCGTGCGTCATTGCTGCGCCTATGTTCGCCTTGCTTGAACCAGTCTCGCTCGACATTTCAATGCTTCGCCGCCTTAGCGGCGATTTGTTCTTTTGGCCGCGGCGTGGAAAGGACAACCGCCGAGTATCAAATTTCGCTTCCACTGGCCCACTCAGTGCGAAAGTTTGATTCGGTCCACGTCCGTGAGCCGAACGTGGATAGCGATACAAAAACAGAGAGGGACTGAGGTTCGAGACGTTCGGCAAACATGAATGACTCCTGCGTATTCTGTCTTTTAAATTAAAAAATCAAAATTCTTTATTTTTGGTTTTTCGTGAATGAAACTTTTACCATCGTATTCGTCTCTTTTTTCTGATTAAAATGATACCAAACACGATATAATTACGATCATAATTACCTGTGTAACAAGCCATAAAAGTTTCGGACGTTACATTTACGTCAGAGATACGAATTCCTTAGATTCTAACGTCCGAAACTTTTATGGCTTGTTACAAGGGTAATTATGATCGTAATTATATCGTGTTTGGTATCATTTTAATAAGAAAAACGAGACGAATGCGATGGTAAAAGTTTGATTCACGAAAAACCAAAAATAAAGAATTTATATTTTTTAATTTAAAGGTCTGAGCTCCGCCTGCCTTTCATCTTTTCCGAACGCTTCAACCTTCTGCCTCTCTGTCTTTTCCACTCGCCGTCCTCTTTCACGTTAAAAACTTTAATCACCCGTTACGTACGTAATTATTAACGCAATTACATCGTGTTTGAAGTCATTTTAATCAGAAAAACCTGACGAATACCATGGTACAAGTTTCATGAAAAAATAATAGGAAATAAGGAAATTGCAATCTTTTTCTTTGCTTGCGTTAGTATGTGTCTCACCGATATTTGGTCGTTTCGGTACCGATCGTGTTTAATGCTTGACTGATTCCAAGGGGGATCCCCCCAGCAACCGAGTCGCCGAGCATAAAATTTCGCTTCCAACTGGCCCACTCAGTGCGAATTTCCATTCTGGCCTCTTTCGCACTATGAGGGTCTTTACTGTAACACGAGAGCTATCTCGACGTTGCAATGGTATTAACGATACCGAACTATAGATCGGAGGCACGTGACACGATCATCTTTTGTTTTTTCTACGGGACACCGTGCCGGTTTTACCGTGCTTCCGCAGTCGCTGCTAAAACGTCGTAAAGAGGGCATGTATTATTCGATCCATTATATTGTATTCTTTTCTTGGTATTTCAATAAATCTAATACAATCCCGTGTCCCTGTAAATCAGACTAATCAATTCAACTATTTAATTTTACTGTTCCGAAATTATCAAGCGTTAAATAGAGTGAGAATAATTTGTTATTATTGATACTTTTTTAACGATTAGTGGTTGATTTTGCCGTGCGGTGTACGATTATTATAAATTTGCGTACATTTTGCTCTAAAAGTACTGAGACTTCGTCGAAGAATGTTTTCGAAACTATAAAAGAAATCGTAAATGTCACGCTTATAATGTCCCTTAACGTCCCAATTCATGAAATTGCAAAATTTAGACACTATCCTAAACTAATTTGGTCTTCACGCAAAAGAAGCGGACAGAAGTATTTGCTAAAAAAGAAACCACAGTTATTTTAATACGTTCGTTTATTTTAATATGTTATTGGGCGAGTGTATAAAATTGCATTTCATAGACCAAAAAAAACTAAATTTCATGCACAATTATTGCATTTATTCGCTGTGTCTACTTGCTAACACTTTCAAAATGGTCTACAACAGTCTAATTTTACGTAACAACATTAGTGGATAAAGATAAACGGGTAAAACAGATAGTGCTGTCGGTAGTGTTGCTTCCTACTATTTGATTGAAGTGCGGGGCTCAAATGTGCCCACGAGAACAAACTTTTGGTCCTGTTACATCTGCAGCGAATGCTTTTATTCTGATGGTTTCAGTGACCATCGTCAAATGGCGCTAGTTGTGTAGTGTTTTAATCAATTTATTGAATATTGATTTTTCTGGAATTAAGAAACCATAATATATTACAGAGAGTAACGTTACTTTCCTTGAGAACATTTTGAAGATACTAATAGACCGTAACAACCAACAGATATAAAAATTATATTCCATGTTTTGTCACATTGGTTACCATCTTTTACCGCTGGATGGTCAAGTTTTTTTGACCACGAAATGCAGTTTTTATTAATTTTCGAATATATAGCTTGAATGCAACGTAATAATGATTCTTGTATGTTCATCGTGCACGTGGAACAATTGTCGTGCGTCGACAAAACATAAAAATACCTAACTTTTCTTTAAAACCCACTTTTTTGTTCCGGTAGTTCCGTTCTTCATCGCTGGATACCGCTAGGGGCACTATTTTCAAAAAGCGCGCGCAAAAATATAGATTCTGTAATCTACGTATCAGAATGATGCTTCCGAAACGCTTTCCGCTATTTAAATTAATTTCTTTTCAATAAACTATTGTCTTTTACATTTTTTATGGATCTTAAATCCTCGCGATATCTCCGTTATGAATGCATACTCTAGAGTACAATTATAATTTTATTTCTAACAAACTTTTCAATGCATGAAGTACACTATTAAATTTTGCGAAGCAATCTTCAATGGTTCGTCAAGTAATTTTAAAAACTTTGATAATCACGTTTTTCCATAACAATAATTTAACAATTCTGATCGTTCATAATTTTAGGAAATTATTTCTATGATTATGTAAGTACTATGTATTATGTACTGATTGTGTTCTCTAATACATAGTAATTGATAATAAAATATCATTGACTCCTTCAAACAATCCTTCGAAATTAAATATTTACTAAAATAATATTTTGTACGAAATAACCTAAACCAAAAAACGACACTTTATTGGGTCAAGGATCATGGAGACTGAAAACAGGATTTGCAAAACATCAAAACACCATTATTATATATAGAATAATACTCTTTATTGTTTTTGATAGTTTTGTTGTTGTTGTTGTTGTTGTCATCCATATTCGTTCGTTATTCCCATAGTTTTTCATCAGGTTGATCGTTCCGTTCTTTGTCTACGCTGCGTTGTTGCTGTTTCTTTCCTTTCGGTTGCTGTTGTCGATTTTGTTGCTCGATATTTCGGTAGAACGGTACGCGACACAATATCGCAACCTCGTAACGGAAGTAATGATACGAACAAAAGAAAACATAAATCGTGTCCAACCACCCGGTAGCCGTGTATCATGCGTATCGTGTCCACGTGGACCACTTAGGACTAGAGTAATTGCCGTTCAATTGGTAATACTTAATTAATCGATTATTTCCGCGTTACGTTCGTTCCCTGTATGTTCTGTCGAAGTCCCGAATTTACATTGAAGTCTGTCGTGCTTACGCTTCCCGACATCTCGTTAAATATTTTCCACAATTTAGCTAAGTTTTCTTTTTGCACGATACACGTTCCCCGTTTTATATTGCTTTTATTCGTGTTCCTGTCGGTTTTCTCAAGGTGCAAGGACACAACACGGATCACGGTCGAGTAATCGGTACACGCGCAGAGACACAACCGCGCATCTTAAAATCTTCGCTAGTTCTATTAAAAAATGGGCGTACAAGGGGTTCGTGCGGCGAACGCACCCCATCGGAACACGGTTTCCGGGTGTCGATTTTATCGAACTGCTCGATCTTATCGAAGTGGCGGTAAAGAAACTTGAAAAATTTTCGTTCTCTTTCCTCTGTTGATTAGCCGTAGAATCGAGTGTTCCTCAAGATCGTGCATTCGCTTCACGTGCCCGGCGCGATTTCGATGCAATTTCATTCCCATTTCTTTCCATTTTTCCCTTTTAGTCGTCTCGTGTATACTGTGTGTATGCTCGTGTGTGTGTGTGTGTGTGTGTATGCGCGCGCATGTGTGTGTCCGTGTTTTTTTTCGTTTTAATTTTAATTAATTAACTCTCTCTCTCGCTCTCCCTCTCTTTCTCTGTGTCTTTCTGTAACCGTCTTCTCCGCGCTAATTATTTACAATGTACAGTGTTCATATGTGTTCCATATTTCATCCTGTCCTAGAGGTTCGCGGTCGCGATAATGGGACTCGTTCGTCTCGCGAACCGTTCCGATAGCCTAACGGTTTGTCCGTCCTCGTTTTGTTTGTTTGTTTCTCTCTTTTTTTCCCCAGGCAAACTCGGTGCCCCGGGCGACGTTACACGGCCTCGTTCTTTCGCTTGCAAAAAGAAAAAGACCGTTGTTTCCGCGCGTCGCCCACAGGCGTCACGTGAAAAAAGAAAACGTAATAACGACGGTATTTAAGACGATTGATACGATTAACGATGTCGATGAACGCTCCGTAAAAAAATGAAAAAAGGCCACGAGGACGACGGTGCGTTCGCAAGGGTGGCCCATTCGGGTGTTGTCGCTGCGCATTCTTTGTTTTTCTTTGTTTTTATTATCAGTCCGGATCGTTAACTAATTCTCGGCTCGATATCATGTAAATAGGAACTTAATCGTACAATTGTGTTCGCGCCAGTCTGTCTTCGATTAACTCCTCATAGGGGACAATCGAATCCGTGAGAAAATAAAAATTAACATCGTCCAGTGCGATCTGTTAGAATATACGATGAAATTTCTGTCCCGTAAGGAGTTAAGAAACGCAACATTGAGAGCTATCGTATCCGCCATTTCTTTGTTTTCGATTTATTATCGCGAACAGTTGATCATTCCAAGTGTGCGTTTAGATCGAGCGAACGGATCGTTCGTTTTTCTCCGATTCGGCGGAGTTCGAGCATAAACGAGCATTCTGTTTATTTAATTTAGTACTTTAACAATCGACAAACATTAACATTTTTCATCTAACCCCTAACTATACAAGATCCAACACCTCGCCAATGATTATTACGTCATTACAGAGATAAATATATCAAATAAAGATTAACTGCACTTCTTGCATTCTATAAACTTCAAGTAGAGTTTGACAATAAAATGTATAATCAGAAAACTATATTAGTATATTTAAAATTTGTTGCACAAGATATGTCCATTATGAATTTCAATTTAGGCTGTAAGATATTCGTAAACATTTTTTTAACTATTGATCCACATAACTTATATTAAAAACTAATTATTATAATTTATATTTTATTTTCTTTCAATAGCCTCGTACGTCTGGACATTTTCATCTCTTATTAATACCGCAAGAGTCATTGTCAGAAAAACTATTTATTTTGAAATATTTTTAATTTATTCATAAACGAATATCATAATGTACATACTTATAAAAATATATGTAACTTTTTTATTTCTCCTATTACTCGCTCGAAAGTTTTGTAAATAAAGAAACTAGATATTTGTATTTGGCGTCAAATTATGACGTAATCTCCTGGTAAAACGGCCTATAATAGTTAAGGGTTAAACGCAAACATTCGCTCGCGTTTATCCGTTTAGCGCGATCGAAGTTTGCCCAACAATTGTACGCTCTAAACGTATGTTTATGCCGGTGCTCCGCATTTTGTTCATTCGATCGAATTTAAACGCGCCCTAATGAAATAGCAAAAGACCACGGGGATCCGTAAACGTTTCTATCGATCGTGCACGCGTCGAAACGTCCTGGAAGAGCTGCATGGAAAACGAGTAAAAAAACAGAATGATCAATTGTTCGTCTCGCTATAAGTCGGATGCGATATCCCCGACGGATATTGCGTTCACTATCGAAACTTAATTCGAAAGCTGATAGATGGCACCCGTTTCAATAGGCCAGCCATGGATCGCGACGACATTGTCCGAACAGTGACGAGATTACCCGAGTCCCAATCGGCAACATTGCGTATCACTTACCACGGTAAATATATATAATAATCTTATATATATACTTCTTGTTTATGTATAATATATAATAATATCTTATATGTATATTTTCTTCACATTATACCTATTATATCATCTTTTATTTCCGCTTAAACGTATTTCTGCGCTTGCGCTATTTATACTATTTACAAGGTATCCTTCGATTTTTTCTTGTTGTTTACTTGTTACATCGTAGTCCCCGAAGTGTTCGTTACACACCTTTCGTTTTTGTTTACATTTTTTTTTTGTTTTTTTTTTGTTTTTTTTTTTTTTTTTTTTAAATAGAGTCAATAACGCGCGACGGCGCGATAATGTCGAAGCACACGCGTGTCGTTCTCTCGCACGGTTTTAACGTATCTCAAGCAGCATCACGTGATATTCGACGAACTCGCGCCATTTCTCCCCTACTCGCCATCTCCGAATCCCAATTTGCCAGGTACTACGTACCGTACCCTATTTTTATACGAAATGCGTTTTAACGCGGCTAAGGTACGTCCGTGTAAAAAGTACGAAATTATTTTTCTAGCCCCTCGAGTTTCTCTTCCCCGAAAAACGTCTCAGCGTATGTGTGTGTGCGTGTGTGTGTGTGTGTGTGTGTACGCGTGGGAGTGTGTGTGTGTGATACCGTAACAACTTGTTCGCAATTATCGGTAATTCTTGAATTAACTATTCGATCGAATCACGATCAAGCGCACGTGTGTGTTTTTGCAACTACGTGCGCTTACAACCTATTCTCTTTCTCCCTATATTTGTATCGATGCACTTTTATTAGTTAGATCAGTGATGGGCGCAATCAACTGCCCGCAGAAGTGTCGTGGGCAACGGTGAGTAACAACGCGCACTCGACGGACGACGAATACAAATTTAGAAATTCATGTTTTCAAATTGTTGTACGCGTTTGCAATTTTCTAGATTAAAATTTGTCTACTCTCGCACCTCCGACTTTCTATTCGTCTATACATTTTTCACATTCTTTCGTAAATTCCTCTATCCCGACATCTGCAAACTTTGAAATTCAGAAATACACGAACTTCGTAAGTTTTATAATAACAGTGTCGCAAAATTTCAAATATAGAAATGTATAAACTTTCAAGTTCGCGGACCTATAAATTTCCTTATACGAGAAACCACAAACGCTGCGCGCTAGTGCCCCTTTCTATATCGCCAAATCCAATTGTAGCCCGCATTTGGAAGTCTAAGGGTACTTGACGATATTTATGCGGCAAGTGCACACATGTTGCGTATCCGTTTACTACGCCATCGCAGACAAAGTTGCCCATCACTGATCTAAACAGATGCAGCATACGCGGCGATCGTTGCTTTTTCCGTGTTCGTTCGAGATCGTTCAACGAGCTGGCGTGCACCGGAAGAAACACATGCGAGGTCGCCTATTCGTGTTGCGAAGTTGGAACACCAAACCGAATGAGGTAGCGCTGCGATCGCAAAATAGAAAATGGTAGGCTCGAGACACCTCAACGCGATGGACGAATTATTTTTAACAATCTAACGTGCGTTGTGTGTGTCTCGTGCGTTCCACGTGCTTTTTCACGTTTACGCTCTTTCGTCGGTATACCATGCAAGAAAACAACGATCTTTCGTTACCTAGAAACGCTTCGAAATTGTTCGCGCGAAATGCACAGATCCAATTTCGTAACAGCGTTCGTTCGTGCACGTGTATATGGGTACCTGTGTGTCTGTCTGTGTATGATCGTGTTACGTGTCGACATTTTTGCGCTATTCATTAAATTGTACCCAAGAAACCTGACGAGAACACTCTTTTCGACCGATAACTGGCACTACTAATTTCTGTCGGTCTAATTTCCAAATTCCTCTTAAACAATGTTCTACCGCTTCGTTGTGACGAATGGTGTAAATATATAAAGCACAACGTTCGATCATACATAGTCAAATAGTAGCAAAATTAAGAGAGATCTCATCAAGTAGCTGGGCCTTGTGAACTCGGTTTAACAGCGGTACGTTCTTTTTCTAGTTTATGTTATATTGCTCGTTGTTTCGTAGTGAATGAAACGGTAAATCATAGAACCGAACGAATTGATAAATCTATAGAATTTCGAATCCGTGATAGACTTAACGGAATATCGGAATATAACGAATAGACTTAAAGAGAATATCAAAATTGTCCAGATTTGGCGTTAACAATTATTCGGCTTAACAGACAATGTGTATCTATATACATCGAAGTAGCTATCGTTATTTCTCATGTACAAAATTGCCTCGTATCACATATGTCTCTCTCTCTCTGTATCTGTGTGTGTGTGTGTGTGTGTGTGTGTGTGTCTGTACGTGTGCGTGCATTGTATACATATCAGCTTAACATGGAATTACAGGTTTAAATCAACTCTCGTTACATAACCAGTATGGTGTCTCTTGTTTTCTCGCATTAGTAATCAGTCGATTTTTTTATAAATTACTATATCGCTTGACCGTTCGTTAGTTTCGCTTAAAACACGCTTAACCTCCATTTTAAGTATAGCTGCTCTGTTGGGTTCGGTTAGTGGACGTTGAGAACGAGATCGCGCGCGGATCGCCGTTTCTCTTCGCGAAGTATGTCCTCGTCGAGTTTGAACTATCTCTCCGTAACAGGCTCCGAGTAAACGATCGTCTTCGTTCTCTGCACGCCGGCCATTCTATATTATACAACGCTGCAGTATCGCAAATGCAACAGGATTTAGTCTAGATGTAGTGTAGGCCTTAGTTTAGTGTGATTTCAAATTCGTTTGCCATACTTCTACGGATTTAAGTGACAGGCAAATGAATGAGAAAAGTATGAAAAACTGTTCGGTACGGGTGCGATAAGGGACGGAGTTTGATGCGTACAAAAATCTGATTGTAAACGTTTTCTGACAATGAAGGAAAGGATGAAACGGCTCTTTACGTGGTTGGATCTTTATGACGCGAGTCAAGAAGGTTCTCTTCTGCGTACGAACAAAGTGAGAAGCGAATGAATAGGTCCTGGACACTGAAACGTCTCTGAACACTTTCGCGACCAACAGGGTGCTATGAACGTTATGTAAGTTCTATTCAGCGAAATAGAAAATGAGGTCTCGATAAAAGAGAAGGGGCAAGATTATCCTATCTCGGAGAAAGAAGATCCATTATTTGGTACAAGAAAATCTGTGAATCTGTGGAACAGAGGTTATTTTGAGCGTTCGAGTACTTTTGTTGGCCGCCAAAGGTTCGAAGGATGTTGGTCAAAGTCATCGTTTGGTCATTGGTTAAAATGGACAGTTGGCTAAGTGAAAAACTTTCGATCTTCAAGATGTCCAGGACGGTTACCTTTTCGCGGAGACTTCGATAGTTGTACATACTTTTAAACGAAGTGTTGTATCGTGTCGTGTTATTTGTACTTTGCATTTGACTATATCCTGCGGAGGACTTCACGGTACAGCAGCGTACAATAGATTTAACGGGAGATCAATGGCGCAGAATGGCCAACGTGTGGCGACCCGAATTGACCGACATTATCCCGATCTCTAAAATGCAGGTACATTTGTTAGCATCGTGCGCCAGAACACAGAGTGCGCTTCCACGAGCGTGTTTCCATCCGCTAACACTTTCTGTAATCATTTTTCTATCCAGGAACGAGGCCCGGCGTTGACTGTTCGGTATCGAACACGTCGACGGAAACACGTTCGATCGATCGTGTGTCCTGTTCACGATGTCAGGACGTATCTAGACTCCTCGACGAAGACTGCCGGGCGATCCGTGCGAATTTACGCACATGGCTTTGTGTATACAGACTTAAGCACCAGGGTGTAATCGTCCTAGCACCATATCGACTTTTATGTACGAAATGTGTGTATAAGTATCGATGTACGTGTATGTGTGTATGTATGTCCGCGTGTGTGTGTGTGTGTGTGTATATAATATAGGCCACGGCGGTTACGTTTTATGTGTGGTAAGTGTGAACCATGAATGTGTTAAAAGCGTATGGCATTAATTGATCGTCGCCTGGTTAGTGTCTTTCTAATCCACAGAGGAAACCTCGATCGATGGACACTCCCCCCATTTCGATTGGTTGTCGAGAACAACGTCGAGACATCGCCGAAGAGTTCTCAACGTCAGCCGGCTAGGCAAGCGATACTGTGTGACGATGATTCGCGAACGAAACTCAGAATGGATGACGAGTTCCTTTCCTGTCCAGCATACTAGTCTCGTTCCGTTTTCGTTGTTGTTCGGAAAAAAAAAGAAAACTCGAAGAACAGGCTACGTCCTGTATATTCTACCGTATCGCCGGCTCGGGGGCGTGAACGTTGAAAGCTCTGAGACTTTTCACTTTCTCTCTTTCTCACTCTCATTCTTTCTCTCGATCTCTCTTTCTCTCTCTCTCTCTCTCTCTCTGTCTGACGTGTCGAGAGCGACTCGGGAACTCATACGTGTGCCGCTGAATTCGCAGGTGCAGCTGCAAAAACAGATCGTTTCGATGTAATATGCTTCCGTTCGATGGAGGTGGTTGTTGATCCGACGGAGGACCCGATCTCGCGTTGTGCGTTAAATAAAATATAAATCCTCGAATGTTTCTCGATCGTATAATACAAGTATGTACACGCGTGTAAAAAAAAGAAAACGTAAATAGATAATAACGATGGTAATATCTATTACCATCGTAATAGATATAAAATCGCATAATTACATTAGATGAAATTACGAAACGTAACGCGTTATATCGTATCAAATAGATATCTTTGGAACAACGGGAGGTCGGGTACTCGTACCGAATATGAAAATTGTAATCACCTCGCATTTGTCCCGGCTCGAAACGTATTCCAACGTGCCGTGAATCCAACGTGTACCGATTGCACCTGCGAGCACAGCGTACCCGACGCGTATCCCTCTCCCTCAGGGAGCAGAGCCATGGTGGTGTCGTTTGTGGAAAGTAGAACGTAACCGAGGTAATCGATCGGTGCGTAATTGACACAAACGGTAACGAATAAGAAAAAGAAGATCTCCCGTAGAATCGCCGACCAGGCGTTGCGCACTCGAGAGAGGGCGACTACACGTCGTCTCTGCGTCCCGACCCTACGAATCGGGGTGCCGGCGCCTTTACTTGCTCTGCGGCATTAGCGGATAAAAATCGATGAGATGACTCAACGATGTCAAAATCGGGGGCTATGATCCAACACACATTAACGACTCGTGCGTACTACTGGTGCTGCCAGTGCTGACGCAGACACCGCCCACGTTGCTGCTTGCGCAGCTACCGCTGGCCGAGGTTAGGTGTTGCTGCTGCTGCTGATGCTGATGATGCTGTTGGTGCTGCTGGTGCTGCTGCTCCTGCGCCGTCGTACTCCTCAGGATGTCGTCCGCGGACAGGGGCGTCAACTTCCACCCGGGCATGAAGTCCAGATCTAGGTCCGGACCGATATCTACGTCTAGTAGCTCGTTGTTGTTCAGTGGGTCCAAAGGCGATTGACTCGAGAGTGACAACACGCTCCCCCAATTGATCGAGCGACTGTCGTCGCTGTCACCGATTCCGGAGTCCGCGTCGGTCTCGTTCGATGAGATTGGCGGCATCGGGAACGGAGTTAGCCTACCCTGCTCGGGAGGTTGTAGCTGAGCGATCGGGGCCTGTATAACCGGCTCCATGGGCGGTGGACTTCTGTCTCTCTCCATTTCGCGTTCCAGGTGCCTCAGCGTGTTGCAGATGAGGACCGATCGATGAAGGCTGGGATCGGGAAACTGGCGATACCTCGCCAGCTTGCACATCGAGATGTTCAGTACCGCGAGTCGCCTTTGTCTGTAACAGGCTCTACCTCGACGACACCAGCTCGACCTCGAGCCCTCGCAGCACCTCTCGTTCGCCCGGTAACTCGAGCCAAGCTCCAGATAACTCTTCCCGTTCTCTTCCCGCCGTATCGTCGGCGGCTCATAATGATGAGGCGTCCCCCATTGCGGTTGAGGCCTCGACAGTTGGCTGTAACCGTTGTTACCGACAGGACTGCCCGGTCCGCGTTGATGATGGTAATAATGCTGCGGATGATGATGCAAATGCGCCACCGTGGAAGCCGGCGGCGCTGACGTCGGCGTCGACGATTGCTGCTGTTGCTGCTGCTGTTGCTGCTGCTGCTGCGACGCCTGATGCTGCTGTTGTTGTTGCTGCTGCTGCTGCTGTTGCTGCTGTTGAGAACTCGCTGATGCCGGCTGACAAGAATTTGTTTGCAGGCAGGGCGAATTCACTTCCATATCGTAATAAGATGCCGGCGTTTGACTTAGCGGGGGCGTATAACTGTCCTCCATCGCCCACCAGCTACCCTCCACCCGGCCTAACTTCGATGGGCTCTCGCCCATGTCCATGTCGAACTCCATGCAGCCCACACCTCCCTCCAGTTTACGTTTTCCTGCCGTGGCCTGCAGACCCATCATTGCACAACTCTGCAAATCAAACGTACAACATGTTAGTTTCTCTGCACACACTTTATTCCTAAGTAATATCTCCGTTAATGATTCGTCTTTATGATTCTATTTTGTGTAATAATTTTTAAGTAGGATCGTGAGATCAATACGTTCGTTCTACTTTGAAATATTGGAACACTCTTGTTCAAAACTTATGCACAGTGTAAGATTAGGGTCTTGGGTTAAAGTTTATTCGGCCAGTTCGAAACATATTGGGTATTTATATATTTCATACATTTTCATTCTAAAAACTCGTGCAGATTGTTGGTATAGCTCTAAGTGACTAATGAACTTGACTAACGATAAGAAACACTTATATTTGAATTAGTTAGGTTAGGTTTCATAAATGGTAGGACCATCCTGGATAGCGAAGTGTACAAAGAATGGATACGAGAGAAGTTTGCATTTCAATTGCGAAGTAGGGACGAAATTTTAGAAACAATGCAGACGAGAAACAGAGCGGATGGTAAAGTAAAGGAATTTTTCTTGAGTGACGGTTTAGCAACATGGCCAGAAAAGACCTTGTCGAGTCTCGATACTCTGTTACAAGCAGGCGAGTAGGCAAAACGGCATGACTCAGAGGGTCGGCTCGCTGACAGACGTTGGAGCATGACGTCACGCATCTCCCTACCCTGGCTTGGAAGAAGTCATCGTTGGAATGGATGATCGAGTGTGCACAGTCGAGAAGGGGGGCACAAATGACGAGGGGAACAGAGGAGCGATGTTACTCATGGGTTCAATCAGCAAGCATGCGGGCCCCTTGTGAAATACTTCTCTCCGTTTTATCTTTCTCCTCGTCTTTGTTTTCCTTTTCCTTCTTCCCCGTGCGTTCTAAGATGCGCACAAATAACCAACTCCGCTCTTTATACGCGGGATTAATTCAAACTAAATGAATAGACAGCGAACGATTAGGATCGGGACGCAATTAAAACGCGTGCAACGTCGATCTACGTATGATTCAACGATCCGGCGAGTGAAAGCGAGCGAGTATTTCTTTCTTCGACTTTTGCTTGCTCCAGCGAGTTTCCTATAAAAGGCGGCAAATAGAAACACGAGCGGTATCGGATGAAACTCGAAACAGAATTCGATCGAGAACCACTGACCACGCGATAGTTGATCGAACGACCGAGAGATGACACCAGCGACATGTTCGTCGTTTCGTCGAATACACGTGGTCTGCACATGACGTTTGATCACGCACGAAAGAAGAAGAAGGAAGCAGAAAGAAAAATGGAGGGAACGAAGGCGCGATGAGGTACGGGCAGAGGTTGCACGATGGCGTTAACGTCATTTAACAGATAATCGATGTGTTACGTTGCTCAAAGTCGAAGAATGACAAAGGAGGGGAATAAAAGTTCCGAGGAAACGAGCAATGCCATCGGAGCCGATACCGTGCACTCGTGATACCCGCTGTGGCAAACAAACCGAACGATTCGTCTCGATTTTTAACTTAGATTTATATTTCAATTTCGGTAATTACCGTGCAAGAAAGAGAATTATCTTGGTCGTGATAAAGTTCGTCGCGGCCTCTTGAGGAGATAGGCTTTCTTAGAAATGATTTTCAGATTTCTAGCAGCTACTGCGGAGGCAGCAACAAACGCCAGTCGACGACTCAATCCCGACAAGACGTTGCATATCCGCTGTGGCGGCCTACTTGAAATACTACTGACTCGCGAAGCTTCTACTTCAAACAGTGTCGACCAGTCCCGGATCTCTCACAGACTTTGATTCGCGGAATAGCGGGGAAAACAATGACGATTCGCGTACCACCAGTTTCATTTCGCCTTCCACCACAGTGAAAACACGATTTTCTTAAGAAAGTACATGCTTCTTCATTGATCGGTGCTTTCTCGATAGCCCCTGTTCTTCAAGGTCATAATATTTATAACGTTTACGTCATATCGTGAACGCCGAACCAGAGGTCGTGCACGAGGCATATTTAAAATTTCCGCTACTACGGTTGTCTTTAAGATGGCTACGTACTATGTGTAACAGTTCTATCGAATATTATACCGAAATGTTTAATTATTCATATCTTGTTCGCTATTATCGATCAATCGCTATTTCCAGTGCAACTAAACACCGAGTACACGTGTTTTTATTTATTAAATCTTGTCATTACGTTTTATCCAATTGAACATCTGCAATGCCAAGTATCGAATGTTGCTTTAAGTTCATTAGTACAATTTTTTATTATTACATTTCAACTTAAAATAAATGTATGCAAAACTCCCATAAATAAATATAAATTTATAAGAAATATGTGGTCAATATAAATTTATAATAAATGTGTACCAAATATAAATTTAAAATAAATACGTACTGGATATGAATGTAAAATATGTACTCAATATAAATGTAAATAAATGTGTACCAAATATATATTGAATAAATATGAAGTTTGCAACTTCCCCTTCAGACAAATTCAGGTGTGAAGTGTCTTTAATCGACGGTCACCCATTCGAGGTGATCTTTGTAGTAAAAAGGTCGAGGTTTGCGTTAAATGCTACGAAATTCTGATAAAAAATATTGTGGGACGTAAATGGGGGACTCTCTGATCGCAGGTATCTGCTTTATCAACCGCGTAACCCAGAATGCCAACGGAATACATCTACCTAAGGCCAATATTTGAAAATGGCTACCGCCCACACTATCAAGGTGCGTGAGACGACTTCGGTAAACGTGCACGAGAATTCTGGGAATGACCTTATGAGCGGTGTTTACGAAACATATCCCGGGCACTTGTTGAATCGAGACGGCCACCGGTGGTTGCTGCGAGGGGTTCACCGCGTAACGGATTAGCTGTGTGTGGCAGAAATCCACGACTCTTAATTGCCCATAAATCAAAGTCAAGAAGCGTGCCCATCCCTTCCTCCTTTTCTCTCGCAAAATCTCCCGGGGTTAATGTTCACTCTGCTTACACGGCCAGAGATTCTTTTTCACCTAACCTCAACTATTTAGAAATTGCAACGATGGTTTACATTTCGGTGTAACACGGGTTCTCTCTTCCCTTTGCGGTTGCAAGCAGATACAAATTTGTAAATTCGCTCGCATCTAACCGATACGTACCAAATCTCGAAAAGGTGAAAATTTGACAGGCCTCTTTTTAAATTTCATATCGAGTCTCGTCAAGCCCGAAACTTCGAGAATTTGATATTTCTGTTTTTGAGAATTCCGAAAGTTCTGAACTTTCGAATTACCAATTTTCCAAAGTTAAAAATTTTTGAGTTACCAAATTTTCCAGTTAAAAGGTTTGGAAGTTTGATGTACAAAGAAGAGTTTACGGACTTACTAGATGAATAATACTAATATTGCTACCGTTTCTCTAATATTTTGGATCTGATTAATTTTTTTAAGAATTTTCGAGTGGTTTGAACGCATGTTTCTTCGGCGGACCCGCCATCTGGTGGAGAATTCCGCAAACAATTCGCAGAAGGATTTATTTCGAGGTTAACGAGATAAAAGCGTGTCCAAAATAGTATCCATTTCCTAATATCAAAATTATCACTGTTTTTTGAATATACAAAAAAATACATTTTTTTATTCAACGATATTAAATAAGATCGCTGTTTAAAGAAGCATTCGTGTACGTAATTCGAAGCAGCGAATACCTTATTGAAGAAAAAATAAAGCTACCCAGCAGTAAGAATAATATGAATTACTCTAAAAATAGATTTCATAAAGAAATTCATCTAAAACTGCGACTTACAACCCGGAATGTGGGTCAATGGAATAAACGTAAAAGAAGTACTAGAACTAGAAAAGATTCATGATGGTTGCGCTCGCAATAAGATAATGTTCACAGCATGAAGCTCATCTAAACTGGGTACACTATCAGTTTTTCGCGTTACCCTATGTAAAATTAAGAATTTTGCTTAAAACGAACAAAATACCAACGTATGAATCAAGGGATACATACAAAATCGTATCGTCCATTTTATTAACCTTGCTGACTGTGCTTTTAGTAAAAATATCTTTTTATTATATTCAGAATAAATAACCTTTAAATAAGCTATTAAGCTAAATTCCTAAAAATTTAGCTCTTTAATAAGTCCTAAAAGTTTGCTCTTTCTTTGCACAAATAAATGGCTACGAATTAAAATAATATCGAAATAGCAGAAAGTACGAGCTAAAAGCTATTTCGCCGAATTTTTACTAAAATGTTAAGGGAGTAATGATCTCGCTTTAATGATAACTTTATAAAAATGAATAGTATATAACTAAAATAATGGTCAAGAAATTTAAGCAGTGAACGACAGCCGATTTCGAGGGATTAATACGTATGAAATGTTTCCTGAAATGATAATGACTGTAAGCGAAAGAAAGTTTGCCACCAAACTGTACAAATAATTTTATCTGAAGCGAATCGATGTGTGATTCGTTAGGAGCAGTAGCGAACAGAGAAAACACGAGAGGAGAATCAAAAGTAGAGAAGGTTTGTGGTGGATCCGGCTATGCCTGACGATGAGGTAATGTTTGCTACACGAGTCAAAGCTATCTAGTCAGCCAAGGAACGAACACACACGAAGCCCTGCTC
Organism: Coelioxys conoideus; assembly: GCA_947623535.1. Lineage (NCBI taxonomy): Eukaryota > Metazoa > Arthropoda > Insecta > Hymenoptera > Megachilidae > Coelioxys > Coelioxys conoideus. Next base: position 7,477,139 of record OX392452.1, read on the forward strand.
GAGCCAGTTGGAGCCCCGTAGATAAAACCAGCCAATGTATGGCGTCGTACATTCTTAAGCTATATGCGTGTATGCTAGGCATACGCGAATATGTTGGAACGGTCGTGTTCCGACATCGAATACTCCGGCTTGATTTTTAAAATCGAATCCTACGAAATAATCGCATTCAACGACGAACGGAAGAACGTTAGGTATTCAAAAATGTTGAAGGCATAATGTAACGCACGGGAGGCGTATCTTGGGGGGGGGGGATTCGGAACAACCGATTTTCAATGGCGTCGGTTAGTATTTTGACAACTGGAAATTTGGACGGGTACGTTGGCATTTTGCTATTTTGATGTTTTAGAATTTTGCAATTTTCCAGCAATGGGATTTCGCGATATTCCGCGATAAAATTGCGATTCTGCAATTTTTAATTTTCTTAATTTTTTTAGTTCGAAACTTTGGAATTTTGTAACAGTAGGATTTCTGAATTTTGAACCTCGAAACTTGGGGGCACGGAATTTGGGAATGTTTGAATTTTTATATTTTTGAATTTGATGACCTTGAAGCTGCGGAGATTTGAGATTTCGGGGCAATAGAATTTTGGGACTTTGAAATTTTAGAAGTTTGAAATTATAGAACATTGAAATTCTTTGATTTTGTAATTTTGCAACTTTGAAAAATTTTGAAATCTTGGAACTTAGCTACTTTAGCATTATGAAATAACGAGACGCTAAAATATTTTAATCTTCAAATATTTATATAACTTGGAGATATTATAGGATTTATAAATTTTTCAAATTGAGAGTTATGGAATATTTAAATCTAGTAAAATATTTCACTGAAAGCATGTAGATGAAAAAATATATATCTCGAATCATAAGAGTTTGGGAGTTCCTACGTCAGAAGTTAGTTCAATAGCTCATAATCAGTCGTACCAACATTTCCTTCCGTTCAATCGGGTCCAAAGACATTCGAAAATTAAATTAAAAAACAATAGAAACATGTGAATAAAACATCAAGTTCAAAGTGAATCACGTGAAATAACGTCGCCATACTTCAATGAAAGAAACAAAGATCATTAACACTGTACATTTGTTCTAAATTTGTATCTACATCTAACAACTAATTAATATTGCCAGTCGAATCATTACACGTTCAAGTGGATAAGAAAAATCGTCCAATAAAAAGAAACATAAATAAAACATCGCGACTAAAGTGAACGTGAAATATTATCTTAACGAACTAAACACCGATCGTTATGTCTCGTCGTAAAATTTTATTTTGTTATAAAGTTTTGGTTACGTTGAACCGATTGGTATCGTTAGTGGTACCGCCACACGTTCGATTCCAACGAAAATTAAAGTAGAACGTAGGACAAGAATCAAAACGAAGTACACGGTGATCAAAGCGAACGCAAAGTATTGTCTTAACCGAAAGAAACAACGATCGACGTTATGATTCACGGTGAAATTTTATTTTCTTCTGAAGTTGCGACTGCGTCGAACGGTCGATTGCTATTGGTGTGAATATTCTGCGTTGTTCAGACACCGTAAGAACGACATCGAGGCGACGTCGATGCCGACGCTCGGCAGTCGTGACAACATGACGTCAACCGGCCGTGTGTTATTTTCGAAAGGGGACTCGCGAGCGCCGCGACGCCTCACGGCGAGATCGCAAACTGCGAAAAACAGCTCGACAACCGCGTCTCCGCGTGTTATAATACGCTATCGAGCCAAGAAATAACAACGTGAACGATATAGCGTCGAGAGATTATCGAGCGCAATTCCGTCAGAAATATTTTAAATAAACGAGGGATCTTTCTCGCGAACGAATCATGTCTCTTACTTTTCGCCGGAAATTCATCGTAATGCCTCTCCTTATCCGCGAACGCGAACATTATCGTTTCAATTCTTGTCTGTTATCCGATTATCTATCAGTAACGCACAATATCATAAGTATGATATTCTTGTGATAAAACGATCGTATGATTCACAGAGTGTGGGTAACGTGTGTGTGTATGTGCGAAATTAGATTAATAATTGAAACGACGGAGTTCGTTTTTTGCCTATGTGAACTTAATTTAAAATTTAAAAATTTGGTAGAATTCCTTTCGTCACGGTAATAATTGTCGGAACTTCTTTGATCTAAAAAATAATTGTTAGGGTTTCTATGATACCATAAGTGATTATAAAAATTTCTTTCAACCCACGAATAATTTTAATACCAGAATTTTTTAACTGTGGAAATAGTTCATAACAGATCTTTGATCCTAATAATAATTATTACAATTCCTATTATGCAAAAAGTAATTATTAGAATTTCTTTTAATCCAAGAATAGTTATTAAAATTTGTATTATTAAAAAAAAATAATTGTTACTCTCAGTTATTCAAAAAAAGAATTATTCAAATTTCTTTTGTTCAAAAAATAATGATTCAAATTTCTTTCATTCTAAAAACAATGATTAGAATTTTGGTATGTCAAAGAAACTTCGTACATTGTCTTTGACCCAAATATAATTACTAAAGTTCCTATTATTAAAATTTCTATTATGCAAGAAATAATTGTTAAAATTATCATGCTACAAAAAATAATCACTAGAATTTCCTGCTCCTCATGGAATAATTATAATTTTCTTTTCGTCCCATTTCCTCACCAAAAGTAGCGATTAAAATAAAATTGATAAAATATCGAAATAATGACCTGATACTAATTGGTTTACGGTTCGTTGTTACGAGGAAATTTTTCGAAATCGTACGTTTGCCGGTCGGCTATGAATTATGCAACCGAATTTCGTGTTGTGGCGCAATTTCGTCATCGAGCTACGAAATTACTTTGAAATCAAGAACTCGTGGGTTTCGCGACTTGCGATCCTGGAAGAAGCTGGTTGAACATACCAGCTTTAACGGTGTAAAGTCCGCGGCAGATTAGCGGCGTGCTATCTCGTCGAACGGATAAGATTGTCGGGGAGCAGCCGGTTAGACTTAGGCTTCAAGGACTCGCGAATTATGCTTGTTGTCGCGAGCTTCGAAACGACGTGACGCTATTTTTCCGACGTTTTCGAAATTCCATCAAAAAATTATTGCTCGTAAACTTTCGGGAGCAGAACCCCTTCCGTGTCTATGTCGCGCATTCTCGTTGTTTTCTTTTGTTCGTCGCCCGAGTATACTCGTCGCGAAGAGGTCATTTTTTCTTTATCGACGAATACGCGCGAAATAGATAAAAAAATTTGCTTTTCCTACTTGCCAGAAAATTTGAAGAAACATGTTCGTTGTTTGAACTCGTTTTGAAAAAGATGATCGATCGAACGTTATTAAATAAAACGTAGTCAGTTAAGTTCATAAATAAAACATAATAATTAAGATACAATTGGGAAGAATTTTAATATAGAAGGATTTATTTTAGTGAATAAACCAGCTGTAGAAACATATAAAATAATTTTTCTATTCCAAATAGTTTAATATATCATAATTTTTAATTCTAAATATGGGTTGTATAGGTTAGGTTCAATTTAGGTTACGTATACCCTTAAAAAATTCAATAATTTTTAATTTTTTATAGTTTCCGGAATTTCATCGAGAAGTGATCACGGTTTTAAAGCAGAAAAACTAGAACTTTCATCGATGAGCATAATACTTTAACGATAAAGTGGTCGCTGATTGATCCACACGATGAACTATGGGAAGGAATGAATAACGGATAGATCGATTTAAAATCGACGGTATTTTTTTATACAAAACTACCCTTGGATCGAAAGTCAAGGAAGGAGAAAGAAGAACAAAATCATCGTATATCTATTCGCGTGTTAAGAAACGAAAAGCTGAAAGCCCGTATCGCACCTAATGAAACAGGCCACGCGAGGGGTCAGTTTACGACCTTTAAACGGAAAAAGAAACACGAGAGGCGGCGATCTACACGACATTATTATAAATCGTCATAAAGAATGACGACTAAGCATTATCCTTCACGAGCGTGGATGGCACACGACCGAATTTCTACTTGAAACTCGGAAAACTTAATGCATCTTTACATTCAAGTCAACTCATTTAAATATACAATGTTTCTTTTTTTATTTTTATAGTTGGGTAACAACATTTTTTTAATTCCCACCTGGATTTTTAGAAGTATGTTCTAAACATTTCATACAATTTTAATAAAGATATCTCTCACCCTCGGGATTGTTAAAATTTGAAAATTATTTCAAGGTATTTTGGAGACTGTTAAACTTGTTTATAATTCCAAAATTCGCAATTTTATTTTTCACTCAAAAGTTTATCTAAGTTTGAATTCTAAAATTCACAATTTCATTTCTAACAAAAGAATTTACTGTCTCAGTTCAAATTCCGAAATTCACAATTTTGTATTAAATTCCCATAAAATCTGCAATGTAATTTTTATCTTCGATTCTGTATCCATCAATGTATGTACATCTAACTCGTTAAATTGCGATGTATAATTGTGGTCCTCGAGAAGGTAGAAAAAAACCCAAAGTAAAATTCTGAACAGAACAAAGTATGTCTAAGATTCCCATGCGATAGTTGACCCAGTTTGTACACCATGCAGCACAACATTTGCAACCACGAAAATACGGGTACTCATGTGCCACTGGGTATTTGTATGCCACGCGCAATAAATGCATCGCACATGGCCGCGTATAATGTATGTACACTAGCGAGAATCCTGCATCTACAAATCCCTGGATCCTTTTGTATAAACGTATATATCGCTCATGTACAACTTTCACGATAAATACACTACCCTATATACTATAACCAGCGGAGGAGAATCTACGCGCACTGCTTGGCCCTACATTAGGGGATGAATAAAGGAAGGTCTCCAAAAACGGAGGGTTGCTTTAGTCGAACTGGGGGTTCTCAGAACCCCTACGCATTACTATGTACTTTGTTTATGGTACAGGAAATCAGAGAATATCTTCGGTTCGATAGCCACTAATTATTGCACTGATTAATTTGTAAACTTAAATATCACTTCATTTTCGAGGTTTTGAGCTCAGAAATACGAAATATTGGAACTCGACGATTTTCAATAATTGGAGGAATGTTATCGAGAAATATTTGTATAGATATTTGCACAGTTGGGAATTTGAAGATTTAGAAACTCCCGGGTTAGAACATTTTCGAGTTTAGAAGGTTTATCGATAAATTGAGAAATCCGTAATCTATGTAAAATTTTTCAATTTTCGGATACGAACGGTTTCGAACAACAAAATCAATCTTCAGATATACATATTGAAGATACTCGAGTTACATCACCGTGGATAAATAATTCAACAGTCAAGTACTGCATACAACGAATTCTGCTAATATGATCGATTTCATAATTTCATTCACCCCTGCAGTTCCGTCCATGGCCATGTATCGAAACACACGTCATATATATATTATATATTATATATAATATACATGCTTTGTGCTATAGATACTTCATACCTATGTGGCATTCATTATCAAAGCCTTTACCATAATTATATCCAGATCAAGTAATGGGGTTTCTTGTAGTAGAAATTGATCAACGAAAATATAACACTATATTAAATTATTTGTATCTGTACTACACTATTCTATATTATATACTTATCCCATACAATATAATATAGCAGTATTCGTACTATATTATATTTTACATAATATAGTATACATACATATGTACACAATATGTGATATAGTCCAGTGCTTACTTGATATTATATTGTACTTATAAAATATTATAAAGTACTTATAGTATACGTACATAATATGTACATAACATTTAATATAGTGCAATGCTTGTATTATATTATATTGTATTTATACTATATTATAGAGTACTTGAACTATGTTGTAGAGTACTTATACTGTAATACAGAGTACTTGTGCTATATTATGTAGCGCTTGTACTGTATTATAAAGTGCTTACACCGCATTATACAGAATTTGAACTATATTATACGATACTGATACTGAATTATATCGTACAAGAGATAATATTACAGTGGGGTCGTTTGAGAACCGCTGGCCAGTAATCTAGTAGGGCGAACGGCATCTGTGTTGCCCAGAACGAAGGGATCCCGCACCCTGAACACTCATCGGGGGAAACAGAGACAGGAGAGAATAGAGGGCGGACGAGGGGTGAAAAATTTGGAGGAACCGGGAAGAGAACGTCCACAGGCGGAAGTGTGGTTGGCTTCTTAACGTCGCCGCGTTCGAATAAAGAGATCGAAAACGAAGACGGAATATTTCAGCCCCGCTGGCTGTGTCGTGGGTTGGCTTAATTGGCCTTCAGAAAACGATGAATGCAGTAGCTTGTGTCAAAAAAAGCACGGAACATCCATTTTCTCGCTTGCCTCCGCGCTTTTTTAGTCGGCGGGGAAAAACCTTTTAAGAGCCACCAAGAACAGCCAATCAATTTGGAGAGTTTAATGCGTTTGCTCGTGTTGCAAACGCGTTCATTGCTTAACGAGAATCGTTTGCTTCGATGGATTATTGTAGCGTACGTCGGAGTGGGTATCGATGCGGTATTCGGTGAACATTGTATCGAAATGTTATTGACATTGCAATGCGATGATGATATCGTTGAGATGTAGGGGTGGTAAATAGACACGGGGGTAATTGAAGTAGTAGGTGATTTATTAATTAACTGATTAATGGATTTTTGTATTTGGGAATTTTCAGAACTTTTCATTTTTTTAATTTTCTAATTTTTTAGTTTCCGAATTTGATCGTTTCAAATTTTGTAGTCTGCAAATTTTTAATTTGCCTGCAGATTTTAAACTTTCAAACTTCTGAAGTTTCCTATTCTCAAATTCTCACATTTTCAGATACTTTAAACTCTCAGCTCACCAAATTTCTACATTTCAAACTTCCCAAATTTCCAAATCATCAAATTTTCAAAATCTTAAATTTTTAAATTCTTCGATTCCTAAATTCTCAAATTTCCAATTTCTCAAGTTTCAAAATTTCCAAATATTGACATTATAAAATTCCTAAATTTCCAAGTTACAAAGTTTAAAAATTCTCGAATATTGAAATTCCCCAATCCAAGATTTCTAAATATTTAAATACTAGGAGTAACATTTTTCTATTTTTACAATTTTTAAGCTTTCGAAATTCTAAGTATCCAAATTCCTGTATTTCTAAAGTTCCAAGTTTCTAAATTTCTAAATTTCTAAATGCTTAAACTTTATAATTTTCAAGTCACTCAATCCATTATTTGCCAAAGTATCCAACTATTTCAACCAAGTGTACAAACAATTTGCCAAAATTAGAGAGGCAATAGGAAATTCCAAGTAAAATTTCAATACAGAAATCGATATGGAGTTATTAAATAGACGTCCCTGGAATGGTGACGAGAGCATGTCACACGCGTGACACGTACAAGTACTTACGCGTCACCCGTTTCGTTTTTCGCGAAGAATCGCGTGAAAAAACGATCCTGGATAATTGCACCGTTCCTCTCGGTTCGTTGCAACCGATTGGTCGAGACTCATCGATGCCGATAAATTTTATTAAGAACAAAACAAGAAAAATTCCCTATACTCCATGGGTGTGACTAGAATTTCATTATTATTATGTATTTATTTACTAAACATATTTATTCTTTCACTTATTGCTGTTATTTATTCACTGTATACATGTTATCTATTAATTTTCTATTAATAGTAAATTTTAAACCGTATCGAATTCAATCACAAATTAATTTTACCGACAAACTTGGACGTACCTTGAACATACCTGACTGTGAACAATTGTTAAAAAATCAACCCCTTAAATCGGAAACTATACTGCGCTCTTAGTCTGAATGAACTGCAGCGAAACAAAGAAGAAACAAATTTCTACCCTCGTTTCGAATCGGAGTGTGTTAACTTCACCTGACACCGCTTCTCGTTGCTCAATTTTTGTTGCAGCAAAACGATTGTTCATTTTCGAAGAAGCCTACTGGCACGCACGCACACACATACTCAGCGAGGATACACGTGTACGCACACGTGGGTGGTTACCTTTGTCATGTGGGAAGAAAGCCGTATAAGGGGTGGCGAAAAAAGAGGGGCCATATGGCAGACAACGGGACAGCACCCCTTGTGTGTGGGAGCTTCAACGGGGATACGAGTCCCTTTCCTTTTCTCATGCATTTTTTTTCATCCTTGGCGGACTTTTCGACGCAACATCTTCCCGCTCGCACGCGATGCAGCAAATCCCCCTAGCAGAAGCGGGAAAGTTTCGAATCGATTGATCGAAATTGAACCGAAAAGGGGAGATGATGTCCAAGAGAGAAAGAGAGTGAGAGTATATCGTTGATGCAACTATGTGGACTTAGTGAATATCTTTCAAACTCGATAATCCCCAGAATTACACTTAACCCTTTGTACTCGAGAGGCGACTGACATTCGTCATTTCACTTAATGCAACAATTTTAATTACATAATTTCTAAGTAAAATTATATTATTATACGTCCGTTGTTTGAACACAACAAACAATATTGGTGATCAAGGATAAATAAATAATAATTTCAACAAAATTTATCGAACATTTCAACTGGAAAATTATACACTTACTGAAATTTTTTAAATATTCGAACACCCGAGCGCTTTATCCTTGAATAAAATTCTTTTATACCCAATATCGACTAATACAGTTTTAAATTGTTTTTGTTTACATTTGCACCGTTATGCGATGCAACTGAAGCTAAAATCAATTCTCCCATGAAATTTTCTCTGTTTGGTAAAAATGATAATTTAATATACCTAGAATTAAGAGAACAAAAAACAATTATTCTCAGCAATAATACTAAAATTGAAGAATTTTTGTCATTTGGCTCCTGGAGTTTATTTTGGTCAATGTTCAGAAATTTGTGGAGCAAATCATAGATTTGTACCTATTGCCATAGAATCAACTTCTTTTTATGAATTTATGTGTCGAATAATTGAACTTATCTAATTAATTTCTTTTCGAGGGAAAATTTCACCTTAATTTAAATTGACGAATTTTTTTCATTTGGCTGTGGGTGATTCTTCGAAAAATTTTCGTCAAGCGGACGAATACGTGTTAAGGGTTAAACTACCCCCGTACAAATCGAACCACCTGTAATCAAAAAGGTAACGCGGGACGCGTGAAAAGCGTGGTTTGCGATAATTACTGAAAGTGTGAGGAGGGTGAAGGAGGAAGGAGACAGGACACGGGTAGAACCTGTTCGAGTTGACGAGTGGGCGAGGGCTGAAGTTTACAAGATGGCCATCGTCGGATCGAGTCAAAGAAGGAGAGAATAAGACGGTAACAACGTGTCGCAGGTGCCTCGACCGGCCATGGTAAATAATACACGTGCGACTGTGTCGTGCATTCGCAAATGCAACCGTGCTGACGAGTGGGACGGGACGGTTGCAAGGTGCATTCGGTGGCAAACAGGTAGTTTTCGTCGGACGACTTCCACACACAGGGTGTTTCGCGCGATACTAACTTCACCGCGTGCTGAACAATGCGAAAAATTGGTTGTCCCGTAAGTTTCTTCTAAAAATGCAGTAAGTTAATTTCTAAAAATGCAATTGGAGGAATATTTTGCGAGTAATCAAGGTGCAAATGATATTTACTGAAGGACGAAAGAGGGCTACACAGTAGAACACCTTCTATTTAATGCGATAAATCTTAAACAATAAATATTGTGTACATAAATATGACTTTGAAATGATTGGTATTTTTTTATAGTAATTTAAAGATGCAGTGACTTGGATCATGTTTAACGTACAGAACCGACTGCGACCACGTTGAAAGCTGTATAACTCATCGTTGACGACTATACTTGATCGTAATTGACGTCAGTCGTCGTTTGCGATCGTTTCAGACGAGTTTGATTCTATGGAACGTGTTTAAATACTCTACATCACATTCTTGTTCCACCTAGATCTTTACAGTAGGTACTCTAAATTTTAAATACACACTCGAGCTCACGTGATGCACTCGCTCTGTTGAGCCACTAGTTAAGCTTTATTCACAGCAAAAAAATTGCGTTAGTGTTCATTTAAAAATGAATGTTACGAATGAAATAAAACTAGAGAGTACAATGAACGTGCAAATGTTCAATTAACGAATGTCAATAAAAACTACATATAAGTGCATGTACATTTAATACCTACATATAAGTATACGTACATGTAAGTATGTACATACAAGTACATAGGTAGATAAATCATATTAATACAAAAAGCGTAAAACACGAATAAATAAAGAACGAGAAGCAAATAAAATTCTCCAAATGATTTAAATAACTAAAGTGTTACTATTTTTGCCGGGTAATTTTTTCGAATATTAACAAGAGATTATCTCGGTACGCCCTTCTATCGATCAAAAGTATAATAAATATTTAAATAGAGTCCTATATCGGTACACAATTAATGCCGGTATCAGGCTACTTATTATAAAATCCTTCATCTGCCACAACTCCAATCAATCTCCGAAGGTTTTGTACTCATCATTTATTTTCAATCCACGGACAGAACAGCATAAAAGATCCGATGAACGTTCGCCAACAAGTAAAACGGAAGAAAAATTGGTAATTATATACGTCGATATTTCCTGTAAACCGAGTTATTATCGGCCTCTGAAACCACGTGCATGGTTATCGATGTTGCTAATGTTTTGCTCTAGGAAATATCGCTCTATCGACGAGAATTCCATTTACGACCAGCTAGCAACATCTGATCCCTCCATCGATTCGACTCGCCATTTCATCGACGATCGCGAATTCACCTCCATATTGTTCCTATCGCGTATTAGTTTATTGCGGGTTAAACGAGCCATTGCGATATATCGAAAGACCGATACAATCCGATCGTACAATGTTCGCGCGAATTAACGCTTTATAGCAATTTGTAACTTAACCGTATTCCACACAGTGATCGCATGACCACGCGTCTTACATTGACTATAAATTATGAAAAATTATATCACAAAGTAAAGTTATTTTTTTTAAATCTTTTATCGTAACCATATTTTGTTCATAATGTTCCGGTGCGAAAACCTGACAGCTGATAAATGTTTCGAACATTTTTAATAACGAATTTTTATACTAAATTATACTTAGAGTGGCTTCATAAAATATTTAACGAAGCCTGATATAGATATAATATTGTTTAAAATTGATGGGACATTTATTATTTAAATTTTTGAGATATTAGGAATGCAGCGATTTAGCAAGGTCGAGGAGTTTAGGAATTTAAGAATTTAGGGAGATGAGAAATTTGGATTAGGGAATGTGAAAAATCTGATAATTCGAGAATTTAGAAACGTGAGATATTTAGAAAGTTTGAGCATCTGCAGATATGGAAATTTGGAGCATGGAGAAATTTCGATTCGGAAGCACAGAAATTTGAATAACTCGAAAAGTTGAAAAATACAGAAATTAGAGAATCCGAAAAGTTTAAGAAGCTGAGAATTAGAAAGCTTGAAAATGTAAAAAAAAAAATTAGCATTGTGATAACTTGAGAATCAGGAATCTTTGAAATACGGAAAATTTAAGAATTTGAGGGTTTAAGAACATGAAAATTTGGAACTTTGAGAACTAAGAATTTATTAAGCGTGGAAATTTGCGAATTTGCGAAATCTGCAAACTTAGATGTTCGGAAATATAAAAAGTTGAGAAACATTAAAATTTGTATAAACGAAAATTTGAGAATGTGGTAAATACAAAAATCTGGTAATATATTAATTTTCCTAGGAATAATCAGAGTCTCCCCATAGAAAACCCATTACTGTTATAATCCTAAGGGATGACAACTGCGGTGTTTCCATACGGAAGTCAGTGACGAAAGTAAACGAATACACATCCGCGATAAGATACTCTTGAATTCAGTTCGAGTTATTGTCAGTTATCTATCCAGTCACCGAGATATCTATATAGCTGACTAACCGATCGATAAAGCGTTATACAATTTCAAACGAACGAAAGCTCAATCAAGAACGCATAGTTCTACGTCTTTATTGAACCTGTTGCTGTCTATCGACATCATTTTCTATCGTAACTTTCCTATTTAGGGACCCAATTAATTTACGTATTATCAATTCATTCAAGTTCAATCGATTCAAATTCATTTTGAAATAAGATCGAACACAAATTTCATTCCTGACTGTAATTCATCGATGAAAGGAAAATTTTTATCGGGGAGGACTGAGCAGGGTTTAAGAAAAATGGTGATATAGACATTCAGGGAGACAAACATTACACCAATGGAAATTGCGATATAGGGAAAGAACGTAATCATCGCTGCAAATTAATTGATTTTAGACATTTAGACATTTTCAAGTTTCAAAATTTTGCAATGTTCGAATTCCCCAGATTTCCAAGTTTCAAAATTTTGCAATGTTCGAATTCCTCAGATTTCCAAGTTTCTAAATCTTAATCAATTACGAATTTTCACATTTGGGAATGTTCCAATTCCAAATGTACAAATTTGTTATATCTTTCAAAATCCCTACTTTTGAGTTCCTAATTTTCGAAAGTCCTATTCTCGATCTCCTAAATTCCAGTAGTCCCAATCTCGATCTCCTAAATTCTAATAGCCCTAATCTTGATTTCCTAAATTTCAATAGTCCTAATCTAGATTTCCTAAATTCCAGAAGTCCCATTCTAAAATTCTAGAAATTGTAAATGCAAGAATTCCGAATGTCTAAATTCTAAAATTCAAAAATCGTTCGCTATCGCTCCGTATAAAAATACCTAAATGACTCAGAAACACCAAAAGTCTTCGCTTTTGTATAAAAAACCGCACCATATACCTACAAAGACACCTCTACAGTAACAAGCACCGTAAATAATTTTTCACGACGATAAAATTCTATTCTGATCTACAACTCAAAGACTATGTACCAAAAACCTACTGCGGCAAAAATAATCGATCGAAACAACACGATACTCCAACCCTTGACTTTCATTTTGAAAAAACTGGATACAAACGTTTACCTGCGCTTCTAAAAGAAGTGATTCCACACGACAAATCTTCTGAAAGGTCACACTCGAGCGAATTTCAACGACGCAACCGAAGTTATCACCGAATTAATCGAATCGGGTTACTCGTCTTCAGCGAAGAGGATCGATCATTTTTCGTGGAAGAAGGGAGAGGTTGCTGTTCCTCGGCGGAGGTTAAGGAACTCTCGGCGGGGTGAACAGATTGCTGGCAAAGATCGAAAAAAAGAAACAAACCGCGCCGCGATCTCAAATTATCAATCATCGGAGCTGCTCCGTGTCATCGGGCTTCGTGGTAAAACCGATACTGAGAACCACTGGCTGGGCCAGGTCGAAGGGAACCTTTCAGAGGATTCCCTGATGTGGCCCGACGTGTCCGACCCTCGTCAAGAACTACGTCGAGCCATCTCCTGGGCCACGTGCAACCAAGCCGCTCATCGTTTTCTACCTGGCTCTCAGGTATCTCGCTACCCTCAAATGGGCCCTCGGACCTTCTCTTCCAGTAGACACATTTTTTCATATTCTTTCCTAAATTCTGAGTTCCGAGAACGGGGTAAGGGTCGATGCGTCTTCATTGTTTTCGTTCTAATTGATAGAGGCAAATATGCTGAAAAATATGTTGCGCTTTCTTCTGTGCGTATAGTAACCGGCATAAAAAGTGACCATCCTATTATAACCAACACAGAATATCATAAAACTAATGTTAAAGAATGATACTATTATCGGGCCTCTTTGAAAAGTTTATCGTCGCACAAACAATTAATTAAAAAAATTACAAAGAATATTTGCAAGTACTTGTAACTTGATTTTAACAAAACAGGCATTGTCATACATGATAAAAAAAGTGACCACCTTAAAATTGTTAACGTTTTTATTTAATTGCAACGCATACGACGTAAACAGAACATAACTAACAATTATACTATCTGATTATAAAATACTGTGATAAATTAAGTGTAAATTAAAATTTACGATGCGGCCACATTTTTTGTCATATATGAAAATGTTTGTTTTGTTACAATAAAGTTATAAGTTATTGTTATTACAAATAGTCTTTTAATGTTACGAGCGGGATAGATTAAATATTTAGAGAATGTTGTTCGTTTGTTGGGTAACTGAAATCATTAGGAAACTTTGGATGTCGTCAACTTCCCCGAAGATAAAGTCATTGTTTATGTTGCGATGACGTGTTGCGCTCGGTTCTTCGTTACCCTATGACGAATACGTGACTAGTCATGTTTCCCGCTTCTTAGAGGTTTAATCGCAGTCCTCTCCTCGTTTGCGAACTTTCGATACCTTTTTGCTGTACCAATAGTTCCGTACTGTACACTTTATCGTGCACGAAAATAATGAGGACAACCAATTAGAGTAAACCTGCTATGAATCTGTGCAATAAAAGCGTTCCAATGTCCTGAGGTATACAACCTAACCACCAGCCACCCCATGTAACAATGACCGTGTCATTAGGCCGTTCGAAATGTACCCATGCCTACTCGCGAAAGCATTCAATCTTATGTATGACAGCCACGGTACTTTATAAACCTTGACCTTTACGATAAATATGCAATATACGACGTATACCTTGGAGGTAGTTAAGGTTGCAGACATAAATCGAATTTATTCCGTGTCTTTATCCAGTTGTGTTGCATTTATGATAGTATTTTTACCTGTGCAAATGTTGTAATGTTGGTTCTAGTGACGATCTATTGGTGTTCTGTGATTAAAGTTTTTGCTTTATCAATTTTTGTGTCGTAAATTTGTACAGCGAATTTTAAAAGATTGCCAGTTTACAAGTTTGTCAAATTTCCAGGTATTTTGTGATTTTCTAATGCCTATATTTTTTAATTTTATAATACTTAAAATTTCAACTTCTCGAACTTATACATTTAAAAATTTCAATACCGAGAAGTTTTGCAATTCTCAAATTTCTCAAAAATGTACCGAATTATCAAATTTTTAACTCTTCAAACATTCAAGTTTGCGAATTCTCGAGTTTCCCGATTGAGCAAACTTCTAAATTTCCAAAATTACAAATTCTGAATTTCCAAATCTTCCAGTTTCGAATTTTCAAGATTGTAAAATCTTTACGTTCCAAATTTCCAAGATTGCCAAATTTTCAGAATTGCCAAATCTTCAAGTTCTCAATTTCCGAATACCGCCATCGTATTATTTAGAAATAACAATGTGTCTTTGAAAAATTTATGCCCACGTTTTGAAACAAGGAATAAAAACGATTCCGCGAGAGATCGGTGCGTGATCGTCGGTGCAACATTATGGTTATAATCAGGCCGTAATTCGTTGGCAGAACAGCGACGGTAATAGAAATAGGCGAAAAACGGTGGAAATATTCTGGCTACTAGTTGCACGGTTTCGACAATAAAATAAAGGGTCTATCGTAGCGTGCAAAGGTTTTCGGGGCCCCGGGTCAGCCCCATAGAGTCCCGGAAAAGACGGGCTTTCGGCAACTGCGGCCCGTATTGTTGAGGCCGGGGTAGGACAGCCCGTATATACCCTCGGCGAAGAGAAACGAGGGTTGGAACCTTTTATGCCGAAGGGTCGGCAGTCGGGTATATCGGCCCCAGCTTCTTTTGTCTGCCCTCGTCGAAACGACAATCCCCCTCATCGGGCAGACGGCCGATCGTGCGCTCGCCCGTCTGCCTGCCTGTTTCTATGACCGACGACAGCAGGCCAACGCGTATGTATGTATACTACTGCTGCCTCTTCGAACGTCGGAAACGTACTTTTTCTCGAACCGTACTTCGTTCGGCGAGTTTCGAGAAATGGACGTCTTCGTGGGGGTGACGCGAACATGTGAACGTGGACAACGGTTCTTGCGAATTTCGCGATTTGTACGAGCTTTGGGTCGTTTGGGGGTGTTTTATTTGGACAGATACAGAGATTGGAGTTTTTGGACATTGGGAATGACGGAATTTTCGAATCTTCGATTTGAGGAAGGTTGGAACTTTGGGATGGTGGGATGCTGGAGTAAGTGGAGGGACTGGGGGATGTTGGAACTTTGGGACCAGGTGATGTTGCAATTTTGAGATTGTAGGGTTTTTGGAATTTTCGGATTTTGTGACTTGGGAATTCCGAATTTTCCTGAAGTGTAGGATTTTGGAATTGTGAGACTAGTGGAATATTGGGATTTTGTGTTTCTGGGATTGTAGAATTTTGGGACTAGAGAATATTGGAATTTTTAGATTTTGAGACTGGGGAATATTGGGATTTTGTGTTTCTGGGATTTTAGAATTTTGGAATTTTGTGACGAAAGAGTATTGGAATTTTGGAAAAATCAAATTTTGGAATTTTTTACTATAGAATACTGGAAATTTAGGGTTTCAGAATATTAGAACTTCGAGAATTCAATAATTGAATTCTGAAGATTTGATCAGTAATCGACCCTTAACGATTCTGAGTCTCACCACCGGAAACGCGGCAACCACAATCGATTTCCCGGATACTCAAGTAAACCGACAAAAATAAGTTCTAATCGAAAATTCGATTTACAATTCACGCGATAAAGCGAAACGGTGCACGCATCGCGGCGAGTTCGATGGCGCAAAAAGATGGTACGAGAGAAAATGGCGGTCTAATCCGATCGACGTTGTCGCGTTCAGATCGCGCGGCAAGAGTGTCTCTGTTAACGATGCTGGGACCAAGTGAAAGAGTTTACTGTTAGACGGTACACGTACGCAAGTTGTACGTGGTGTAAGCAAAAGCCGGGACCGTACGATCATCGAAGCAAAGCAACCAACCAACCGACAGCCAGCAACGCAGCAGCCATCGTCGCGTTTGCCAGGCTAGAGAAGTGCTAGGCCAGCAGCAGGGACCGGTGTTGGGTGTTGGTGAAAGGTGTGGCTGCGTTCGCTACACGAGAAAACGAGAATGCAATATTCCCGTTCGGCTTGTACAGTCAACAGCAAATCTGGCTTCATCGTTTTTCACTTACGGACAATGTCGGGAATCGTTAATGTCCTTCGATTTTCAGCCGTTTTAGGGACTTTCGTCGACTCGATAACGTCGGGACTCGAAGATCTCAAACGCGAGAAGATTGGGGACGTTCAGCGATGTAAGGATTTCGAACGTTTTGGAAGGTTTGGGATGTTAGGTTTCGGATTTTGTATACTTAGAAGTGGAAACATTTATGGATCTAGGGAAATTGGGGAATTTTTGGGAATTTCGGACTTGGAAACTTGGAAATTTAGAAAATTTAGGAAATTGGGATTTAGAAACTTCGAACCTTGAAAATTGGAAATTTGAGAAATTTAGGAAATTGGGATTTAGAAATTTGGAAATTTATAAAATTGGGATGTTTAAAATTCGAAATTTGTGAAATTTAGGAAATTGGGATTTAGAAACTTGGAAATTTAGGAATTTGGGATTTAGAAACTTGGAAATTTAGGAATTTGGAATTTAGAATCTTGGAAACTTCGAAACTTGGAAATTTGCGAATTTTACGAATTTGGAATTTGGGATTTAGAAAATTGGAAATTTAGGAATTCGAGATTTAGAAACTTGGACATTTGGGAAATTTAGGAATTTGTGATTTAGAAACTTGGAAATTTGGGAAATTTAAGAAATTAGGATTTAGAAACTTGGAAATTTGGGAAATTTACGATTTTGTAATTTGATAACTTGGAAATTTATAAGCCCAAAACCTTGGAAATTTGGAAATGAGGAAACTGCAAATTAGAATATTCGGAAGACACGGTGGTAAGCTGCGAACGTGGACCATCGGAAGCAGCACGCATCCTCCGGTGTAAACCAACAGGATAACACTTGGTGTCTGGATGCAAGAGAGGTCGTTGAATCCCATTAAGCGGTACTTGTTCGATCATTCTCGCTTCAACCACCTGTACAACGCGCTTCCTTTCGGCCGATGTCTTCTTTGCCAGCTTTTATTGAAAACACGACCGCTGTTCGAGCAACCACTCGCGGAGGAGGTGGCTGCGTATAAACGCGAACATAAAAAACATTATGCCGGTCATACGCATTGTTTCTATTTCAACGTGTTTGCTGACGAACAATACGTACACTCCGCTGCAAATCTGGGGATTTCGGAGACTCGGTGACTTAAGGACTTGGAAATTCGAGTATTTATCTATTTAAGAGTGCGAGAATTTCATAATTTGTGGAATTCGGAGAATTTGGGGAATCTGAAGAATCTAAAGAGCTCAGGGATTTCGGGATTTGTAGCATTTGGGAAGTTGGAGATTTAGGTTTTTTGGAATTTGGAAATTTGAGAATTTGAGAATGTGGAGATTTTGGGATTTTGGAGCTTAGGGATTTCAGGATATGGAAATTTGGTTAGTTCAAGATTTACGATTTTTGGAATTTGGGAATTTGGGAATTTGAGAATTTGGAGAATGTGGAGATTTTGGGATTTTGGAGCTTAGGGATTTTAGGATATGGAAATTTGGATAGTTCAAGATTTACGATTTTTGGAATTTGGGAATTTGGGAATTTGAGAATTTGGAGAATGTAGAGGTTTTGGGATTTTGGAACTTAGGGATTTCAGGATATCGAAATTTGTATAGTTCAAGATTTAGGATTCTAAGAATTTAAGAATGTGAAAATTTTAAATTTTTGGATACCGGAGTACACGAAAATAGAAAAGGAATTTAGGAACTTAGGGATTTAGGGGATCAGAGAATAAAAGATTCGGTAATTCCCGAATTTGAACATTTTAAAATCTAGAAATCCACAAACTTGGCAATTCGAAATCGTAGTAGATCGAAAATCGGAGAATTAACAAATTTTTGAACATCACAGAATTTAAGAATTCATAAACTCGAAAATCTAAAAACTAAAAGAATAAATTCTCTGAATCTCCAACTATTGCACATCGAACGATTTGAATTTCCCGCCCGAAATTCGTCCTCCATCAAGGTGAAACCGCTGCTCTACCGAATGTCCGTCGGTGTTCGTTTCGCGTTTTCGAGATGCATCGATTACGTTGCCGAGATGCTTCGGCTGCGTTGTTTGAATAAACATAGAGGTGAAGTTTTTACATGACAAGAGATCCTCACGAAAGAAGGAAGAACAGAAGTGGAAGATATTCGCCCGTAGCGGTACTGTCCTTGCACGATCGCCTCGGGCAGTAACTGTTACCGTATCCTGCCTCGGCTATTCCTAGCTCGGTGTCGAGCAAAGTGCAACTACATTAAGGAGATTATGAGATATTGAAAATTACGCAGTACAATATTTAACTTTATTATTCTGCGTGATTGTTCCACTTCGGCGAATACTAAATCATTTACCACGCCTTCGTTCACGAAAAAATTAGATTGCGCCTTCTAGTATTTTGTCGACATCATCGAATCGAACGAATGTTCGTACGATTTATTCAAATTACGGGGATATTATACTGCGTTCATGCTGTATATGCATAATGATTCATTAACTTTTAGAGCGGTTGTTCCGATTTTTATCCAATTTGTACCGATTTGTTACGTAACGCGTTAGATGCAATGATCTTTCGAATGTTTTCTTAAATTTACCGGCTTTTTGTGTAATGTACTAAACAGATTCTTTAAATGCTGTACCAACTGTGACCAATGTTTTGACTTTGTATATAACGTATAAGTATGCTGCTTTTTAAATAATGTACTAAATATGAGGATTTTTTAAATATGGAATTAATTCCACTGATTTTTTATATAATATACTAAATATATTGATCTTTTATATAATATACTAAATATGCGGATTTTTTAAATATGGAACTAAATCTATTGATTTTTTTATACAATATACTAAATATATTGATTTTTTAAATGCTGTACTAAGTATGCTGATCTTTTACATAATATACTAAATACACTGATTTTTTGAACAATATAACAAACGTATTGACCCTTTAAACAATATAACATAAGTATTGATGCTTAGAAATTGATTGACATAAAAAAATCATTGTTTGAGAAATCCTGGAAAAAATTACTGTACTCCGCTTTTTATGAAAACAAAATATTTTTGCAATTTGTTACATTGCCATACGCTGTGTGTACAATATAATAAATTAGAGAAATGTTAGAATTTGAAACAGGTGTAATGTACATGAAACTTTCGTAACATGTGACATAGAATATCGATTAGGTTCAGGAATTATCGACATTTTTTTAAAAGTGGAGTGTCAGCTATTTTCAGATGCATAGTTTAATTGTAACACAGACCGACTTAGTTCTGCTGTATATTGATTTGTAATACAAGTGTGACACCTGCCTCTATGAGTACACACAATGTCTCTGACACTTTAAAACACTGAAAACAATCGAGAGAATCGTTTGCAGCTGCTAAGCAAATATTATCGTCTATTTCAACGGTGCTTTAATGAAGTTACATTAACCCTGGTACTCAGAATTGAAAGAAAAAAATGTTGACTTTTATGCGTGTTACAAAAGTGCAAAATGCATAATTGTTTATTCTTAATGTATTTACTCACTAGAAAATGCTCAAATTTGTTTATACACATTGAAAGAATGACGTTTGAACAGGAAAATTTTTTAAATAATATATTCTATTATTAATCAATTAATAATAAAATAAGAACTACATTTTAAATAGTTTGAAGAAGAGTTATTTATAAAATAATTAATGTGACCTCTCAATTAGTAAATCGAGTTATTTTCCAATATAAAATATCAGTAATTTCTATCTGTATTTAACGTAAATTAAATTTTGAATGAAGTAAACTTGCATTACTTCTTGTCTCGATTTTAACAATAACTTCCAAATTTTTTAACAATTCTATGGAAGCCTGAGTGTGCGTCGTGTCAACGTGACAAAATGAGCACCATAGTGTAACAAGTTAAACGAAATGACGACATGAGTCACCCCTCGAGTGCAAAAGGTTAATACGTGTTTCAAACACACGTGTCTGTGATATTATAAACCAAAATTAACTTCGCAAGACATACTCGGTCCATAACACGATTAATTACAAATTTATTGTTTACAAACAAATTGATCACCAGATAATTATGCACGTAAAAGTGCTTGCTTTTAAATTTAGCAAGAGTTAGGTGTTAAAGAGTGCTTGCGCAAACGACAATTAGAATTTCGTTGTTCGTGTACGTATTTTCAGCGAAAACGAGGCGTTAAAACGTGCTTGTACAAATACACGGTTTAAATTTCGTTTGTTTGTGATTCACGAGTACGATCGGTGCGATATATCAAATAAATAAATCATCAAGGAGCAGTCATTAATTAGAAAGAATTTACATAGAGGAATATCAATGGAAATACTACGGCGGAGTAGAGAATAAACGGTGAATAAATCATTTGTCTAGTTGTAACGATCGATTTGCGAGTGTCGTACAAAAGAACGACGCAGTGAAAGGGGTCAATAGAGGGTGAAACAGTGAATAATGTACATACATACGTTGTAGCAGCACCGCATGCCATAACTGTGTAAAAAATCAAAAATCTTTCGTTCACTTAAATGCTCCATCGGGATTTTTCATACAACGTAGAATGACCTTATACAAAAATTGCATGCATAAGGAAGACACGAGCGAAAAGAAGAACTCGACACCAAGGCGAGTGTCCTTCGTCAGCATATTCGCAATAATCAGTTTAACGTGCAAAAATCTGATCACTAACATGAGAATCAAATCTGAACGTAGATAAAAATACGAAGTCCTTCGTTAACGCTTCGAATATTCGACACTAGAGAATTAGGGATAGTAAAATTATCGTGGTACAGCATCGATTGACCTTCATAGAATTTGATTCATTGCTTTTTTATTTGGATGGTAGTTAGAAATATAGATGACGGTTCAAAATGTTTTTTTTATTGATGGAGACTATTATCTAACAATTTTATTCGCAAATTCTTTTTTTATTTTTGATATTAATTGTTTTTAATTTTCAGTTTTTCGAGTTATCTAATTACCGAGGGTCTTCATTTAAAAATGTGTAAATTTCCAAATTGTTATATTGTCGAATGATCATGTTTCAAATTTTTTAATTTCTAATTTCCAAGTGTCTTCATTCAAAAATGTTTAAATTTAGGAATTTCAAAATTGTGATATTGTCAAATTATCAAATTTCACTTGTTTTTAATTTCTAATTTTCTAATATTCAAATACTCAAATTCATAAATTCACAAATTTTCAAATTTCCACTTTTCCAAAATTCCAAGTTCTCAAATTCCTAAATTTTTGGACATAACAAATTTTTAATTTACAAACTTCTAAGTTCCCAATAGTTAAATTTCTAAATTTTCTAATCTCCAAGTTCCAGAATTCCTAAATATCAAGCCCACTAAACTCAAATAGTAAAACATTGTTAAATTTCCAATTTTCCAAAATAGATAATTTCTTACATTTCAAATGCTCACAATTGTGGAAGTTTAAAAAACTCTCAATCCCTAAATTCCTGAGTTCCAAAGTTCGTAAATCCCTGAGACCTTAAATCCGTAAATGTCAAAAACTGAAATCTTGAAAATTTCCAGAATAGAACAATTGCATATATATCATAAGTATCATAAGTATCACAAATATCATAAATATCATAAATATTAGAAAGTGCATGTTCGAATTCCCTAACCCGAAATATCGATGTGTGAAGCATATCCACAAGAAAAAAAAAAAAGAGTTGAGAACCACAACGCGGCAGCTCCATGCATTTCACCGCGTCTTGCCACACGCGCCTATTTCTACTGCGGCATTAAATCGTTTAAAAAAAAGTGCCTTTTATCCACGGGTATAATCCTTTTGGATCGCTTTCACCGGAAAGAAACATCTCGGACCAATTTCACCGATTTTATGCAACCGGTAACCAGTCTCACCCGATTTCTCTTTTTGTCAAGTGGCAAATATCCGGCGATATCCGAAGGGGTCCAAACTACGGTTGCTGAAAACGCGTGTATTCGCGCGATCTAGGTTCCCGCGCGCTCAAGGTTTAGCGAAAGTCGAGGTAATCGGACATCCGGTAACGGCACCCGTAGCCCGAATCCCGTGGGTTCGCCACGGGCGCGGGACGAGCGTGGAAAACGCGGGTGCGCGCGGTTTTATGCAATCGGAAGTGGGTGCAAGCGCGAAGGACGGTTCGGGGAAAATCGGAAAGCGTCGGAGGAGGCCCGAAGCGTCGAAATTTTACGAGTGTCAGCCGTGGCTCGCTGGGCAAACAAAACAATGGAGGCGATACGAAAATAAAATCCGTCCCGTCGCTGCACGACGCTCGCCGGCCCGTCCCGACGACGCGAGCCAAGGTTACGTGCGACGAACCAACCAAGTCTCCTCGTGAAAGTCAAATTTGTAAAGCGTGTTCGTGCCGAGCACGCCATCATGCGCGAGCGACGACAGCGCCGGCTAGCGGGCCTCGAACGCGGCGTCGTTTTTTCGACGTCGCGACGAGGCAACGCGCCGCCGCCGTTTCTTCAAGGCTGCGCCGTTACGCTCGACGTCTCTGCTCGAGCCCGACGCTGCGATGGCAATTAGCGATCGAGCTGCCACGAGCTGGCATTAACCGATACGAAAAATAACATTCTACAACAAATTTTGGACTTTTTCTCGATCTCGTGACCGCCATTATGAAATTCTTACAGATCTTTGCGCGCTGAGTACAAATCGAAAATCCGCTTTTCTCTGGGACGTTTGGAAACTCCACAGCCCTTATTATAAATGGAGGATGTAAGCAACTAGAGATTCGGAAATTCAGAAATTTAATAAGTTCTGCATTTGAGATTTTGGGAATTTAGTAACCAGGGAATTCGCGAATTTGGAGCTTTAGCAACCTAGGGATTTAGGGATGTTCGGATTTAGGAATCTGGAGACTTAGAAATTTAGGGATGTACTGATATAAGAATCTAGGGATTTAGGGATATAAGAATATGGGGTCACTGGGGCATAAGATTCTTGATAATTTACGAATTTGTAAACGTACAAACTTAAAAAAGCAAATAGCCTTCATAATCAGAAAATTAAAAAATTTCAACCATCATGCGAATTCATAACTCGAGAATCGGAAAGCTTGGAAAATTACATATGTATGCACATCAGAATCGGACAATTTAGAAATCAAAGAAAGTACATATTTCAAAATCGACGAATTTGTAAATGTACAAATTCAGACACATTCGAAAATGCATAATCCCGAAAATATAAAACCGAGAACAAATTTCTAAAATTCGCTGTAAACTTGCTGGCCGATACATAGTGTTAGAGAACCCTCCCATGGAGTTCTACCATTTTGTATTCACCCTGGAAAGTCAGGTATCGTAGAATGAAACAGCGCGAAAAGACAGCGAAATCCATCCACCAGCTACAGAGTCAAGAAATAATGGACGCGGTAGAATAACGCAGAAATAATTCAACGGGTTTTGAGTCCAGTTTTTTTGGTCCATAGTAACGTGTATAGTTGATGGCGGTATCGCGAGCTCGGTAACGTCGCAGTCGGGTATCGGTAATGCAGGTTAAAGACTGAATGATTGAAAGAGCAAGAGAAGAACGCGTGAAGGAGAAAAAGGTTGAAGTAAAGGCAACGTAGACGACGTAGAAGACGTAGACTCCGAGAACTGGCTACTCCGTTCCGCTGCTGCTGTTACTGTTATTTTTAACTCGACGCCGACGCGTCGAGTCCGTAGTCTAAAACCGTCTACCCTCCTTCCTCCCTGTACACCGCCACATCGAGCAACCAGCTCTAACTTTTCTTCTAGAGCCACAAGAAGGATAATCGCTCGCAGTAGATTTCGAATCGTGTTTCTTCTACGATTTTATAACGTTAACGCGCTTCTAAAGTCCCGTTAGACATTTATCGACGTAGCTTATTCGTCGAAATGACGGATCTTAACAGTAGAATTACCAACCAGTCAAAATGACTGGTTTCAAGTTTGGCATTTTATATTGCAAAATTTTGTTATTGTACTTTTGTCCAAATATTGCTATATTTTATTGAGATTCAGAGTGATTCTATATATTAGTTGACACTCTAATATTCATTTATTTATTTTTCCACTGGACTTTCAATTTAAAAGTAAGTCTGCTTTTAACGCTGGTAGTTCTAGTGTTAAATTTATTATTATTATTTTTTTTATTCATTTATGGTTTATGGTTTAGTTTGGATTTATTTATTTATTTATTTAATGTCGAAATGTACGTTAACCTTTATCGAGGTTCGAAAATTCCAAAACATCAAAAATTCCGAAGTCCTTCCAAGTGTCTCACAGTAACACAACCCTAAACCCCAAAAATCGAAAACTTAAAAAATTTCACCGTTCGAAATATGAATTCGCGAAATTCGAGAAACTTGAAAATCCACAAACTCCAAACTCCAAACCACATACAATCCAAAGTCCCAAAATCCGACAAATTTTGAGTCCCAAAGTTCCACAATTCAAAAATACTAAAAATCCCAAAAACATCGAAAATCCCAAGAATAACAAAATTCTAAACTAAAAAATTCCAAAATAGAAAATACTTTTATACTAGAAAAATAAAAAAAATACCGTAAAACGAAACCTAAATTTCGTGTCCGTCCAAGAGCGAACGAAGAAACAACGAAGTAGAAATTGTTTAGCGGAATTTATCGAGTAAGGTTGCTACAGTGAAAAGTATGTACGAGCAAGGAGTATTATCGGAGCCAGTAATAAACAGACGCTGCGAGGGAAAGAAAATTCGTTTCGAAACCCAGTTTTCCCGCCAGTGGTGCCGGCAACGTCGCGTAACCAGAGAAACCGAAGAAAGAACGAGAGAGTCGATATCGATAGCGGTATCGAGAGAGAGAAGACGAGAAAGAGAGACCTCGAAACGTGGCAACGCAGCGCCAATGCGTTGTAGACTCGGTTCCGTACTGATACCCACGCTCCGAGGCCTCGCACGATGTCGCTCTTGCGCCGAGCAAAATACATCTACACGAACTTTCTACTCTCGAGAATGGGGTTGTCAGCGTAACAATTGTACACACCATATCGAGGGTGGATTTTTTATCTCTCCTTTTATCCAAATACAACGTCCATTCAGTTAATAACACGTTACATAATTATAATACCGGTTCATTAGAAAATTCATTTTCCCTACTCTCAAGACTTATTTTAACCATTTTATATTTTCAAATTATGAAGCGATCGATTATTTCGTCTTTATGAAATTAACTTATTTAGAGACCGATGATATCTGTGTGTATTATCTTCAAGATATATTGTATTATCTTTCAGTGTTATATGAACAAGGATAAATGGGATAATGTTTATCGAAAATATTTGTTAAATAACTTGATAAATTTGAACAATGTGTATAAATAGGTAGTTGACATGTTCGCTGTGTGTTTTATATTATGGGAAAGACTGATCACGATGATGTCCGA
Source organism: Coelioxys conoideus (assembly GCA_947623535.1). Taxonomy (NCBI): domain Eukaryota; kingdom Metazoa; phylum Arthropoda; class Insecta; order Hymenoptera; family Megachilidae; genus Coelioxys; species Coelioxys conoideus. Next base: position 7,503,380 of record OX392452.1, read on the forward strand.
TCACGCGGTATCGCGTGTTGCGTGGCCGTTGTATGAACGTCGTGGCACATACGAAGTATGTTGTTCAGTCTCTCGAGCGGCCGTTTTAAGGTTATTATTTTATTGATGTTTGATGTGTATATTGGTGAGACTGATAAGAGTCATTAGAGGTCTAAAATTATTTAACAATGATAAGGTAATTATTGTTTCTTATTTTTGTATTTATTATGTGATGCATAAATTATTCATAAAAACATTAGAATGTTATTTTTTAACGTATCTGTTAATTTATTTTTAGATGTACTGAATGTATGAATGTAATACAGAGAAGATTTTTTAAAGTTATTCAATGAAAGATAGAATTACTGTGATCTTTGTTTATGACATAAACATTATCATATAATATTGCCACACTAAAAACAATATACATTTATTATGTATAAAATGATTATACATATAATATTCTATTATGTAACTTAAAAATATGCAGTCAAGTGATTACAGCAAAGACGAAGTTAAAAATAACCTGCTTTGGATTGGAAATGTTTTTCAACGACATCAATATATCTATATATTATATTGAATATGATTTGATGTAATAAGAATATTAATAAATATATTTTATTCGTTAATATTTGATCTAATAGAAACATTAATATATTTATTTCAAATATTATAATTGCATTCGTGCAGAACTATCGCAGTTGTAATAACCAACGAGTTACCGTCGATCATAAAAATTGAATAAGCAAACTCACAATTAAAAATGCGTATCAAAACGAATATACAAATAAATTTAAAAGCTTCTACGAAACGTAACGAAAAAAAAAGATTCGCGTTTCTTTTTCTAGAAAGCAAAATATACGCAGAAAATATTCTTAGTTGAAATTTGAAAGGCTCTAGCCCGGCGCGTATATACCGCCGTTTCTTCGACGCTGGCCGGGGCAACTTTCTAGTTTAGCTAGCACGTACGTGTGCGTGCACATAAATGTATACTGTAGTTCACAGTTATAGCAACATGTGCGTGCGTGTTCCCGTCGTGTGCGTACGGTAACGCGTGCGCGTGTTGGTCGTATGAGAATGTGTTCCTTTTTCTGTGGTTCGCGCGAGCGCGCTCGCTCGATCTCTCGACGGTGTGGAGGAAAACTGGTTCCAGGAGAATAGAGCAACGCGCCTTACCAGCAACAACACGAACAACGAAAACCATGACACCCTCGCGCGCGAGTTTAACCTCGTACCCGTATACACCATGATCCTTTCCATTCGTGAATATTTGGAACGTCTGCAAGGACGTGCTGCAAGGTGCCTTTCAGCAACGTGTCGTTGTTCAACTTAGCAGCAACTCCGAATTACTCTTCGAGTTACCGATCTCATCAAACTCCATGAATTCTACCCGATCTTCCACGTACACCGGATATTTTCTACCGACACCCAACAATAGTAGCTCTTTCGAAAAATCTTCAAATTTATATTTTCGTTTCTAACAATACTGAACCATCCATTAACGATCTTGAGAACTACAGAACTTTACAGAAGCTATTACCGTTCCAAGAAAAGGAGAAATAATAAGCTACCTAGTAGTAGTAGCCCTGAAATAAAAGTTAGGTTATGGAGAACAACGATCCACTTTCTCCAAAGTGGTCGTTTTACAATAGGTTATAAGTCGTAGATCCGAGCGGTTTAAGGTTAGGTTGTCCGCGGTGTTTGATTTTTGCGACGAAACGTTTCACGGCAAATCGTGTCACGCATCGACGAGCGTACTTTTCGAGTTTCGCTAAAATGGTGGCCGAAACACGGCGATAGATACGACTGTTTTACCGACAAAGCTTCTTTTCTATTATCAAGCGTTTAACAGTCGGGTCATTCCTTTTTTTACACACCGCCGTTTTATTTCTGTTTCTCTTTTTCACCGTCGTATCGGTCGCGCGTGTATAAAAATACGTACACGTCCACATTGTTACACAGATACTGCATGTACGGCGTGGTGCACACACACAAGCACCACGCTGCTCCCTCTATAATATACGTATCCTCGTTTGACTTTGGGGTAGTTTTACCCTCGCAGGCGGGCAACGGGTTGATTGCACTGGCGGCCCCACGTTCGGCAGCTTTCTCTCTCGCTCTTCCCTTTTTCTCCCGCTAGCCCGTTCCCTCTCCACTCCTGACAATCACCCCTCTCTCGCCCCCGCCCTATTCCTTCCTGTTTTACTCACGCGTTCCAGTACCGTTTTCTCTCTCCCTTTTTCCATCGTACTGTCGCTAATACCGTCTCTGTCCCTCTTCTTTTTCTCTCTCGAGCGTCCTTTCACTCCCTCTATTTCTGACGTTCTCTCCTCTCTCTCTCTCTCCCTCTCTCTCGTTCCTGCTGACGCGCACGAGCGCGCGAGAGGGTGGAACAAGCAGAGGTTTCCATGGCAACGCCCCATGCACGAGTAATACGGCCCTCTTTGTCTGACACACTCTGCATCCCCATGCTGCAGAACTTACGATCTCTCTTTCGGGTTCTCCTTTCTTGCTCGTTCGTACCCAGTCTCTCTCTCTCTCTCTCTCTCTCTCTCTCTCTCTCTCTCTCTCTCTCTCTCTCTCTCTCTCTCTCTCTCTCTCTCTCGTCCTATACACACGAACACGTACCGTTTCTCTGTCTTCCTTTCGCTGACGTGTTCCAGCGTACAGGCCCGTTCACACACGACCGACGAGTCCGTACGATATCGAGGCTTCTCGACGAGGACGAATAACGGGCGCTCTCGAAACGAGGATTCCGCGATGAGCGAAATCGTCGCCGGGTGCCGCATGCAAAATTGCAGAAAATGATGAAAGGACATTAATGGATTCAACAACCGGCAACGCGATCAAAATGCCACGGTTTTTTTTTCTTTCTTCGTATCCCGTTTTTCTATCGATAGCGGGGCGTGGCGAATATAATTCCGGTTTGTACCGGTGAAGGTTAACAAATTTTCGGAGCGAACGAATTTGCAACTTCCGTGGAAATCTTGTTTTATCGAGACAGTAAGAAATACGACGTGATCCGAACGTATTCTGTTCGATTTAATTTTATAAAGTGTGTTTGAAAATATCCCGCCATGCACAATCAAAATGGAGGCACATTTGTTGGCCCGTTATGTCCCGAGTAACTAAGATCCCAAGATCTTGGGAGATTGAACGAAATCTCTGTAATAGATTTTTAAATTATATTTTTGTTTCCAAATTTATGTTACGAATATTTTTCATATGTACTATAAGATATGAATTAATTATATTATTCATGTCATATTACTGACTAATTGTTCCAAGCCTAATATCGCTCTAAAATATATAACTGTCTTAGAATGACAAGTCTAATATTTGATATACTTTAAATACGAATCATTGTAAAATTTCAATCAATAAAGAAGATATTTTTTGGCATGTTCTATTTCAACAAAATAAGAGTACGAGGACTAATCACAAAATAAATGCTTAAAATAAATATGATTAAAAAACAAGGATAGAGAGAAATATTTACAACGGAAGTTCAATAGCGAAACTGGCCGTAAAAATTTCCGTCGACAAAGTTCTGACAAGGAAGATCTTGAGAACAAAAAAAAAGAATTTTGAAAGCAGTATCCTGAAGAATTCGCCGAAACCACGGGGCCGAGGATGTGTCACGTCGTAAGACGAGAAAGGTGCTACGTCGATAGTGCAGAACGTTCATGTAACGCGGTTGCGTAGGTGTGTTTCGTAAAAGTTCGCGTTACCCGCGGGGCAAAAGCGAAATGAACCTCATTAAAGAACTCTCGCTGGAAAGTTGTTAATTCCCGGTTTAATTTATATCATAATATAACGTTAATTAGCCGGTTTATCCGGTCGGACACGGGGGTTAAATCTGCGGTCTCTTAAATTCCGCTCTAACATAAACTGATAATCCGTATTCACTTTGCGGATCCTGTGTAACGTGTATATCGTTTTTGTTCCCGCGTACCAATTTGAATAATTTCAGGCCCATGAAACACGAGCGAAGGCCAGATGAATGGCGCAGGGCGCCGTACGATATCTTGAGGGTAATTATTAGCGGTGAGTGTAGGGATCATGTCGGCAATTAGAGGGGGCGCCTCTAGTTGCGGTGGATCCAACAGTAAGCACCATTAAGCAAATAACCGCAAGGCTACTGCTCGTTATTCGCCGGTTTCGGCTGTTCGGAGACGCTCCCCGCAGGACACTTTGTTGCGCTAGTACTTTCCTGCTCGAGTTAAATGTTTTTAGCCGTCAGAAACGTTTCCATCGCGGTTCACTGACGTAATATGACGCGATACAATACGGCACGGCAGTGTCATTAATATGTACCGGGGGGAAAGAAACATTTTGTCTAATAACCACGTTACGAGCACTGGTTAAACGCTCGTCTGCCCGGCTGCATATTTTGTTGCATCGGTATGTTGACTCGTATTAAGAATATTGCCTTGTCGGATCCGCGATGAACGGACGAGGTAGCCGGTTTTTTTTATCGCGAACACTCTTTCTCGATCTCACAATTTCTAATTTGTAACTTGGCAACTTTCATCTTTTGAAGCTTGCTGATGTAGAATTTGAAAGTTTGGGATTAAAGAAAATGTTGAATAATCGATACACAAATTTGCTGATTAATAAAAATTTTGCCTGACTCTGATACGAAAATGTTGTTCTTAATGTTTGGATTAGACCATTCTAAAAATTAACTGAATGATCTATAAATGACTTGCACCAACACAAAACTACGAGTTTTATTAGAAACAATAATTTTAATGAAATAATTCACGAATACTTATAAATTACTGTTAAAAATTAATCAATTTTTACCATTTCAGGCTTTTATCATTATAAGTTTTAAGATTCTTAAAATATTCCTGAAAAACTGGAGGTTCTATTTCCGTATAAAATATATATGTAGGTATATTTATCTTTTTCTGAATTTTTAACAATTTTAGAGCTGGACCACTTTCATAATTAACACTAAATGTATTCTATATAATGTTCAAATAACAACCACTATGTAATGGTTCATTATTTGACAATATCACAAAAGTTGCATTGAATGAATTTAGTTTAAAATTATGTGGTGTGAAATAACTGATAAACTTATTGTTTTCAATTTTTACTTAGACCACGTTCATAATTATGGTCTCAAATACCGTGTCAGATTCTGACAAGTATAGTACGTTGCAGATACCATTTCAGACTCTGACCAGTACAGTATTTTGCAAGTACCATTTTAGTCTGTGTTAAGAACAGTATTTTGCAAGTACCATTTTAGTCTGTGATAAGAACAGTATTTTGCAAATACCATTTTGGACTGTGTCAAGAACAATATTTTGCGAATAACATTTTGAAGAAGGAGAGTCACGGTATTTTGCCAAAATACCAATTTTTATGGGGAAAGTATAGAGCGAGCGATACTCCAGCAAAGAGAAAAGAAAACTTCGTTGGATCGATAGTCCGCGAGAGTAGAGTGTAGCAATCGAACGACAGCTTCGAGAGCAGCTTCGCAAGATCGGAAACTTATAGCGCTTTCGACCCTCGTTCGAGGTGACCGAGTCAGCTCTCCACGATAATTCGCGCCGGTCGAGACTTCGAAAATGGCCTTAGAATGCGAGAGTACGTGGTACCCTTGCAAGGAAAGCGAGAAAGGGACAGGACCAGAGAGTCGGTGTGCCGATGGTGGAAAGGAAAATGAGAAAGAGGAGAGCAAGATCGGCCGATCCACGAGGAAGACGAAGGTATCGGTTACGTCCGTGTGAAACTGGTTTCGAAGGATGTGACGTGTGTGTAAGAGCTCACGCACGCGTCTCGAACGATTGTACACCTTGAAAATTCTTTGCCGCACCAAGGATCGTATTATGGAACGCGTATTTCCACGCAAATTACTCTTTGTAATTTAGCAAACATCGACCCTAGACAATTTCACCCTTGCATCGACCACCGGGACTTTCTGACCCACTGCATTTACCCGAGAACTCCAACGAAATTTCTGTTAAATGATTACGTATCGAAAGATTATTTTATGGATCCCTGCTTTTAGGAATCGGTACCAGAAATCTGATCCAATTTTCTCTTTATGTGGTTTGCTTTGGATTTATAAGGTTTTTTGAATTCATAAGCTAGAACTATGTACAAGATAAGATGAACTATGCTGGTACCTTAATCACAAATTTCATTTCTGATAATTAGATTTATTTAGTTTATATTTTGTATTAACACTAAAACTACCAAAGGGGTCAAATGACGCTACAACAAATTTCCTGCTTCAAATGACGAAATTTGTTAAATTGGTCATCTTGACATTTGTGCTGATTGTAATCAAGATAAAGAATCTATAAGCATATTCATTTATGTTTCATCGTTTGTTCATTTATTTTTCAACTTCATTTCTATCAAAATAATTGTGAATTATACGCCGGTAGTTTTAGAGTTAAAAATGTTTGGATTTATAGTGATCTATAGAAGTGATTTATAGAATATAAAATTCAAAGAAAGCGAATTATGGAAATGTTGGTTAATAACCTTTAATGATTTTTTATAAAAATGTTAATATCGATGTTATACTTGCTGGACAACTCGAAACCTTCGTATGTAAAAGAAATTAGTAGGGCACAACTTTCGAAGAAGGCCTCATTAAGAGTATAAGGTTGGTAGTATACTTAAGAATGTTGAGATACTTTGTTTCTTTCTTAAACAAGACATAGTTGTCAGTATTTGTATTTGCACACTGACTTGTCAATTACAAAAAATTTAGTATTGCAATTAGTAATATACAAAGTATGTACCATCATAATCAGTAATATAAAAACTATGTAATGTTACAATCAGTAATATACAATAAACGTGGCTACTGATTATTGGGAAAGCTAGAGGTGTACGTACATGGCCACTGGTTCTTGAATTCGAAGAAACTAAACGTTCACTATTATCGATCTACAAAAGCTGAACATTCACACATCGCGATTGGTTCGCTTAATACTAGAAATACCAACATTAAATGCATAATACTTTAGAATTCAAAATGAAGTAGAAAAATAACAAAATAAATATTGCATCATTATCTAACATATACCACCATTCATTAGCTCTATAAAACAGATATTTTGACAAAAGGTCGGCAAGAAAATTTCATGACATAAAATGTGAAACCCGAAACCAGTCACTTCGACAGTTTGGTACTTCTAGTGTTAAGAAAGCCCCAAAACTCCCGATACGTTCGAAAGAGACCCACGCAAGTGCCTCGAAGAGATTAATAAACTCAACGATATTCAACCCTTCCAAATTCATAAAAAAAGGTACTAATCATTTGACTAATTCGATGACCGGCAGCCGCTAATTTCGAAACAATTCGGTCTCATCCTCGAAAAAAATGCTGAGAAACTAGAACGCGACACCCGCGCCCCGCCATCCCGCGGCCAGCATCCTATCAGATTATTCTATCGTCTGAAAAGAGACAAATTCGTTGAAGCGTCGGTAATGGCATAAACTGTATACTTCATGTTCAGCGACTTCTCTCGCGCGATATATCCAGCTCATTCTGAAATACAACCGCTCGCTGGAATATGTAGCGTGCGGATACGGGGCCCACACGAATCCAGCCTTGTCTTCGTTCGTATTCACGGACCACTCATACACGCTCCTATATACCTGACCGTCGAATGCTCGTGTGCGTTCTATGTGTACATATATGTATATCGGCTCCGATATATATTACATGCATATGGATGTACGTACGTATATATATGTATGTACGTATCTATGTATGTGCGTGTGTTTGTATGTATGTATGTATGTGTGGATCTGTGCATGTGTGTATGTATGTATACGTAGCACGTAGCCATAGTTCGGTAGGACGTGTATAAGGGGTTAGGGGCGTGGTGGTATGGGGGAGACGAAGCGACGAGGGCAACGGGTGGAGGGTGTATTCGAGGGGAAGGGGTGGAGAGGGTCGACGGATAAGGGGAGAGACAGCAAGGGGTTGATGGGGGTGGTCGAGCAGATTGGGGATGGCTCCCGTTCGATAGCGGGCGCACGTGGCCGTGTTTCTCGCAGCCGCCGTCGCGGCGCCAACGTCCTATTAACCCTCCACCCACCCGCCGATGCAACCCACACACCCTTCTCTGTCTTTCTCCATCCCCACCCACCCCGACCACACTATCCCACCACCTATCACCCCTCACCATCGGCAACCGAGAATTTCCACCTTCGATTTGCGCAGGCGTCTAACTTACTTAAAGGACACTGACTCTGGGGTGGACGGTGGTGGGGGACCAACAGTTTTTGGGGGGATATCAGCGAAAATAACGCTGAACAATTTCGGTAGGTACCACGGGTTTCGGCTAGCGGGGGAGAATGTCTGGTCATTTTCAAGGTGGATGAACGTATTTTGATGATTTTATACGCCGAACGATTTATCGAACCGGATCGTCGCCGCGCCGACGTGCCACGATCGAGGGACAGAACGCACCCTGAAAATTAATCCTTTCGTTCGACGTACGTTTATGCTTTCGAAAGTTTAGCGGATTTTGCGTTGGATACTGGTATCGTTATATTAAAGATTTTTTTTTGAGCGTTTGGTACCAATATTGCGTTGACGCTGTTTTTATTTTGTTGCGACGTTTAAATAACGATTTCATTCACACATCATGCGATTGTAAAATACCGGGTTAAAAAAGTTTCAAGCTTTTAACTTTTTCAATTTTCAAGTTTTGAAATTTTTATAAGCGTAAAATTATAAATTTAAATATCCCGGTATAAATTTTTATAACCCAAAATACCTGGAGCTATAAATTTTTAAATCCGGAAATCCTTAGATCCTCTTATCCCCAAATCCTCGCATTCAAACGTTCCCAAAATTCTCCCTATATGTCTACATTGTCGAATCTCTATATCCCCCAAAGTCTGCATCCTCAAATTTCTATGTCCCGAAATGCTTACCTGAAATTACCAAATCTCTTAGAATCCCTAAAAATAAATGCGCGATCGACGTGTTCCTCTCTAGTTACCGTATTTTCTCCAAAGAAGCTATAATCGGTAACTGTACCACTTTTCCTCGTCCGACTGTTTCTCTTAACGGTTAACCTTTTAAGCTCGCGACATGCAAGAAACGGAACAAAGCGGAATGTCGTAACTTCGACTCGCTATTTACGTACACGCAAAAAGCGTAATAAAATTAGGCACCGGTAGTTATCGAAGCTGGTAAAAATAATGAAACATTTTCCGCGAGGAAGAAAGTCGAAGAGAGATTGAAATTTGAAAATGTTTTCGGTGGAACATTCCATCCGGTATCGCGAATCTAACCTCGTATTAACCAAGACAGAAAATGTAATCGCGTATATTGCTCACCGTTTCACCCACACGTGCAACACGTTATCGCGTAACGAGGCTACATCCATACAGTTTGCGTCGTGGCTCGAGTCGGTGGTAGTGGGAGAGACTATCACGAGCCAACGTGCTTTCAACTGTGTATTAGAGGTTACACAATCAACCTTTCCAACTTCGTCGTTGACGTTGCCGACCGTGCGTCGACGCTACGTCGACGGTGGACTTCGTCAACGTCGTTTTTCGAAAGGGCGCTCGATTCTGTCGCGGGTCACACTCGTTCGATAACGAGTCACCATCTTGATCCTCGAGGAAACCTGCCGCCACGCGGACACGGACTTTTTTACAAGTTTCAGTACCGCCGAGCACCAGTTACGTAGCTAGCGCGGGGATAGTAGGGGGCACCAGAAAAATCGCGATTACGTAACGCTGCTCGAAGCAAAATCATTTTACAACGAAACGATGACCAGCTCCGGAGGTTTTTCTATCGGTATCTATATATAAGTTACAGCTGGTGTGCGCGGATAATTTTGCGCTGCAAAATGACGCGCGAAATTCGTAATTTTCAATTTCGCATTTTCTGATTTTTCATATTGAAATTTTCATACTTTCAATTTTCTTATTTTTATAGGTTTAATTTTGATATTTTTATTTTTCTTATTTTTGTACGTTTAAATTTGATATTTTGATATTTTTAATTTTCTTATTTTTGTAAAAGAATAATTTTTTTATATATTTACATTATTAGAGAGAAGCGATAAAAACGGTCTTTTTTTAATGCAGTTACGTTATATTTAAACACATAGCAATAAAATAAAACGCTTCTAAAAATAAATCTAGCATAAAACAAAAAAAGGAAGTACTATTCGCGTATGTAACCATTGATAGTTGAATTTGAAAATGTCACTACGATCGATTATAATTTTTTATAAATAACAGGCGTTGATATATTTTTATAAACATGTATAAATTTATTTTTATAAGCAACGAGTACATATAATTTTATAAGGAACAAGTACACATATATTTTTATAAGCAACAAATATACATATATTCGATCGGTAAATAATATTTGGATGAATAAATAATTGTCTTCGCAGTTTAAGCAGCTTTTTCGCAGATTTAATTCCACTTTAATTGCCGCGTTGTTGTGCGTGATCTGGGAATAAAAAGAAAAAGGCGTTTGCGTGCCCGCGAAATTATACAAAGTAGATTTTTGAGACGTCTGCAAGCACGAGAAAGTCGGAGGGGAAACTGTAGTAGATAAGCATGCACGCGTGAGACAAAAAGAGAGCATGAGCGCGTGAGTCGTGCGCCGAAAGGAATTCTTGCGCAAGTATCCGGGTATTTACGCGTGAGACAAGAGCTCGAAGCTGATGCTTCTGTAGTTGGCCATGCGATCGTATACGAGTTCCTTTGTACGAGTGAAGGGGCACCGTGTAGTGCTGCCACCTGCAACGGAATACGTCAACTATCGCACGTAACTAGTCTTTCGCACGCGATAGGGATCCCCAGTTGCGTGCGTTACAACGCGCGAGACGTTCTTTCGAATTGCGACGCTGCCAACTTTGGATAAACGCGGCTGCAATATCAGACAACGGCCCGATCGAAATAACTTATGTTCTTTTTCACGATTGCTCAACAATCGAGTCCCGACATTTTCAATTTTCTAAACTATGCATATTCGATTGCTCAATTTTTCAATTATTCGCGTTTTGGATTTTTAGATTTACTATTCTTTCATACTTTTTTTTGGATTACAGTTTTATGAGCCCAAGAATTTGCAAACACCAAATCGATAAATTTTTATTTTTTTAAGACTGGAATTTCTACATTTTTAATTTTTCAAGATTGGGGTTTCTACATTTTATATTATTCAAGATTATAATTTGTACATTTTTAATTTCTCTAACATCCAATTACTAAATTTTTCATTTTCCAAAATTTAAATTTTTTATTTTTTATTTTTCAAAGAATAAATTTGTACAATTTCAATTATACAATATTCCAATTTCCCAAATGTCAAATTTTTAACTTCTAAGTTTCTACAATTACAAGTTTTCAACTTCAAAATTTTTTAAATGTCTATTAGTCAATTTTTAATTTCTACGACAGGAATTTTTCAACTTCTTAATATCCGAAATAAAAATTTTTCGATCGTTCAATTCTGAAATTTTCAAGTTCTTTAATAAAAACTCCCAAAAGTTCCAAATTCCCAATTCTCGAATATTCGATTTCCCAATGATCAAATTCTTAAATAAAAAATTCCCAAAGTCCCCAGTTCCCACGGTATCGAAACATCGAATCAGTCAATCGTCAAATACCAAATAACAAAATTCCAAAACGGAGACCGGAACCAAAGTTCTCAGAAGCGAGAAAAAACTTGCAGTACGACATCCTCTACCCCCGCCCTCGCATCAGCCACCATTGGTCGCAGTACCATCCCTGTCGCGATCTCGTGATTTGACCATAACAATTTTAAACATTGCAATTGTGCAATTACAACATGCTACACCGCGTATCGCCCGATTCCACGCGTCACCAAACGCATTAATTACCGAATGTGAACCAAGTTTCGATACGGTAACACTGTCGACCCATCGGGATACAAGTCCCGACAGAAAAGCGACCAAAAAGAGAATACAATCCTTAAAGAAAAAAAAGAAAAAACGACAAAAGTTGTAGACTTTTTCCTTGTTTACCACACTCAGGTATACGAACGAGGAAAAGAAAAACACGTACGGTAGTCTCGTTCTAAATTCGTCATCTGACTGGCGAGCATACGCCGACAGCGAAGTGTACGAAATCAATGAGATAGTAGATGTCCGCCACGATTCTCATTGAAATGCATTTATTGCTGAATGGAATAGTATCTTTTCCGGTCGTGGCACAGTTTTCTCTTTCTAGCGAGCTACGTTGTAGCCACGCGGTCACCACGAATTTACATATGATAAACAGCGAGCCCCTCTTTCTTTCGTCCGTGTTTATCCTCCCACCTGCACCGTGAACAGCCGCGTATCTGCATCACCGAATGGAAGTACCCGTTCCTCTTCGGTACGTGCAGTTGGCAAGAGGGCGGTGCCACCTGTGTGTAGGCGCGTGAATTTACAGTTGGCCAGAAACTGTCGGCCGGGTTATCCCGGGGGATGAGGAGAAACGAGGGATAACTCGAACCACGTGGCGATCTATTTGTCACGCGAAAGCGGCCACCGTCGGATCGAGTTAGCTTCCCAATGAATCTTCGTCCGGCTACGAAACAAATCGCGGCACCTTCGGTTATGAAACGATCTATCATATTAAAATGATCACAATAACTAAAACGAGTACCGACAGGAATTAACGCCTTGAGTGCCACCCTGAAACAGTTTCAATTTATTTCAGGACGTAATTCTACTTTCGATAAATCTTATAGACAATTTTCATAATATTCTACTCCGGTTTATTCGATAAGCTTTAATATATTTACAAAAATGTTGTGTACTTTGATTCGTTAATTGTTTCAACTAAAATTAGCGAGTTATGTATGAATTCATACATCACCCGTATATCGGTGACATGGCACTCAAAATGTTAAACTGCGCTTTCTTGGACTCCATTTCGTTGATGGAGTGAGCCAGGTTAGGTTAGGCGACGACTCAGACAAGAACAGTGTAAACGAGCCCGTCGTTGTTCACGAATTAACAAAATTATAACTTTCCAAATGATCAAATGTGAACATTTTCAGTGTACTAAAATAGTGACACTCTATCTAGTAGACACAATTGAAATGTTTATTTCATGCATTGTGATAGTGCAATGTATAGAGGATCAGCGACGCCATGTTTATTCGGCATATTAAACACGTGCGACAATCTTAGAGCCCAATCGACGTTTTGAATATGTACTCGATGTAACAGTCGACGTATCATAAATAAATAACACAACAAGAACAACAACAAAAACAATAACGGCAAGCACCGAAAGGAATTGAAGAGGAAGCCGCTTTCTCGCACTCGATTACGTCGATGGAGTGAGCCAGGTTAGGTTGGGCGACGACTCGTGTAAGAACCAGTGTAAACGAGCCCGTCGTTGCGGTGTCGCGGGAGGCGACCGACTGTCTAAGATTGTATAGCATTCGATTGAACCGAATCGCGGAATCAAATGCGAACGTGGGAGGGAGGAAGGGAGGGCACGTTTAAAAGCGAGACAGAGATACGAGCAGATAGAGAGATATATAGAAAGAGAACCGTGGAGGCACGTGCTACCGAAAGGAGTGGTGGGAATGTAAGTTATGCGCAGCACGTGATCTTCGGAGATCCGTCCGAGCATTTCTTCGCTCGGGGGACGTTCGCACATCCCCTTGCACGTCTGTGTGGAACGGACGACCGAGCTGGACGAGAGTATGTAACGTGTACACACAACGGAGATACAGTGCCGACCAAGGGACTCGTAAATCGAGTCGATGTATCGTTACCCTAAGACGCAAGGATGTGTGCTGGTATAGGCAGGGACGGCGCCAACGTTTACGGAATCCATCGCCGAAATTATGGACGGAAGTGAATGATTAATTTTATGGCCACGCCGCGGTCTCGTTAGATGGCCCGCATTTATATGGTCGTTTAAGTACGGTTCCGGTTTCGGGTACTGGAGGCGTTAATCGCAACACGCCGGGATCGGTGCATGGAAATCGACAGATGTCAAAAGCAATGGAAACGTTAATGAGTTTATTAGCTTTCGGGTTTTTGAGTTCAGAGAAATACAAACGAATAGAAAGGTACTACGAACCCTTTGAAGTTGGAAATTTTTACGTTTTACGATTTTCAGATTGTCGTAGTTTATAAATCTATCAGTTTTCAAAATTCGCGAATGACAAAATTATAAGTTCTCAAATTATCGAATATGAACATTTTCGGTATATCAAAATAGTCGACACTCTGTTTAATGTATATTAATGCTTGATCGACATTTTGAAGATGTACACGATGTCATAGTCGACCTGTCATAATAATTAACGCGTTGTATAGTCAATGTGCTGTAATAGTCAATCCTCTGCAATACTCGACGCTTTGTAATAGTCCTTGCTCATCAATTGTGAACATAATACTTAAAACGAAATGCTTAAAACATCGTCAAACACATTGTAATAGTCAATGCATTGTGATAATCTGATTATAACATTCAATTCGTTGCAAATTTGAACTCATTGCTATCGGGCGCATTATAATTCTCAACGCTTTGTAATGGTCAACGCATTGAAATACTCGATGCATTGTATAGTCAACGCGTTGTCAAGGCATCCTTTAACGCGTTGTCAAGGCATCCTCAACGCACTATGTATCTACTCAATACGTTGTAATAGTCAACGCACTATCTAGCCAATACGTTATAATAGTCAACGCATTATCTATGCAATACATTGTAATAGTCAACGCGCTATCTAGTCAATGTATTGTAATAGTCACCGCATCATCCACTCCTGGCATTTCATACGTTCCACAAACACGTGCGATATTTTCGCGCGTATTATCGTCGTCCGTTAAACCACGACGTGTGTATGTGCAGCCGCATACTTGTGAGAACGAGCCGGTTAACCCGAAGATAACTCTCCCGACGGAGAAAGTATCGAGCACGTATTCGCGACTAAAAAGAAAAAAAAACGCGTCCCGTGCCACCGGAGAGAAAAGGAAACTCGTTAACGCGTCGAACCCGTACCGGGAAGCTTCTTGGTCACTTAAACACCGGGAAAACTCCGTATTGTGGACAGAAAGTTTCGAGCCGTTGTGTGTGTACACACGGGTTAACGCGATGCCAGTAAAGTCGAGTATACAACAGGCAGACGAGTGTGTACGAAGCTTGGCCGTGAATGAAGCCTATTTACGTACGAGCAATAACAGGTGACGCTCGACAGTTGTTTACCTTCCCTATCGGCAAAAAGCCGAACGTGGACATTCGCCGGGGCGAGAAAGAGCGAGGCGATAGACAAAGTCGAACGTGAACGATTTAGGGACCACGTGCTCACGTTCGGCTGTTGGCACGCGTGCGTGTGTTTGTTTATTGTTTTTTTTAAAGAATGCACGGAATCGATGTTACGTACGATCGACTCTCGAACGGGTCGTTGTACTATCGCACGACGTGTGTACGTACGTAACGTCGCACGTGAAACAAGCCCGAAGGTCGTGTGTGGCGCACGTTACACGTGAACGAGAGAGTTGCATCGTTATCGGTCGCTAGTGCGTTTCGATTAGAGCGATTAGTTAAGCGACGATTAACGTTACGTCAGGATCCAACTTGAATTTACTCGCGTGTGTATGTGGGTCTCCGAGTACGTGTTACTCGGCGTACAGTGACATACGCGTGCACGTGCTGCGATAAAAATTGGGACACTTTACTATACCGACGCCCTGATATTTTTGTCGCTCTGTTTCCAAAAGAAGTCGAACCATGATCGTATTTTTTAGCGTACTTTCTCATCTTTTATTCCGGTACATTGATATGCGCGTATTCGGATCCATCGTGTTTATGTTTATGATTTTGCATGTTCATAAAGGTGAAAATTTGAGAATTTAGAAATTTCGTGCACTTTAGATACTCGGAACTGTTTAATTTTTCTATTCGAAGATTACAGTTTGTAAATTTTGAAATTTAAGAAATTTCGAAAGTTGTCGACTTGAAAATTTATGTCGAGTTTAACAGTTTGTTATTTTATAAATTTCAGACTGTGTATATTTAAGACTTTAACAAATTTGTATACAACATCTAAACACTTGTACATGCGTCGATTAAATATTAATTGCTCATACAAATTCATAGATACGATACAACGATTGCTCGATACAAACACATACGTATGATACAATAGTTGCTCGTACGAACTTATGATCTCCATCTCCACATCCTACGATGACATACATTATCACTATCCTGCATTAAGTTCCATATAAAAATTGCAACAGTAATAACCTTACTACGCATAGTTCAAAATCAGACACCTAACCAAGCTCCCAGATGATCATCAAATTTCGAAAAATTCAACTATACAAAACGGGTTAGATCATATTCCGCGTTACCGCCGTCGCCCCTCATGGGATCAATTATCCGCGACAGGGATTGTTGCAAATTACAAAAAAAGAAACAGGGTAACCAAAAAGGAGAATCGTAGCAACAGCTCTTCACCGTCGATCGACCGAAATCGACTGAGCCGTACAGAATGGAGGCAACATCGAACAAAGCATAGCGGCCGACAAGAAGGGTGCAGGACGAGGTGCATCAACGATCTACCTATGGTCGAAAGGGATGGAAGAGACGATGGGCAGAGAAAGGAAAGAGGGGCGGAGGTGTACGGTTGTGCAGAGGGAGAGAAACGAAAGGGGTAGAAGGGGAGGAGAGGACATCACAATGCATTGACGCACACTGCGACAATTCCTATGTCGCTTTACTCCACCTCTCCCTGTCTCACGCTCATTCATGTGTGTTTACATCGTACTTTACGCTCTATGTACGAACCGGGGACCCGCCACTGTGTAACGCGAGAACCTCTCTCGCATACACGTGGAGAATCTCTCTCTCTCTCTCTACTCCCGTTATCCACCCTGTAGAAAGTACATAAACTGTCCTCGTTTACGTCGATATCGTCAGCTGTTGCTTCCTCGGATGTGTCGTTTCGCGGCCAACGTAGATTCGCGCCTATATCGCAGTTTGTTGCTGCATCCGGTTCTGGGGACACTGCGGCATAGTCGATTCTAGGGAGTCTGTAGCATAATCGATTCTGGGGAGTCTGTAGCATCATCGGTTCTGGGGAGTCTGTAGCATAATCGGTTCGAGGGATTTCGGTATAGTCGGTTCGGGGGATTTCGGCATAGCCGGTTCGGAGGATTTCGGCATAGTCGGTTCGGAAGACTTCAGTATCGTCAGTTCGGGAGATTACGGTGTAGTCCGATCAGGGAATTTCGTTGTAGTCAATTTCCACCATTTCGGAGATAATTTGAAGCATTTCGAAGTCAATTTGAAGCATTTCGAAGTCAAGTTGGAGAATTTCGAAGTCAATTTGGAGAATTTCGAAGTCAATTTGGAGAATTTCGAAGTCAATTTGGATTAGGATCGATTTTAGAGACTTTGGTATAGTCAAATCGGAGCACTCATTCGGAGTGGAAGATTTGGATATAGTCGACTCCGGAGGCCACGATATAGTCGTAGAATTAAAAGATGCAGGTTTGGGAAATTTAAAAATTCCAGAAACTTTTATTCGGGAGATTCGAAAGTTTGGTAAATTTCGGGAATTTTGAGAATTTGAAAACTTTGGAGTTTGGAAATACAGAGAATATAAAATTTAGGAACTGGGAGATTTAAAGAATTTAGGGAAGTGTTCGACGGGATGTCATGGGAATATGGAATTGGGAATTAAGAATCTAGGGAATATTTTAATGAGAAAACGCGGGTGTTCTAGAATTGATGGTTACAGAGAATTTGAAAATTGAAGAATTTAACTAGTATAACTACTGGAGCATTTTTGAATTTCAGAATTTTAAGTGGTTGGAACATGTCAAATCTAGCACCTCCGAAATTTGTGTAATTCAAAAGATTCAAAATTAAAAAACGTCAGTTTTCAAAACATAAGGAACATTCGAATTTCCATATGTAGCACTTTAGAGAAATCAGAATTCGAAATATCGGGAAATATGCAAAATCGAGAATTTCACAACTAAAAAATTTTAAATAATAAAAATTGAGAAAATGCATAAGTTTAAAAATCTCGATCTCACGCATTTACCCCCACTTAAACGACAGAATACTTTTCCTCCTATAATAGAGAATAATTTTCTTCCCTTCCCTTCGAAGGGAATCTACGTTCTGCATGATCCAATCTACATCCAATCGTACACGGTAAATTCTTACGCGAAAATGCACGATCGTCGAGATGCGACCAACAATGTCATGGACGTCGACTGGTTTCGACGGCTTGGCGGGAAGAAAAGAGGGTCGAGCGCATCGCGTATGCGACAACACGTGTTCATCCGATGCTCATACGGTCGAGATAGTAAAACGCGCGTAGAGTATGCTCGCGGTTGTACACGCTCGTTGCACTCGTGTAACTCATCCACGTGCACTTTGCATTCACTGGGGTGCGATGAAATACGAAACGATGCTGTGTTAGTTTTTGTGAAACACATTCACCGCGAACGTTTAACGTCTACATTAACTAACAAAGAAACAAAGTGTAACCCTTCTTTGTGCATACAGATACTGCCAAATTTTAGATACAATTTTTATTCGAATAAAAGAAACATCCTTTTTAAAACATATTTTATATTTACATATATATATTGTATATTTGTATTTGTATATTTATATTTGTATATTCATATTTCTATATTTATATATTGAATATGTATAAATTTAACAAGTTTGAATATATTTTATATATACTATTTTAAGATATTGATAAATTTTTGCCCCATTGTGCCTGATACACATTGTCGTTATATTTTTAATTGTTCTTTAAATTGATTTGTTATAATAATTAAAAAAAATATATATATGTATATATTTAACACGTTTGAATATATTTTATATATATCTTAAGATAGCGATAAATTTTTGTTTCATTGCCTTTACATTTTTTATTTCTTCTTAAATAGTCTCACTCTTAATTACGATTTATATAAAGATTGTAAAAGAGATATTACATACGTATGAACAAAATAAAGACATTTTAACTCTCCAGTAAATAAGTCATTTTTCTAAGAAACTAAATTTTGAATACATTATCTCGTTACTATTACTCGTGAATCCTTTTTAGACTGTTGAAAAAATCGTGCAACGTTCGCGCGAGTTACACAAACGTTTAATGCTACATTTACGGACGTTCAATGATCACTCATGTCTGAAGGAAAAATGAATTATACAAAGAAGTAATTAATGTATAATATACAAGCCAGTTTGTAGAAAGATTCTTTATCTCGATGAAGGTTATCATACATTTTGCCAAAAGTTTTTTAACAATTTGCATAATAGAGAATAAGAACTACCGACGTATAATGCACAATTATTTTGATAATAAAAATGAAGATGAAAAATACATGAATAAGTGATGCAACATAAATGAATACACTTATATATTTTGACAACAATCAGCATAAATCTCACGAAGACCAGCTTAACAAATGTTATCATTTGCAGTAAGAAATTTGTAGAAGAGTCATTTGAGCCCTTTTGGTAGTTTTAGTGTTAATAAAACAAGTGCGTCGTAAATGCAAAAAATAACAGGATTGAAAGTACCGAAAGCGAAGGTTATCGGAAGAACGAGATGAAAGAATAGGATACCTCGACAGCCCACAGTTTCATTCATGCAGAAAACAATAAGCGCGTGGCACGAGCCGGCGATATATAATTTCGAACAAAGGAGGCGCCGTTTAAAGACTAATAAAAGTACAACGTAAGGGCACCGTAAACCGAAAAGGAACGCACATAGGCCGGAGGGTATATACGCGGAGGATTAAAGGTTCAAGGCCGAATAGCAGCGGGGTGGAAGATCCATCGTTTGAAACACGGAGTCGGAGAAAGAATTCACGGAGAGCCGTCGGCGAAACAAGGGTCGAGTGTCATGGTGACTGGAAGCAGCACCTGTTCGCATGAGTTGTATAATAAGATTCTAGGAGGAAACCGCAATGAGCGGCCGCCGGGACAGGTGCCATTATTCCTGTTTCGCTGTATCGATGGGACCAATCTCGACTCCGAAAAAGGGAACATCGCATTCTTCCATCCGGTCATTCACCTTCTTTTCGACTACTTTCGGACAACCCGATTTACGGAACCCGCTAGGTTCATGGTAGATTTCGTGTTGCGTTTTGTTCTACAATTTCAGTTCGTTTCGTGTGCTGTGGTTTTCGAATTCTCTGTATTCTACGATTTTATTTCGCTCATATGTTAGTAGATTTTGAGTTGTGTTCTTTCGATGAATTTATTTCGTTTCACGTGCTGTAGATTTTTAATTGTGTTTCTTCTATAATCTTATTTCGTTTACACGTTAATAGATTTCGTGTTGCGTTTGTTCGACAATTTTTGTTCGTTTCGTGTGCTGTGGTTTTCGAATTCTCTGTATTCTACGATTTTATTTCGCTCATATGTTAGTAGATTTTGAGTTGTGTTCTTTCGACGAATTTATTTCGTTTCACGTGCTGTAGATTTTTAATTGTGTTTCTTCTATAATCTTATTTCGTTTACACGCTAATAGATTTCGTGTTGCGTTTGTTCGACAATTTTTGTTCGTTTCGTGTGCTGTGGTTTTCGAATTCTCTGTATTCTACGATTTTATTTCGCTCATATGTTAGTAGATTTTGAGTTGCGTTTCCTTTGCAATTTTATTTCGTTCATATGCTGCAGATTCCGAATTGTGTGTCTACAATTTTATTTCGTTCACATGCAGTTCCATAAAACATTTATTTTATAAAATTAGATTTTAGATTTCTTATTTTCAATTATGAACATTATTAGTAAAATTAGTAACAAAATTCCGAATGTTGAAATACTCTAGCACTCGAATTACTCGAACCAAGAATTCTTCAGACCACAATGCATGCTAACTAAAACACAGCGCGTGTTTTCCCTTTTCTACCAAAAAATTTTTCCTACCAAAACCCACCGGGCTACACAATATATCCAGAAACCAATCCGTACATCGAATATCCCTATACCGAGCACCGTTCGAGAAGAAGGATCGATTAACGGATATTAATCGATGATCGATTAGAAACCACGAGTCTCCGATGAAGCGAAAGTCTCGCAGAGACCGTCGATTCACTCTCTCTCTCTCTCTCTCTCTCTCTGTGTTCCCTCCGCAATTACGAAACCATCAGCTTGGTGGGCGTGAAATTTACTTGCACAAAAGCTTGGTCGTGACGGAAGGAGGGAATAAAGATAGAGAGAAAGAGAGAGAGAGAGATAGAGGAACGTTGATTCTCACATTTAACCTTAACCTACCTCAAAGCTGTCTCGACTTGACGTGCACTCGAATAGAACGACGGTTATCGATACGTCTTCTTGTCGCGCTGAGAGATCGAGAGCCGATGAATAGATAGGGTTCGACCTCACGTGTCTCATCGAGTTAACGGTTACTTTTCGTGAATAGTGGCACGGTAAGTCGATTTCAAGAGAACCAGTACCGTTAATGGCACGTGGCTCGAATCGTCGAAAGTTAGACACCCGCTGGGGACCTTGTGTATTTTTTCTTTTCTTTCTTTTCTTCGGGACGATCGGACTGTTACGACCGACCGATACCACGATTTATTTCGATATTTCACGATACCCGATCAAACAGGAAGTTTCACCCTAATTTCGGTCGTAAATCATTCCCGGTTTCGCGGACAATATATCGCTCGTACGAGCTTCGAACTTTGAGAGATAGACCTTCTTTTACAGATAATAACATGTATTATGCATGGATGATCGTCGCACATGATTATTGTACATGGGTTATTTTATACCCGTGATTATAAAACAATAGTACCAAATTTTGCGGACGAAAAAATGTTCAAGTATCCTTCTCTTTATATTCTTGCAGCAGAAGTTAATCGTTCTTTATCGAATATATTCATGAAATATTTGTACACATAATTTCAGTGAACCTTAAGCTTCGAATTAATATGCCATTAATGTTATTTTATAACACTTTTGTGTCATCAAATTGTATCGAGACTTCTATGTTAAAAATAAAAATTATAAATTCGTTAAATCGCTGTTTGTCCCAATACAGAAGTGGCTATCTCGTTTTGAGAATATCAAAAAAGGGCTCATCCAGCTATTTTCTCTAGATCTTAAGCTTTAAACTGATTTGCCAGAATTGATATTCTGTGATACTTTTATATCATGAAATCACGACAGAACATTCGCGTTTCAAAATCAAAATCTGTAAGAGTGGGTTAAATCAATCTTTGCTTCGATGGAAAACCTTGAATTTTCTATTGTGAATATCGATGGTGTAGTTATACTATAATTTTCTACGTATTTTAAGCTGTAAATTGATATTCCTCAAGTGCTATTTGTTAATACTTTTATGTCATGAAATCTCGTCGGAACATTCGCGTTGCACAATAAAAATCTGCAAACTGGTTAAATTACTCTTCGCTTCGATAGAGGATCACTCTATTAGTATTAAGAATATCAACGGTGCGCTTATACCACGCTTTTCCACGATCTCTAATCTTTAAATCGATGTGCCATAAGTGCAGTTCCGTGATACTTTTATGTCATGAAATCGCGTCAGAACTATCTTTCGAAATCGACGTGACATGCAACTACACACAACCGTTAATTTCGTTTTCACTAAAACTCAGAAGTTCAGAATCAATCTCGAACGCACTTTTGCGTGGTACGCTAATTAAAATAGCCTCGAAATAACGAAATTAAAAGAGCTTCGAAAGCGATCTCGGAAGCAGCGTCGGACAAAGCACATCACGCCCGTTCGATAAAGCTTGCTTAGTCGCGAGCACATTCGCGGCAGCTCGTACGGAATACAAATCATGCCGATTTCAGTTTCGTTCGCGTCCGCGGCATCGTCCGCCTATATAGCCGCGATGCAAGTTAAAGAGCATTCGTACGGGCAGGTCGCGTCGCCTCTCGTTTTCGACGTCATCGTGGCGAAGCGTAACGTTCGATGCGTGAATTACGACACGCGCGTGATGACTGCAAATTTTTCAATCGACGGGAGGTGTTACGGTAACGTAAACAAAACGGCACACAGAGAGTGCAACACCAGACAGAGAGAGAGAAAGAGAGAGAGAAGGAGCTTGTGTCTGCGCGTGTACGATCGCAACCACGTGCTTCGGTTGTCTTTGCATCGAAGGGGGACAAACACAGTGGGAGATGCCAGACGCAACGTAACATTCGTAATTCGTGAT
Organism: Coelioxys conoideus; assembly: GCA_947623535.1. Lineage (NCBI taxonomy): Eukaryota > Metazoa > Arthropoda > Insecta > Hymenoptera > Megachilidae > Coelioxys > Coelioxys conoideus. The sequence continues at coordinate 7,526,542 of OX392452.1, forward strand.
TCACCGATGTTATCAGCGAAACGCCAAACAGTGGCGTAGGTCGTGCATACCTACCGTGGATTATCAGGGTCGCGCAAACTTTCTGCATATAGGAAAAGAAAACAACGGGCTTAACCCCTCGACGTACAATTTATTTTGTCTGGTGCGTCAGTCAGAACTATTTACAACTGCGATATTAATACGGAGGAATTTAAAATCTAATGCGTATTTTATACTCAATGATCCTTGCTTACGTAAATTATAATTGTATATCAAATTCACACGTAGGCGTATGCAACATTTTAGCGAGTTCTATCGCCATAAATTGGACAAACGGTGATAATAATTTGATTCGCGATTGCAACTTGGATCGAATTGGTATCGTATTACCGAAATAAATTACCGATCGCAATTTCGACGTCCCGGTTAATAATAATTCCTGTCTGGTTAAAAGATACGGAGGCAAGGTTGATCGTTGATTATCGAACTCTTAGAGACACTTAAATCGGTAGTGGCATGATCAGAATGATTTTATCGTTCAAATCTGTTCTCACTTGAACTTCAAATTTATCGAACCGAATTCAATTTGATATCACGCACGAGCTTTTTATACAAACGTTTCACCTAACGCCATACATCATTTTTACTAGTTGGAATCGCTTATTTTTACGGGTATTTCAAAGTGAAGACGATTAAAGTTACTCTGGACTAACTTATACAATTTTGCATTTTACATGTTTGAACTAACATACATATACAATTTTATCGATCAACTTTTGGATTTGTTTAAGTTTTAAAACAACAGTAATTAATATGATACTATTTTATTATATAAGAACATTTATTTTTGTTCAAACTTGTACTTAAACCGTGCAGAACACTTATGGCAAATGATTTTATGATTCAAGTATATGTATCCATACTCAGATTTATTCGAATGTATTTATTTGCGTTTATTCTGAGATACGTTTGATAATGTAAAACGATAAATTTTATATCAGATTAGGTTAGGAAAAGGATATATTGGTGAATGAACTTCACGTTAGGTGCGAACGAAGCACGTTTACGAGATCGAATTATGATGTTTGGAAAATGAGCTTCGGTTTCAGACGAGATACGAGAGTAAATGGGTTCTACGAATCCACGCGAAGTTTCATCTGTCACTCATGAAGAGTATGTGTATATTTTATGCTCGCGATACGCCCTTATCGTAGAGTGTACGTGTATACGTGCATAAAAGAAACAAGGGTCGTGTTTGGTCACAATCGAATTTATATCGGAGGTTCTCCGTTCAAATTTCACTTGTTTAATATTATTTTAATGTACGCCGAAAGTAGAGCCGCGTTTTGAAGATACGGATTAATATCGCGTTACGTTATTATCGGTGCTACTTATCTGGTGAAAGACATTTCTAAACAGTAACTTGCAATTTATAATTTGAAATGGTTTTAGCATCTTGGATTTTCGAATTTTTTAATTTTGCTGATTTGCAATTTCTCCATTTTTACATTTTTCAAAATTCGAATGATCAAATTCCCCGGAAGTTTCATTTATCGATTTATACAGGTTTTTATGCTTTTCATATTTCTGATTTTTCAATTTGTAAATTTTTAAATTCATGAATTTTCAAGTTTATTATTTCTGACGGTTTCAAATTATAAAATTTCCAAGTTCCCTAATTTAGATGTTTTATATTCTCCGAATTTTGGGGTGAAAAAAATGTTTAAGTATCCTCCTCCTTATATTCTTACAACAGAAGTTAGTCATTCTTTATGCTTCAAATTAATATTGGTGCTATTTCATAACACTTTTGTACCATAAAATTGTATCGAGACTTCTATGTTAAAAATAAAAATGGTATATTCGTTAAATCGCCGTTTGCCCCAATAAAAATAATGAAATGTACCTAAAATGAAACATGTGCAGACATTCTATCTGATTGCGAGAAAAAAAAGAATAAAAATTTATATATAAAAATAAATTTGTTTCATATCATACTCCAAGATTTCACTGAAAAATATACGATTCCCAAGTTACGTTGGTTTTATACAGACCTTATCATTTCTACAGTGTCAAAAAATGCCGGCATTCGCACAAATATGTGTTAAAATTGGAAATTTGTTAAATGGTCATTTTGATCATTTTGGTAAGTTAAAAATAAAAATGTACTAAAAATTGATCTATTCGACTTTACTGCAAAGA